>VWYI01014758.1:97834-155879 GCA_013399455.1 Anthoscopus minutus | reverse complement strand
TCCAATTTGGCTATCACATTTATAACAATGCTAAGACAGGTTTCATGCGACATTTAAGAATGTTGTACTAAATGCAACACATACTCTGTTCAACTCTGCAGATATCTAGAATGGCTGAGATTTGCAACTATGTTAGCAGATTCACTTGCAGTATTGTTCCAGTATTTTGCAATACAATTAACAAGAAATGTTCTCCAGTTTGTATCTTTTAACTTGGCTTGAAAGTCTGGCTTCGGAACATAGTTTCATCCTACTCAATTTTACTCATTTTCTCAAAAGAGCTTTGCAAATTGACATTTAACTTTCAAAAATGTGGCACATATAAAAACACCTTCATTATTAGAGATATTAACTCTGTTGTATCTTTTACAGGGGTGCTTGTAGCCAGATATTTTCTGGCACCTGAATCAGAAAATTGATTTGTCTTCCTTGGCCCTCCTAAGAAGGAAGGCCCATTCTAGCCAGGGTAAAAACACATGGTAGACAATTAGCTCAACATTTCACAGAAGGACTGTGCAGTATGTAGCAAGCCTCCTATAACACACAGAAAAACAAGCAGGGTATCTTTTAATCCCTTTATGCTGCTCCTCTGCAATAGCACCAGCTCCAATCCCAGCCTTTTCAGACATACACAAAATGTACCTGTGATTTAACTGATTCTGCAAGCAGTATCAGACTCCCCCAAATGGGCACTAAGAGTATATGTGTGGAAGGTCAATTCACAGAGGCACATTCAACACATGGGAGAAGAAATTCCTAAAACCAGCATTTCATGAACTCCAAATCTTCAATATGTGGAGGAAGGTGGAAAGGCTACTTATGGGAAACTGATAGTTTTGATAAGTCACCACCTAACAATGCTGTTAAATATCCTTGTGGCTGCTGTGATAAGCTTCCTTTGACCTGCAAGGATTCTTCAAATGATTCCTGCCTCTAGGGCAGTCACTATTCTGCCCTGCTGCAGCCTCTTCCACAGGCAGTGCACAGTGTCATTTCAGAATGTCTTTTAACTGTTTTCCTAGATGTAAATATAAGGGCCATTTGGATAATAAGTCTGCAGTGATCCTTTTGGTATAGAAGGCTAGGTAATGTTCACAAGCCCAGGATCTCTCTCAGCTGGTAGAACTGGCCAATATCTCATCTAATGACTGGTTATTCACCCCATGGTCTTCTCAAGCTATGCCTGTCATGAAGATATGCATCTCCTGATGGGAATCTCTGATAAGACAGGGTGCTTAGCCATTCAAGTGACAACTCTTACTGGTTCCTTGCTTTCTCCCATCCTCCCCCTCCACATTCAGCCATTATACCGCAGCAAACTGAAACAATGCAGCCTCCTCCATTTGTTTTACTGCCCCCAGGACTCCAGGCTGTGATGTGTTGGAAGAGATCTGTCAGGAAAACAATTACGCTTGTATTACCTAACTCTTCAGTTTCAGTATCACACTTCAACATGCTGATTTTATTATCTGTCATAAACAGACTCCTGGTACTCCAGAGTATGCAAATGAGTCCCTTAGAAGAAACAGTATCTGCTTTCCAGGAAACACATAAGCAGATCTGTGAAATGGTAATCTTGAATTATTTTTCAGCAGAAAATCTCTCCTAGCATCAACAAACCAGGCTTTTTTTGAAGAACTTTTATTTGCCTGCTGACATGTCAAAGAAAGGTTAGCAACAAATACTTAACACTGTATTGCATTTCACAGTTCAGTGGAAGACCTGAGACTGCAGAATGGTGGTGGCGATGACAGAGCACAAATTGCTACTTAGACACAGAAGGTAAGTGTGGACAGGAACACAATGTATGCATGTATTTTGAGATACTCGATATATCCCACAAACTAAGATAACTGCATTTCATACTCTTAAGTTGTGTCAATTAGTTTTGTTGCAAATGACAGCTCTAACTGATCTTAGACTTCACTACAAGTACAAATTATTTTGCCACTGACACACATACCTACCATACACTGGTTAGGTGCATCCTCTCTAAAGGCTGTTTAATACCCTTGAAAAATAAGACTATCTAATTTGCATTTCCAATTAATGATTATCAGTAAGCTACTTCTAAAACCACATGTTGTAGCAGTGCAGGTGAGCTTGTTTCCTGGCACCCACTGAAATTTTTCTTCAACGGGTAAGGAAAAGCCACAGGTCAGAAGTCTTTAGCAAGGATTTATCTGGCAGCACACAATTCCTGCCTACTAGTACAGGGGTCTGGCACTTCCCTCCTTTAGCACTGTAAAATGAACTGAAACAATTAGGCAGGACAGTATTTGTCTTACTCTTTAAAAATTCAGCAGTGAAATTCAATATAAGACATTGCTCCTACTGACAGTGTAAGCACACAGAAGCATCTCAGAAATATGGGAAGATGGATGTTGAATAATCACCATGGAAGTGTCGTAAGTCATGCTGGAATTAACCACTTCTAAGAAGCCTGTAAGTATTGCTTTTCATTGCTGGCACACCAGGCATTTCCTCCTCCTAACAAGAAAAGCCAGCAGGCTGTTTAAGAGCCTAATTACAGGTTATCTACTTCACCCTAGCCATTATCTTTAATCAGAAATAAAGGATCAGCGCTCCAATTTATTTCTAATACATTTGAAAGACTCGGATCTCAAGCTGGAACTCAAGGGCTTGTGTGCCCAAATAGCCAACTGAAAAAAAGGTCCCATCTCCTATGTGCTAGGATTGCAATATATCTGCTCCAGAAGTGATGATGTTTTAGGAGGAGTATGAAGGTACAAAGGCATTTAATATTAAAGACACACAAGTCAGATTCACAGCTTGTGAATACAAGTAATAAAAAAGCCCCTACTACAACAAAATTTCTTTCCATATACATTTACTTAAAAACTACCCAGTGTCCCATAAAATCAGTATCTATACAATTAAATATTTTTGTGTCATGATTATGAGTATTTCAAAAGTTGGAACAATACCAAGAAACAAGTGATGCATGCAGAAGACCAGAGTTCCTTGCAATCTCATTTTTGTCATGTTAATTATATCAATGAAACCCATGGATGAAATTGTTTTCTTTCTTCCAAGAAAAAGAACAGCAATACACACACCACAGTTGCACTTCTAGCAGCAACTGGAGAATGTTGACAAAAATACTGTACATTGCAAAATTAAAGCACACTTGCATAGAGCTGTTTGGTTGTTCTGGAAGAAAATTTTGGAAATATAAGAATTACATTTATTTTTGAGGGAGCTGATGACTAAAGCAGCCACAATACATTAGAAACATAATGTAACACCCAAATACATGTTAAAACCTTAGTTAATAACGCTCTAGTTTAAAAGGAAGTGCAAGAATGGCACATCTCCAAATTACAGCTTAAACCACTGCTCCATTATTGCTCTTGGGTTTCCAGCATGGTCCTAAACATACTCTCTTGCACTTCAAGTGTGACCAACCTGATAAATGATTCAACAGCATAAATCCAAAAATGAGGGAACAAATAACGACATCAATTTTCATTAAAGACATTTGATTTCTTTTCAGCTGGACATCAGACGCTTCTCAAAAGGAAGCAATTATTAAAAAAACCCCTTTTTAAAGAAACTCACCTCTGCAAACTGAAACAAAGATGACTTTTGACAGGCTTCTGTAGAATTAGATGCATCAGACTGGCAAGTACTGGAGGAAACCTGAAAAAGGGAGTGTACAGAGTAAGACCTCAAAGGTGATTCTCTCATCCTAATAACAACAGTGAGCAAAACAAATCATTTAAGAGAAGAAGGGCAAGCTAATATTTCACAGTCCTGGAAAGATTAATATTTAGACATGAAAACATAGTTTAGAACCCATTTTAATGCATTTGAGAACTGTTTTAGAAGAAAGACCACAAAAAATAATGTTTTTTTTCTCCTTTTATGATTCTGAACTTGTCAGAATAGTTTTATGCAATAGAATACTCAGTGGATTACACTGGACTACACACATAACTATCTTCTATTGGTAATATCAACACTGCTAGATCGGTAATTTGTGCTATAATTCTGAGTAAGATTACTTAGAAGGTTAAAAAAATTTTGAAGACACAGTTGATGACAGAAATACTTATTAGAAAAATAATCTCCAAGTAGGCAAGAGTAGCACAAGCTTAAAATTTCTCAAATCCTGTATCTAAACATACATTTTAGGGGTGCTTTTCAGAAGCAGTGCAAGAAAGTCATTATATCTGAAAACAAAATACAAAGAAATAACTGCTCAAAACCAAAAGCCTTATTTGAATTAACATAGATCTTAGCCATGGTATTCTTATTAGCTAGAAATATGTTAATCAAGTATTGTTCTGTAAAGGAATCCTATAAAATATGATACATTCATTAAGTGTCACATCTGAGTGTAAAAGATTTACACATGTAACTCCCAGGAGAATAAGGTACTGTTAGTATAGAATAAGGTATATAACATGGGTTGTAAGAAACAGAAAAAAGGGAGGCTGTGTTAAGATTTTAGGAAAAGTAACAGAATGGATTTTTTTCCCTAACAACTTTCCTTCCCCTCAAAATTTTAGTTTATTTAAAATATTAAAAAATAAATGTGGGGCTTTTTCTTATTCATTACCTAAACAAGTAAATCAACAGCTTTTATTGACGAAAACACATGAGATTTAGCTACTGACTGCACCTGTTAGTACACACAAAGACCTACAGCACATGCAGCTTGCCCTGCTGCTCCTGCTGCTGTTTGTCTGAGATCCTGAAGCACTGCAATAGCAACAGCAGCATTTGCTTTCAGGAATCTGCTACCCACGCTACCCTGGAAACACTAAATCCACATGTAGCAACCCACAGCCCAAGGGGGAATAAACCAACGTGACAATTTGCTTATATAGACAAACAAACTTGTTTCTTCCCTGCCACAAAACCGAGCAGCAACAGTGACTCCTGTGATCTATATTTCCACTGTATTTATTAAACACTGAGCAGGATGTTTTATCAGTGTACTAAGGGAGTACAGCAACCCAAAGGGCCACAAAGAATCTATTTTTAGTGTTTTGTTATTTTTAATGTTCTGCCTTTTTAATAGGTTGTGCTACTGTTTTCACTGATGTAATGTTTATTATTGACTTTTATCATGTTTCTGTACAGTCTGTTTAAGATGTCTGTGCCTTAACAGTAAAAGGGAAAGAATCTTGCTGCTTTTGAGTGACCCATCTCTGAACATCTGAGACTCTGCAGAGGGGTAAATATGTAAGGTTTCTGCTTGCACATCAGAGCACACTGAGCATTTTGTTATTTTAGGCCACTGCACCAGTGGGATTCCTAAAGGAATAATCACATTTTGGGCTTGTTTCCTGTATTTTCTGCAGTTCAACCAGCTGCCTTATAGTGCTTAGCTCTAGTTTGGAGCCATTGAGCCATGGACCCCAGGAGCACCATGCTGGAGTGGCAGTGTACTTCCAGGAGGGGCTGGCTATCCTGGCTTAGCCCCCACAACACAGGTGCTGTCAGACACTCAGGATGAGCCTTCTCGCAGCCTCAGAGCCCTAGTGCTGGGAGCTGGGCACAGATTGTACACCTGGTGGTACAAGAACCACTTGCTGTGGCAGGTGTGAAGCCCAGTTTTCTAATTTTGTGTGTAGAGGACAGATTGCTGGTGCTTACTAGTAACTCAGTGGAGATTTTGTGGTTGGAACCACTATGCTTTTCCTATCAATTCCTGCTACTCTCTAAAAACTTAATGCTGCTGCCTTTACTTGGCAGAGCACTAATTTGAACTTGTTTCTTCTACTCTGCTGCTCCCCAAACATTCTTGACCCGTGGGAAATGTATTATCTCCAGGACTTCTAACCTTTACCACGTTGAATCTGATCAAAGCATTAAAAAAATTACCAGAGGGAATAGATGCACAGATATTGGTTTGATATTGGCTGATATTTAGGAAGAAGGAAGAAAACCATTCACATACTGTACGTCTCATTTCCTGCTCTAATAAAATGTCCTCGTACTATTTCTTCTCCTGTTTCTTCCTCCCAGCCTTCCCTCAAGCTGCACTGAGAGATTTTTCACTTCTGATTCACACTTCTCATAGACCCCTCATCACATGCAAGATAGCCTTTTGCTCTCAAAAAGAAGGAAACCACAGGCCTTCCCTTCCCTGCAGGTTACCATAACCTGCTCTAAAACGATCACACCAAACAAGGGTGGAGGAAATCCCCTGGGACAGCCGCCCTCTGACCGGTGCAAGACCTCAGAGCTGGTAGACAGGCAAGCTTTGGAGGATACTCCGGATTTTGGGATTTCTGAGCAGTAACCTACAGAGAGTCCACTAGGTGCTGCTGTAAGGCAAGGAAAGGGCCTGATGGACGAGTAAACGAGATGGGCAGGGAGGCAAACGGGCAAGCAAGGAGTGCTGCTCACCCAGCTTCAGCCTTGCTGCCAATAAGCTGTGGCGAAGACCAGGCTTTGCCTGGCACAACCACAGAAGCTGGAGCAGACCCGTCTGGCATCTCTGTTCAGGATTCAATAAAATATGCTCGTACACCACTGTATTGTGTAACTGATGGAAGCATCCAAATGCAGGGGAAAGTCACTGCGTAACCATGTCCTCTGCCGAGCTCCTGTAAGGTCTGTAGCTTGTAAGGTCTGTAGCTTCTCCTGACTATCTGCTTAGTAACTCCAGCTGCTGCCTAGAAATCAATCACCTACCAACACTGAATTCTGTTATCAGAAGAGAAACTCTGTAGTCTATTACAAAAATTTGCAAAAATGGGAATATACTGGCAACATACAGAGATGGCAACTGAAGCCTCAAAACAATTTTGTAAATATCACTGTTCTGCCTCTTATCCTCCTGCTGGCAAGGTCTCCTGACAACTGAGCTTCTGATGACTTGAAGATTAAACACCTCACTTGAAAAACCTGTATCCATTAATGAAAACCCCCATCCATTAATGAATTTAGCATACACTTGGCGGAACATCAGCAGGTGTTGAATATTTTCATCAGATTAGCAGATGTCTAGGTACAATGTCTGTCATCCTCTACAAACAGCTGAGCAAAACTGTGCCAGTGCTGCCCTCCCCTCTACTTACAACTTTAAGATTGAAGGCCACCCAAGGCTGCATCATCATACATATATGCACAGAGGTCAACATGCAGTTGACAGTAATCCTGGGTCTGGCAGATCTCCAGTTTAAGAACCATGTATGTATACATGTATCTTAAGTGTAGACACACACTTTAATGATAATTTAAACTAAATGTTATGATTTAGATCATTCCTTAAAATACAACACCCTGTCCTTTTATAAAAAACAGAAATGCCAAGGCTTTAGATGTACAATGTGTATTTATATACTTATGTGCATATAAAAAAAGTTTGTATGTTCTCCGTAATAAAGCAACTTTTGAACCTCTTTCACTAACCATACCTCTGTAGTCACCTTAGTACACCCTATTCTCTCCCATGTAGAAACCAACTCTAATACAACACAACTAACTTCTCTCCTCTGAAAAGCAAAGAAGCTTTCCAAATCTAGAATGAATTCTCAAGCTGTTTTCTGAGTCTGTCATACCACCTCCTAGCACATTCTGCTAACCTCCTAGATGCTGGCTGAAGTGTGAGACCATAAGCTTGGAAATCCAGCCACAGATATTCCTAAAGGCATGCAAAGATGACCATTTTTCATCTCCTCTGTCTGTATGCCTGACAGTGGCAAGACAGAAGAGCTGTTCAGTATTCAAGTCTAAATAGGTTTAGGATCATTACTGCATTTGAGAAACAGATGCCTAAGAAATATTTCTTCTGTATCTCTTCAGCACTGAAACATAATAAAATAAATTAAAAATGGAAGACACACCAGGGCTGTCATACAAAAAAAACTGAGAAAGCCTCTCAGCACCTGGACACACAGCTGGAGAATTTAAGTCCTGCTAACATACAATGAAGACTGAACTTTGTTCATTTGGGTCCTTTTAAGAATACCATCACCCTAATTGATCAGCAGGAGATATTTTACAAAGCAGACCCTCAAAAAGAATCAAAGATGTGTCATTTCCTGGGAAAGTGCTCTGTCCCCTAACCACTTGTCATATAGGGTATCACAAAATAAAGAAACTCATTAATAAGTATGAGCTAAATTATGGCCCATTACAATTCTAACAATCCCTCAACTAGTTCTGTCTTGGCTGTATTCATAACTATTATTTTGCTTTACATTTTTGGGCAAAGGAGATTACACAGCTTGCTTCTTTGATGTGGAGGGCCAGGTTTCAAAAAAAGACTACAGGCCCAGAAGAGCAGAGCATAGTTTATAATGCGAATATTTCATCACAAGTCATATTGCACACTTCTATCAGGGATTTATTGAGGCAAATAGAAAGTGCTCAAAACAAGAAAGTTCTGATTAAAAGAACTTTGATGCACTAAAACAATCACATAACATGCTTTTTGATTTGACTCTAAATTTACATGTAGATTTTATTCCTACACTGGCATCTGAAATCGTATTACTGAGGCTTGTAAAATCAAGACACCTCAGCTCTCAAGGTCACAGAAAAGATCTTTTTTAAAGGAATGCAGTATCTGTGACTACAATATACCTACCCTCACATTTAAATGCAACAGCATAGTAAAAGCAGCTTCTATGCACCAAGCTGAGGGATTACAAGTTTGAGAAGTACAGGACAGTGTAATTTTAGCACAAAGCAATGTATTTTTTTTCACTTGTCAACTTGGCTTGAGTGCTTCTTATTTTTCATGCTGCAGCACAGAAGACCAGTACCCACACAGCACAAAACTTCCATGGCTAAAACTGATGTTCAAAGCATTGAGGAGTCCTGGCAGTAAAGGAGCAATACATCTCAAATGCACTGCATATATAGATCAAGTTATTACTTTTTTCTCCTAATAAAAACAAAAACAACCAAAGAGAGCTCTTTCCTAGAGATTTATGGCAGTGACTACTTATTATACCCAACAAAGAAGCCATCTTTTGAACAATTTTCAAAGTTGGCCTAAAAAACCAGATGATATTAATAATCAGAAAGACCAGAGATCTCTGCACTACTGGAGACTGTATGCACAAACACTCACTAGACTCCTCTGCAAAAACGTAAAACATGTTTTTGATGGCAACTGAACTACAAACTGCATTTTAGACATAAGGATTTAGTGAATAGGAGCAGACTGCAATACTTCAATTATCTGTTAGCACTAGCATGATTTCAGAATGCATATACAATGATGCTGACTTTGCAGGAAATTATTTATTTGTTTGTTAGTGCCAAGGCCACACTTGTGTGAGGCATTGCACAAGCATATAAAATCCTTGCCCAGAAAAGCTTGCAAACCACTTGTATGTTAACAGAGTCACTGTGTTTCAACTCTTTTACCACTGACAATGTCTTTTCATGGGGCAGGCTTAACTGGTGTGCTCAAGTATCAGTAGAGTTCATACTGAATTGTGCTCAACCTCTACATTCAGCTGGGATACAAGACTCCCACTACATTCCCAGCTGAGGTTACCTGAGATGTGTCCTAACTTTCATTCCCCACTGGTCAAATACTCCTCTTACAAGCTCATTAAACTGAGCCCTCCTGGTAAGGGAGAGAAGAGAGTTCCTTACCTCTTGTGCAGTAAGTGCATGTTCCCCTGCTAGAAGCAGCATACTCAGGCCTCCCATTTGTGTAGGATCTGTTAATAGAGTAAAATAAAGTATTAAGTTGATTCATTTGCTTGTTTAAAAAACCTACTACTTGCACCAATAAAGCCCCAGAAGACTACTTGTCACAGACACTCTTAGCAAGCTGCCATAAAAGGCAGTTCAAGAGAATCACAAAAAAACATTTCTGTACCCTCTGGGAAGGCTTTCAAAGCTGTTTGAAGGATTTAATTGGATTTGTGAGCTTAACACCCCATTGCATGGATTTACAATTCTACTGCCAAAGGTTTTATGTACTACAGAGATGAGTATCTTTAGAACAGCAACTGTAATGATCTCATACATAAATATACACAAAGATGCTCTAATAATGCACAGGTTTTTAAGTTGGTGGATGTTCCTACCAAGGGAGCGGTTCCTTCCTTGGTGACTGAACAAATAAAAGGATGTAACAAAACAACATGATCAAGCTCTGAAGCAAAATTTCTATTTTCATTTGTCTTTAATTTAGATCTGTATTTATTTAGTGGTGAAAAGTGCCAGCCTGACAGCTCTGAAGCATGAAGCCAGAACAGCACATGCAGTGGCCAGGCAAGCTGCCTGCCTAACTTGTTGCCCTGCCAATACAATATATAATTGAGGAATGTAAAATGGAGATATAAATGTTCTTTCTCAAAGTATTTGATACTGACAGCTTTTCCCCTCCAGCCTTCCTGCACCTCAGGAGCTCAGAAAATAACAAGAAGTGAAAGCAATAAACTCTGACACTGCATTACTCATGGAGTAGCTTTTCCACTCAGAACAGTGGTTGCTCTTCATCACTATGAAGACTAATTGTCTGATTTTGGGAGAATGCCTTGGAAGCATTGAAGGCACCTGATTTAACAGCATCATGTAGAGACAGGGAGACAGAGAGTGGCCAAATGTCACATACAACAGCCACAATGGGAGTGAAATTTTTTGATCCTTTTCAGCTGACATGGATCAAACCTGTACCTGTAAACCTCCAAACAGCTTAATACTACGTTTTAATTGTAGTCATGTTCCAGTTCATGGGAATACTCATTGATGCTGTTTAGCTCAATACCACAGATGCTGTCCAAAGTTTTCCTGCATGCAGCATCTCTCACTGACATTCCCAAGGTAAGTGTTCTCAATAATCTTTTAGAAGGGCATTGAATAGAACCAGAGGAAAACAATGTAAATGAACCAGGCTCATTCACTACCTCATGGATAGAAGAGTGGCTTAATATTAAATAGCATTAAATGGGCTTCAAACACAATATTCATCTGGAATTAACTTTTTCTTTCACCACGATAAACACAAAGAATGCACATTGAGGGTTCTGGGTTTTTTTTGGAAGAAGTTTGCCTCTTTAAATAAAAAAGGGAAAAAAATCCCACACTTCTATAAAGAGACAAGGCACTACCAGAAATGTAGGATCTAGTAGCAAGAAGAGACATAGAAAACGTGATGGGACAGTAAGTATCTAAGCACAATTCCTAAGTGAAGTTATCCTGTCAGCAATAGCACTTTTTGCCATCCACGCAGTTGATCAGAAATCATACAGTTCTTCAAACCTGAAGGCATCATAGAAATTAGGAAGTGAAAAGTGAACATGTATCTTGAAAAATAATGCCTGATCAGCCAGTTAATTTGGAGGAAGGAGAGAATGGAAGAGATCCCCAGGCCCACCATAAACTTACTGAGCTCCCTATTAAACAGTAAGGCCTTGGCTAGTTGCTTTCTACTTTCTTTACTCCCTTTGGAAGGTGTTTGCAGGATTCAAATCTTCTAAGCATTAAGAGCTTTCTTGCAGGTTTTAGTTTAAATATACTCAGGGGCCAGGTAATACCTGTTTTTTCAGGTACTCACATCTGTAAGGTTAGTAAGTGTTTCCTTAAATGTTATCGCACGTTTCTGCATTTACAGGGTTTGCCCTACTCTTATTCCACTTGTTTTCCTGGTCTAAACAATTCAAGATCTCCCAACATCATCAAGCACATCCATCTCCCATCATTTTGGCAATTCCTATAGCTCTCCTCTGCAGTAACCCCAGATGTAGCTCATCTTTTTTATATATGGGTGACCAGCAGCACAACCACATGAGATGAGGGGGTTCCTGAAAACACTTTGCCTGACAAACTACAGTATAGCACTTTCTTTTGCCCACATAAGATGGCTGATGACTCCCAGCCATTCTTTTGTGCTTTTTTTTCATTACCTGTTGTTCCTTTTCCCCACCTCCCCAGGTATGGCCATCTCAAGAACACAGAGTTTATGACTGTAAAATTCTTTCCCCTCTTCTAAATATCTTCTTGGTAGTTTTGGCTTTCTGCCTTTCAATTAAGTAGCTTATCATAAGAGAATGACGACAGAAGTGTGGTTTAGCATTTTTCTCCCCAAATAAGCAAATGCTTCATCTATTTATTTAAATATAAAAATTAAGTGGCTGGGAAAAATGACAGATGAATTGGAAATAAAAGTTTAATGTGATGCTTAAACAACTTGAACACTTATGCTGCAGCTGTAGCAGAGAGTTGGTGCTTAGACGTCTGCTCACGATAAAAACAAAAATCCTTCCACTAAGGTTTCCAATTACAAAATAATGTCACCTAAGGGAAGGCAAAATGTACATATCCAAACACTGCCATATGGCTTATAGTGCCTTCTCAGCACAATAAGGTTTCTCTTTTGGCACTAGTAGCTTACTGTTACAGAATTTTTTCTTAAATCAACAGTACTGGGAAAATGGCACACGTATTTGACTTGCAGAATGGCAGGCGATACATGACTTTCTCAACAGCCTTTAATACTGATGAAACTTAAAACCATCTCCCTGCTTGGGAATGTCATACTTTGTTAGTACTGGGCTGGTTGCAGACTCTGCAGGCTGGCTTGTTCATCATAGCCATTTCTCAGTCAGAGGAAACAACAAATTGAGGAAGTACTAAGCAGGAAGAAGGCCAGCAGGAACCAGCTTCAACCAACTTTTACCTGGGTGCATAACTGAGCTGCTTTCTGAAAAACAGAAACTGTGTTTCCATAGGGATATAGCCTACTCTAGAAGTGTCTTTCTTCCAGCATTTGCCTCACTAAAAAGCATTTTGGCGTGGATGGTTTTCTTCTGAAGCAAGAATAGGCAAGTACTGGGAATTTCACACATTTGTATGGCAAAGCTTTTGCAAACAGCAGTGCTCTTTGCCCTACACAGGTGAGCCATATAATGAGAAAAACATGCTCAATTACAGATTCCAGGCTGGATGATCAAGGACACCACTAGTGGGTCTGCAGGTCAGAAGCCCAGGGCTGCTGCCACACCTCAGCTTCTTGACATAATGGTAGGTCAGCATGACAGACTTAAATGTGGCACGGTTATTCTTGTGAAGCCAAAAAACGGGCAGAAAAAGCCTGTGTGGGACTTCAAAAAACAAAGATCTTACTCTCTACATACTAGATTTTCCAAAGTAAAATGTAATACACAAAAGGCAATCAAGACATTATTAGCAATGACCAACAAATGAAACAGATTTCCTGGCATGATTCTAGACTCGTATAAACCCTGTCCTGAGGAAGGACCTGCCTTGAAGATACAAGTGAATCAGTGGCATTTCAACTGTAAAAGTGTTTTTGAGGTGGTTCAGCTACATTTCAGTTCATCAGCTAGTACACAGCCTGAATTTTAGGGATTGTACTGGGTAGAAGAGTGAGAGTTGAATTGAACTATCATAGGAAGTCAAACAGAAAGGAGCACAATAACATATTTAGCATGGACTGATATACAGTTGACAAAGCAGTAATGCATTTGGTGAGGCACACGTGTCATGATGTGGATGCTGCTAACATCTCTGTCAGAAACTGTCTATTTTATGAGCCGTTCTTATACCCAAGATACCACCAGCCCTCACTTGCATGAGGATTGGAGCAAGATCCTTATGAATTACTATGCTCACTGACTCAGCCTGCAGGAAAAAAAACAATTACAGGTAGCACTAACGGATTTTCTTCAGAAATGAATGACTCTATAGATAAAACAATGGATTAGTTTCTATTTAATTCTTGATTTCTCTGTTTCCTACTCTGACAAGTGTTGATTCAAGACCTCTATACTCAAAAACTCGACATTAGGATAGCCCAGTAGTAGCATTGGGATGAGAGGCAGATTAAGGCTTGTTACTTGTTCTTTGTGTTAAGTCAATAAATATTTAAGGAGCATTGAAACGACTCCTCTCTAAAAGCAAAACCAGAATGGTCTGAAGGAGTTTGTGATTTTCGGAACTACTCTCCCATATACCAGAACTATGCAGCTTGAAACATCTTTCTTTCCATCACATTTCACAGTTCCTTAAGAGCCAGAAGAAATTACATTACAGGAATTTTCGTATCACTATACTATGGTATACATGCCTCTTTAACCCTTTTCATTCTTTTACACTTGTTCCATAAAACCATTTTCTACTCTCCAGCTCACAACCTCTTTAAGCAGAGAAGTCCTATCTGCTACGCACCTGTCATAAACCAGGTAGGATATGACAAAGTTTCTAATTTTATAAATATCAATGCACCTGAAACTTTAAACAAGAAAAAAAAATAAAAGAAAAGCAGTTGGGCAAAAGAGTGGCAGGGAATTTTTTTTTACCTTGACTGCTAGGTTCTTAAGCTGCCAGTATTTAACATTAATGTCCATGCATTTCAAGGCCATGATTACAACAGTTCTGCTATTTATGGGTATCAGTAAGAGATTATCTGCTTTTCACTAGTTCAGGCACTCCATCTACACTTCTTCACATTGTTGGGCTTTTTTTTTCAAATGTTTAGAAGTTTAGAATTTGCTCCTCCAAGATATAATGGGCAAAAGAGCTAATTTAAGTAAAATTAAATTATGCGTCTCTTGATTTAAATGCAAAAGTGGTACATTAATCTACAAGGATATTAACACATGCAACTTGAGACACCCATGAATTATTTTTGCAAATAATAAATTACTATTTAAAAAGAGTAGAGCATTCTGTGACAGAGAAACAAAATGCATACAATCAGCACTTTCCTGTTTGACCAAAGAATGGAAGTCTCTAACAGCAGATAAGCTGGGATCAAAAATCAATCAAATCTGGGCCCTACAAGGGGTATGAGTTAGGATGCCTCATATTTGGACTTGATTCTTCAAAATAAATTATGCACTATGGAAAATTTTAGAGGTTTAACTACAGTTTGGGTAACTAAATCCAGGACAATACAGTACCATGTGTAGTAAAGAAGATAGGTATCCCAATTCAGTTTCAATGAATCTGTTCCACATCCCCAGACAAAATGAGGATGCTACAGCTGAGTACCATGGATGAAAATCTCACCTGCCATTGCAAAGTTTAGTTGTGGCATTTCTTCACTTTTGGTTACTTTTCTTGGACTTGGTAAGTCTTTTGCAGAGTCTGATGCAATGGCCCATAGCTTTTTCCTGTTTGTAACACTGGATGCTTGGGTTTTCACAGGTTTGTTGGTTGTGGGGCACCACTTGTACCCTGGGTTTGCTTTCATAAATGCATCCTTGTACTAGAAAAGAAGACAGAAATTATCAGTCATGACATTATACTCTACACAGGGCAACAGAGCACACTGCATGTAAGAGGATTTAATACAGTAACTAATCCTTAAATATCCTGATTTTTTAACAGCTTAATCACATGCTTAGAGTCCAACTGCCAACACAATTTGCTAAGAAGAAATATTAAGATAAAGAGAGTTGTATCCAAAAAAGTGGGTTTTCTCTTTCCTCTCCTGAGGGTCTATTACCCAGAGCAGGTTGAACTTCTGATCCTGCAAACTTCTCCCCAGTGCCTGTATGCTCACGCTCTGAAAAACAGATATTTGAATTCTTTGCAGGTTTACTTTCTAGTTTGAATTAAATAAAAACACACATCTAGCATTAAATGCAGCATGATGCCTTGCACTCATTCTTCTCTAATAGTTCTATATTTTAAAATATTTGAGCATGTGCTTTCCCAAACCAGGCACAGAAAACAAATTGTAACCAGCCTTATGTCATATTTAGCATCTTGTGATACACCATCCCAGCGTTGCTCCTTCCACTATGTATCATGCTGTATGGCTGCATAAAACAAAGTGTGACCATTTAGAACATTCTTTGGCCTTGAGCACCCAGCACACATCTCAGTTGTTTGCTGTGGTTTTGGTATGAGGCAGCAAAACAAAGGAAGCCAAACTACACAAGGGGGTGGGGGGAAAGCATCTAGATCCCACAGTTTAGGGGTGGGAGAAAGGACCAGCATCTATTTTATTCACAGAACCAAACACCAACATTTTACAATGATTTTACTGCCCACATTAAACCAAGATTTTTGAATGTTAACAGTAACAGAAAGATCGCATTTCAGTATTTTACATGTCTTGCTATGCAAGGTTGAGAACTGGTGAATCAGAGGAACATGCCACACATTCTGGCTGCAGATGTTTGCCTAACAGGGGTGTTCAGCACTTGCTGCTGTGGAGGCCTACCCAGCAATACCAGTGCTCACTGCAGGGAGAAGGAACCCAACACCCCTTCAAGACTGGGTAGCTCTCAGCAGCAGCAAATGACCAAAAGAGAGGCTTTGTGTTTGGAAGTACATGACAGGGCAGATGCAGGAAGTTTGTTCTATGATTACATGTTCCCACCCACACAGCTGTCATCAGTCCCAGTCACTGTACAGAGAAGCACCTAT
Organism: Anthoscopus minutus; assembly: GCA_013399455.1. NCBI lineage: Eukaryota > Metazoa > Chordata > Aves > Passeriformes > Paridae > Anthoscopus > Anthoscopus minutus. Next base: position 139,529 of record VWYI01014758.1, on the reverse strand, counting down.
GTTTCATGCAGATGCATGCACAGAAACAGAGAGGGGAAAAAAATCACTTGGGCATCCAATACAGAAACTGCACTGCAAGCCTTGTCCTCTGCTAAAGCTACGACTGTGTTTTCCCAGCTCAACAGCCTGCCTTGTGGCAGAGTCACCATTACATGGGCACTGCTTTCTTTAATTTCTATCTTCACCTCTGAGCTGGCACTTGCTACCTCCAGACTGTAGCACAGATAAAAACGTTTTGGTTTACAAGAAACACAGCACTACGTGAACCCTGCTGTGTGAAGTCCTGTATTTATAGAAATGGCTATAAATAATAAAAATCTGCAGGGATCTCTGACCCACATACACACTGTATTTTCTGAATAGGGTGTATGTATTAAATCTGCAAAGTAACGACTGCAACACTGCTCACGTCACTCCTTCTCCCCTTCCCTCAGTTTGCTTTGGGAGCTCAGTACACCACAAAAATAGCCTGGTGGAGGGAAGGGATAGGAAGGGGGAGGGAGGTAAAGAAAGAGGAGGAAATACATGATGAAGCAGCTTTGCCTTCCATTGTTAAAGCCACAGCCCATTCACAAATCACGAATCCAGCCTGCAGAGTGAAAAGCACAGAGTTCCTAGCAATGAGCTACATAAGCTCTTAATATCAATAATGCTGCTTTGAGTAATTGAATTATTCTACTGAGTAATTTGACAAGTCGACAGGCTGCCCATCAAATGAGAACTAGAACGCATGCCATTTGTGAGATGAGGCTGCAATAAGCTTTTAATCAGTTTTCAACAAGAGCAATTCAAGTGAGCTGGTCTAGTAATGTCTTTTTGTTTCTCTGTGAAGCCAAGGAGTGAACATTAACTGCATTTTCTGAAGGGAAGGGAGCAAACTGAAGGACAACAACTCATTGGAACTGCTCTGTTTCAACACACAAGATAAAAAAAGAGAAAATTTTAAAAGCTAAATAATGGCCAAGATGTACTTTTTATAAATGAATACAGGGGCCTGATACAAATCTTAAAAACTCTTTTGGTATTGACTTTTGTGACTACTAGACCAAGGCCTAAAACAAACAGATAGCCTTGGCTTTGGATCATGAAAAAAACTTAAATGAGCTACACAGTAACAAGAAAAGTTGAAGACAATAGTGGACTTTACTGCTTTCCTTCCTTTAACCAATTGTGCAGCAAAGCAAGTTAATGCAGCCACAGTCTAAGCAGATGTCTAAAGCTGATTTAAAAAACCCCAAAACACAAGCAAACCAAACCAACCATAGAAAACCACAAAAAAAGCAACCCGAATGTAAGTACCTAACCTGGAATGCAAAGACACCACCTTACTTTCCACAACAAATTGCAGGGACTGCGCAGCAGGCTCATGTTCTGAAGTTTCAGGTAAGAAATAGGACAAGATGTGTTTGTGGGATTGGTCTGATCCCTTATTTCTGTTTTGTGAAAGCCTGTGGAATGTTGTGTTATGCAGCAGGACCGGTGCCACTTCAGAACTGAGGTTAAAACTCCCCAAGTGGCTTTCATCATCAAATAAAACAAGATTTACTTCCTCTAGTTGTGGTAGGAACGGGAGCTCATGGAAGTGGATTCCAGCTACACCTCAGGCTAGCTGTTAGCACATGCTTAATTTTAAATGCATGCCGTTAAATGTCACAGAGACCTAATACTAAAAAAAAATTCCCCAGAACACACAGCACTCCATTTTTCACTTCTGAAGGATGCAAGGTCTGCACTACACATGTTACAGTCCATACGTCAGCCAGTGCATTTGCCAAGCTCCAGCCAGCACGGAGACCTTTGTCTCCTCCCACCCTGAGGCAGCTGCTTAAGCAGGGGCACCACAAGGCTCCCAAGTCAGGCTGATTGGACCCGAGACACTACTGGCCAAGGACCAGCAGAGAGAAGTGTTCAGCTTGGCCACTGAATGGCAGCAGAATCACACAATCAGTGAGGCTGGGAAAGACCTCCGAGATCATTGAGTTCAGCCTAGGGAACAATGCATCACGGCACTCAGAGCCATGTCCAGTCTTTCCTTAAAGACCTTCAGGGATGGTAATTCCACTACCTTCTGGGACAGTCCACTCCAATGTCTAATCACATTTATCAGGCTGCTCCCTGCAGGAAACAATCCTGGCTGCCTGAATCTTGCTGATGCAAAGATATATTTTAAAATGAAGTGTCTTTGAGCAAGGGAACAGGGCTTGACCTGTAACAATCTCACTCACTAGATACTTTCTAAGGTAGCTGAACAGTCCCAGGAAGTCCTGTAAGAGTTAACAGAAGAATACTATCCTTATCGCTGAAGTGAATAAAAAAATGCTGGTGCATATTTATGAGCGGCCAGATTAATTTCCCTCAGTGAAGGAAAATGCAAAAAAGTACAGCAAGACTTCTGGTTCCTTACTGAGTGTGTATAAATTACTGGGCTTATATCCTAGACAGTGAAACTTTCAAATTTAAACTGATATAGGAAGTCTGCAGGATAGAAATAGAAGGCCTACTCATAAAGGTAACACCAGCAAAAGCAGACATCAAGGTCTGCAGGTACAGCACCAGGTCTCCAGGGCTTGCAGTTACTACAAGAGACCATAAACCACAAGATGGAAAACAGGAGTGTAGTGCCCGTTTTTCCAGGTATATAATGGGATTTTCCACAATGCCTGAATGAACTAGAGTCCTGATGAGCCCCTCAGTGGGAGTCAGGGACTGATGTCCAGTCTATTAGGAAATTTCTCATCATTACAGCTGGCAAGAAATTTGGGCACCTCACTATCTCTCAAAATGCTAGATCTTGCATACAGCTAGACATATATATAGACTCAATATACAAGTGCCTGGACTTGCATACTGGTAAGGCAGTATCACTGCTAGTAGTAAGCAGGTAAGAAACTGGAAGTGTCTTGTATGGGACTTGATCTAACCTAAACAATTTTGGTAGCTACAGCAACAAGCACCAAAAAACATCCTAGAGATAGTAGAAGAGTAGGGACTGCATCCACTGCAGGAGGGACTACTTCTGTAAGGCCCACCTGTATCTCTGACACACACATTGTAGGGACAGCAGATATGATAGAGGGCTCTCTGGGAGATGTGTGTCCTGCCAGGACAGGGGCTACAGGCTGCACAGTGAAAGACAGAAGTCAAAAAGCTACATTTAAGTAACAGATGATTACTCACTCTAGCTTAAATCTCAGTGAGCTTATACAGGTACTCAAACAGAAGATCACTGGTACAACATCATTTTTATCTTCCAAAGGCCGTCACCTTCTTAAATTTTAAACAAATTATCTTCAGGAAAAAGGGAAGTACCAACAGGTGGTTCTCAGTAAAGCTGACATTAACCTCTTTTTGACAGTCACAGCAGTAAGCCTACCTACAGATGAGCCTCTGCAACCTGCTCTAGGTGAAGCTGCTTGAGAAGTAGGTTGGACAAGGCTTCTCCAGAAGCCTCTCCCAACCCCAACCATTCTGTGGTTCTGTGAAATGCAAGTGTTAACAATAAAACAACCAATCCACACACAGAAAAAGTTTGTTGAAGAAGGCCCAAATGTATTCAACAGCACATTACAGCTACTAATTATTGCCGTAATATACACTGTTTAAAGAATAAAAATTATACACAATCTTCTACACATTTTTAGATCTACTTATAATGATGTAAAATACTTAGATTTATTGTTCTGCTTTGATGTTGAATATTTAATTTGTTCTTCATGCCCAAAAAAACCCCACTACAGGAACAATGACTTCTATAACAATATGATAAATAGTTTCAGATCTGTCACTTCACACAGAAGTTCTGCAATTATTTTCCTTCTTGATTAACAAGTTTCCTTTAGTAAGACAAAAGGCTAAGAAAAACAGTCACATTGGGTTTGTTTCTTCCAAAAAATACTTCTTCTCATCTTTCCTTTCTCATCATCTGTATTGAATCTTCTAACTGCCCTTTCTTGAGACATTTAGAGAAATATCGCTAATTCATAAGTGGTAATGCAGAATGAATCTGGAATGGTTGGACAATGCTGAGACTCAAATGTTTCAATACTGTGCCACAGATAAGATCCTACAGACTCCACTTAAAAAAGAACCTGCCATGGTAAACACTTTGTTTATCCTGTGGACCTTTCCATGCTCACATGAGCTACTGAACAGACAGATTTTACATCCTGTTAACAGCAGCAGACTTCTTCAGATCCCAGGGCAGGCATGGATAATAGTTTTCCCAATCATTTCATGGCTATTTTCATTTCCCACAGTGTGCTAGCTACTGAACAAAGGAGAGATGTTTTTCCTTCTCACTAGTGTGCCCTTGCTTTTATTAGGATTTAATTTAAAGATTACATGCAATCTGTATCATACAGGGATCTGTTTTGGGGTCAGGTTATCAGCCTAAGAAATTAGCTGTGTCTTTCTCACTCTATAATCAATAACCACAGCCTTCTTGGCAACAGCTTATCAAGAAAGCTTCAAAGAAGAAGAAAATTTCTTCAAAAGGCTCATTTAAATTTTAAGCTGACATAAAGATACTTCGTGAAATATGGGGATAAATCTCCTTTCCTTGCTCCTGGTTAATGGACTCTGATTAGGTACTGCTCTCTGGTTTGGTATTGGACTCACCACATCTAGCTGCATCAGAAACTGGTTAATGGGGAATGTACTTCAAGAAACAGTAGCAATTCAATTAATTAGCATCAAAGGCAAAAAGAGACTACATTTCTTGACTGTGCCTTTGGTTTAGTCCACCTGTATTACAATAGCTGGCATCACTAATACCAAATAAACAGCTAAGTATCACTTAGATATATCAGCTGACAAGGAACAGTGTGTTATTGTTTACAATGGCCACTATCCTTCTGTTAATGCTTGTACTGCAAAAGTTATCAGGCGATACAATCATAAAGTGCATATATTTATAGCAATGACTACAGGAGCCAGGTTAGTTTGTGTACACAGACCAATTGCTTTCCATTCTGGTCCAATGGATCAAGTGAATTAAAGCAAGAACAGCAGCTGCTTCGGGCATCATTATCCCATAGTGAAGCTGAGGAGCGGAGGGAAGAGAAAGATCCCACAGAAAACATTTAATCCACCAAGAAAATGAAGACAAATATGTAATTAATTCCCTTTACATCCATCATTCAGACACAACATACCTCCTTGGCCATGTCAGTGTATTTCTGTTTTTCTTTTGGATCTAGAACAGACCACCAATCTGCCAAGATCTTGGTTGCGCCACGATTATCGAGGCGAGGGTGTTCTTTCCGCACAAGAGAGCGGTGGCGTTTGCAGAACAAGAGAAAAGCATTCATTGGTCGGCGAGCTCGTTGCTCTGAGGACTCATCATCTTCAGTCTCATCAGCATCCTGCTCTAAACCATCAGGGCCAAGGAGCGGCACCTGGCAGAACCGAAAGGGAAGGGGTGTAAGCTCAGTTATCCGCGTTTGCACGAAGACTGAGACCATGTGCGCTGCGTGGGAGTGAGGGAGGGGTACATGGACACACACAGCTCTCTCCAAAGGCCAGCCATTCTATTCAAACAGCCCAGAACTCTACATCAAACCCCCTCACTTGACAGTCCAAGGCTCATTCATGCTCTCTGCAAGACTTAACACTGACTTCCAAGTGGAACAATTTCTAAGCTGAGGGCCATTCTTCAGTAATAGTCCTAAAGGGACTGGAGGGACAAGATTCTTCCAACGCTCCTTCTGACAACCTAGAAATCATCTCAGTGGGACAAGGCAAGCAGAACTACCTGGGACCTTGATTATTCATGTTTGCAACTACAGAGCACACAAGAAGCAGCAGTATACAGTTTGTTAGTTTGTCAGTTGTTTCCCCATCTCCTGCTGTTCACTGCTCAGCCTGTGTGCAGCACAGCAGTGCAGCCACCACAAAGCTGCCCAACAGAGGCAGAGGGCAAATCTCAACAGAATACACTGCCAAAATGTGCACTCTCCACTTACAGGCCAATGTATCATTCCTACAAGGGATGAGCCATAGAACTTACTGCATGAGACAGAAAACCACCTCCTACTAACTGTGATGCTGCTATTTTATACCACGTTGTGAAAGGACCTGTAAGGTCAACAGAAAGCACCGTCAGAGAATCGGGCTCTTGCTTATCCTTGTCAAGGTCACCCTCTCTTATCAGTGTATGGCTCAAGGCAGTCTCCTCAGCACTGACCTTTCCATTCCTGCCTTAGGAAGGCACCAAGGAGATACAGATATGAATGCTATCCACATGATGGAATCATCACATCTGCCTAAGCAGTTCCCACTTCTTGTTACAGAGAATGAGTCTAACTGGAAAAGTGTGAGGTGCCACATGGCATGAAAAAATGTAAGGTCAGTGTCATTGAACAATACCAAAATACCAAGTGTCAAACAGATTGCTTCTGCGGTGCACTCAGTACTCTGGAGAATAAGCTGAATTTCACATGCAAAGATAGAAGGAAGAGGCTGTCTATGACTTTTGCTTTTCCGTTTTAATCTTTGGAGGTTTTTAATCTTTAAAAAAGAAGAACGAAAACTTTTAGTTTGGTATTCCTTTAAAGCCTCTAAGAAGCAGATACCAAGCACAAGCCAACCTCATGTCCAAAATCAGCAATTAAAAAAAAGGCACATCAAAAACCCACTTTGAGCAATCAAGACTAGGATGTGCAACACACTGTTAAAACAAAGCAGATAAAGGTACTCCCGTCTACAAAAATTTGTCCACTATTTTAAAGGCATGATTAACATCACTTTCTTGTGTCACTACCTGCCTTTAGAGCCTTATGGGCACCACACAGCATCACTTTTTTATTGCCTGTGTTTCTTCACAAAAAAAAAACCAAGACACAAAATAAAAAACAACAGCTAGGGAGAATCTAATCCACCATTAACCATCTTGGGTCAAAGCATCCAATTAAATCTACCTTATCAATATCTTCCTCTTCTTCCTCTTCTTCCTCTTCAGAGAAGTCAAGGAGTTTCTTGGCAAGCAGGGGATGCCACTGAAGACACTTCCTTTTTGGTCGCTTCCCAGTTCCTTCACCTTCTGTTGAGTGATCCTTATTCCTACTACTGCCTTTCATTACTGTGACCTGTCATGCAAAAATATTGATAAATTCACAACAAACCCTTAGGCATACATGACCATCAACCCAGTGACAAATACATGTGGCATCAATGCAAGACTCTCAGAAATTTCTGGCAAGATATTAGTATTAGACATACTAATACTAATAGAGTATTAGTTGAGATTTAGTCCAATTATTACCAGAAGTATGGATGTACTTTATGCAATCATAACACTTCCATGTAATGCCTAGAGTAACTAGCAATACACAGTTTAAGAGCATGAAGTAAGTATACCAGCTAGACCAGCTCTCAAATGCGCCCCTGTCTGAAGGGTGGCAGAGAAGTCCCTCACAAGGCAAGTGAGTGAGACACTCCACAGCTCTCTCATACCTATATCCACTGCAGATTTTCATATTTTGGCACTGCAAATGTCAGTGTCAGGACATCCCTCTTTCTCACAATGGAACGTATCACCAGCCACTTGTGCTAATCATATACTTATATACACCAATGATTAAACAGACCCCCATGATACTACAAGCTAGGATTTGCCCAGTGTCATTAGAAGGTGCAGTAGGGAAATCTGAGTCCCTAAGAGAAGTGAATTTTAATAAACAAATTTGAAGCAAACAACCAGCGGTAGTTATGCTGACTTTTCCAAGGTACTGTATAGGAAACGAAAACCATGTGCTGAGCCAAGTGCATGCAGAAGACAAATCATATTTAGCTGTGTGCTTTTCCTCATCTAAAAAATAACTCAGAACCACCTCTTAGTAAAAATACGTGCTTAACACATCCAAAGCAGCAGTTTAAGGGTTGACTTAAGAGACGTGCTACCCAACTAAGTAACAAATGAATACACATATAAAGGAATAAAACCAGCATAACACATCCAAGTACTGAAGCACACAGCAAGCAAGTGCTGCTGGCACGGAGTCTGGTCCCTTGTAGCCTTCTGTAAGTGTAGTGCAATAGCAGCAGCAATCCTGACAGGAGCAATGCTAACTTTCCAAGAAAACAACACAAACATCAAAACAAACTGAATTTAAGAGTGGTTAGCCAGCGGCATCTTTATAAAGCAAATAAATTTGATCAAGTCTCACAGGAGCTTCTCACCAGCAGGATAAAGCAGCTGCACTAAGCCCTGCTCCCACAGGCAAAGCCAGAAGAAGCTGTGTCGCTCACTCTCAGGAGAAGGGCATGGAAAGAGTCAAACCTTATAACTGCAAGGCCACGGTGCACTTTAGCATGCTGCATTTTGTAAGATGTCTGGTGCAAGGTTGGCGTTTCAGCCTACACTGGCACAAGAGAAAACTGTCACACTTGCACTTAGATCAGCTGCCTAAGCCACTGTGCCACCTCTGGGGCAAATGTCCCGTAAGAACCATCTTGCACAGCTCTAGCCACCCTCCTAGGTTTAGTGAGCACTATTTCCTGTTTTGGACGATCTCTTCCATGTGTTTCTTGTTCATTAACTCACTGGCACCTTGGCAATGTGCTCTTGTTAGCATCAGAAATGTGCACAAGCAGCTACTTCCCCTGCAGACTTCAACAGTCAAGAAAGCTGAAGGACCTTCACACACTGCTTGCTGGAGGAACAATGGAAGCCTGAAGGAAGAAGGTTCACAAATTTTAACCTACATTTTAAAATGGCATTTTCCTGGATGTATATTGAAGTTTGTTAGATCTTCCCCACTTGTCAGCAGTACCTGCCTCCCTACTAATTAAGGAAACTGTAACTTTGTAGTAACTTTGTCCCGTTAATTGACATACTTTGCTGACCACCTAATGCTACTTCTACCTGGAAAACATTTAAACTTTGATTTCATATCAACTACTCCTCTTCATTTTCTGTAATCAACTCTTGTAGGGAGTTTTATATAGCACAAAACTATGTACCATTTCACCTAATTTTCATCCATGATTTGCAAAGCAGATCCAAATACACAAACCACTTTGGCTTAAAAAAAAATTAAAGTGTGAAAAATTAAGCCACAATCCAGCATCACAAAATAAATGTCTGAAATTGTTTTTATCCCACTATGACCTCTGCCATGTACCGCACTTCACTGTCCTCTCCATCTGTCTCTCTTCCTAAAGTGCTGAACCACCATTTGCTTTTGTTTGGGGTATTTTCAGATACAAATCAACAAAGCTGAGTTAATGGTCATTCAGAGATAGCTAAGTGATACAGATCTGCCTATTACTGCTGTCAATAAGGCATGTGGCCTATTTCTGAGCAGGATAAATATGCTACAAGTACAATGGGGAGAGCTACTCCAGCCCTCACCACTCACCTGTGTGTGTACATGAGCTAATCATATGAATTCTGTCTACAATCAGTCCTAAGAATGATGAGTACTACTAGTAGCCTTCTACCTTGTTAGTGTGAAACTAAATTAACATTTGAGAAGTGCTCCATGATCCTCCTTTACGAAGTTCAGTTGAAGTCCCAGGGTTATTTCAACAACAGCACTGTCTTTACAGCTGGCACCTCTGCCTGCTGCCCTTAAAAGGATGAGCAAGGGAAAGTCACAGGACTCAGGTGTATTTTACATGTGTTCTCCATCACCCCTGAGGCCCTGCCTATGCCGAGTTTGGCAAGGCAGCATAGAGCCAGGCACCAGTCACTTTGCAAATCCCAAAGGGGCTCTCAGTACCTTACATCTCTTCACCACAGCTGAGCTCACAAATAATTTTTGTTTTCCATGCATGAAGGCTAGGTATTAAACGCTCACCACTAAAATAAATTAATCAAAGCTCACCACACATTAGTGCTAAAATAAAAATGTACACTCAACTTCAGGAATTCAATGGATGTTCATTAGTTTATTTTATTGAATTGTGAACCATTTTACAAACCAGTATAAGTAAGATCCTGGCCATCATATTAGCACCATTTACCACAGAAAAACAGAGTCATTCTTTGCTTCTGTTTTGGAGAGAATCTCTGCAATGGGCAACAAAAAATACCCTCCTGATTTGGACCCCACTGATGGGAGGACTGAGGCTACAGACAGGCTTCAAACTTATCATTTACATCATGGCCTGGAAGTCCCTCACTTCTTAAGGAAGTTAAGCTATGTACTCTACCCTCTATGCCTGCTCTTCTTTCCTTTAAAATAGGAGGTCATTCATAACATGAATACATAAAATTATTTCCTTCCCCTTAAGGGTAAATCATATCCTATTTTCATATACTTTTGTGTTTTCAAACTTTCTATCCCAATTTTTATTTATTCAGGTCCCCAGAAGTTTTGACCCACATTTCAGAGACTTTTTTTTGGTGTGCACTTTTTGATGATGCCCCTAAGTCAAATACAGGATTGGCAAAATGAAAAATGTTCTAAATCTTTATTACATCATGTGCTACCTTTCCAGTTAAAAATGGATGCCAACATAGTGTGGTAAACTTGTTTTCCTCTTCATCTTTTATTTTTCTGCGCCCTCACTTTATGGGCATTTGTGTCTTAATCGTTGATACATTCACAGGCTCACATAATTATGAAAGAAACCCGTAAAAAAGTCCAGGCAAATGCAAAATACAGATAACATGCACTTGGACATTTTCCTTATGATAAAATGTAGCAGAATGCATGTATGATTATGATTAAACAACAGTGGAAGTTTTACTGGCATTATTTACTTCTTGAATTGCAAAACATGAATGGAATCCAGTTACCTGATGTAAGATTTTATTTATTTATCTGATTTTTTTTCCCTGACACATTGTCAATAGCACGTTAGCTGCTTGTTTCACATGAGAGACTGGAAGCTGGCAGACAGAAGCAAGCAAAAATACCACCTGTTTCTCTTTCAGGCATCCCCAAGTGCAGGCAAGCATCTCTACCAGCATGCTTCTACAGAAAAAACTGGACTTGAACCCTACAAGAACTGAAGCACACATTTAAGCTTGGCAATTGAAAACTCCCACAGAAAGTCACAGAACAAGCCATGTGCAATCTATGAGAGATTTAGGTTCAAAAGTAGAGAAGATACACAACACCTGAAGTGCAAAGTTTGCAATAACCGAAATTTATGAAACAGAACACACAAAAAAAAAGGATTTCTTCTACAGATATCAGTAAAAATATCATGTATCTTTTAAGGCAGATGTAATGGTTTTTAGAAGTCTGTAAGAGTAAAAATTAGTTAAAAATTAGTAAAACTAGACAAAATTTTACAAGTTACTTCTCAGCTTAAGGATGACAAAAATGAAGTGACAGCCACTAGGGATAAAGCAGGAATATTTCAACAAGACAAGACAAAGGTACAGACAGCTTTCCTTAAAATAAGCTGTATATGCTTTATCATGATACCTGTCAAGGCTGACCTTCATGATCCACTGACAGCAAGATACCTTCAGGGTGACATTCTGCACCAACTTTTAGTGCATATACAGATCAAACACTACAGGAATATTTACATCAGTACAAACAATTTAGGGATTTTCTTGTGCGTGCGTGTGTGTATATGTGTGCTGGCTGTCCTTCTGGTCCCAAAAACATTAATCAAAGAAACACAGTCTGCTTGGATGTCTTATAAATATGTATAGCTAACAGAGGTTCAGAGATAAAAGAAAAATTCCTTAAGGAAAGCAGGGGAGAAGATGTTGTCTAGCTTTTTACTACATATGTTTCTATTTCAAATACAGAACTGTTTAGAAGTCTTTTTTTGTAAGTGTTCATTAACAAGAAGCATTTGATTACATTTGGCAATGTTTTGTTTTTCTGCTGTCTCCCTCTGTTATTCAGAAAACCTTATATACATAGGTGACCAACTTCAGCACTACTAATTTTGGGACTATCTCATTCCAGCATTGATCGGCCACTGAGAATGCCGCTTGTGCTAAATAAGCCACACTTGATAAACTATATCCACAAACACCAAAATCATTATAAAGGTCTTCAAAAGCAGCCAAGTGCTCTAAGGTACATGTTCTAATACTGGCTACAAAGAAATGCAAGAAAAACAGAACCACATAGACATGGATTGTGACTATGGTGTACTCCCTGTTGGAAGGTTCTCCACAGAAAACAGCTTCAGCAACTCACACTTCCATGAAGACTGTGGAAATGAATTTCAGATTTCCTGCTACCTTAAAAAAAACCCCACATTTCCTGGAGCCCAGCTGGGCCCTTGGTTGACTCAATGAAGACCACTGGTTAAAATGAGCAAAGGCAGAGTTTCAAGCAGATTTTCCACACTTTCCACTCTGTTTTACACTAAGTTCTCTACTACATGATAAAAACAAATGCTAATTAGAAGAGGGAGGACTGAACTCTGACACTAATAGCTTGTTGTTTTGGGGACTACTGAGTCAGTGACTTGAGCTATTTCAATAAAGAAGCAGGAGACTGGGAAATGAGTTCATGTTCTCAGCAGTCTAGAGGGCTGAAGAGGTATTTGAATTTTCACATGAAAGCCAAAGGAGATTGCTGGCTGTAAAATACACCTACACAAACACAAAAAGTGCTTTTTTAAAAAAAGTAAGTTTCTTTTAGCTCTGGAATAACTGAACCAGAATATTTCTATAATTCAAGACAAAAACTAGTTGGCACTAATTGCTGACCAGTCAGTGAATATACTCTTTATTGCTTCACAGCAGAAAGCCATTAATGAGCTTTCTAATTTTTAGAGATGTGATGGTTTAATGGGGGACATGCTGAGACTCAATGGGGTCCTGTTTGCCAGTGGAGGTTTGGGAGAGACTGTCACCACATGAAACACTTAGCAACACAGCTACAAGTGTTAGTTAATTTTTAATGACACACTCTTCCATCTTCAGAAATTATTTTAAACTGTTTCTTAAACTCAGATATCAGTTGCTTGCTTTCTTTGTTCTCTAATATATAAAGTTAAACCCCAAGATCATAAAAAAATACCAACAGCACCTTTTTAAAATTTTGGGGTTGTTTTGAAGTATCCCTTTCATACTTGCCAAAGAGGAAATAAAGCAACATATAACATAAGTCAATAGCATTTAATCTTCAGCTTCTACTCTTTCTCTTTTTCTTTAGAGATGCAAAATAAGAAATATTTTCTTTGGCATTTTTTAATGCAAAAAGAAATGAATGAAGCTTTGTCTATTATGAAAAACACTATGTTAAATGACTGTAGTCACTGTAACATCTTTTGCTTCTGTGACGTGGCTTGTCGGTGAAGACGACGAGAAAGCATTGCTGGAAGAGTTTGTCTTGCAGAAAAAAGTCTGGATCTGCAAGTCACTAACATCTTTACTCAAACAGAAGCATATTAACAGGAGCCTAGAGTGACTTAGGTAAAAGCAGTTGTCTGAAAACTCAGGTCTTAACCATAACAAGACTTTTTGGTGTCTTGAATTTAAGTTAAAGTAGGACATTTGCTAGGACTACAGTTCTACATTTGTAGGACATGCTTTAGACTTCAGCAGCTGCAGAGGCAGAAACACAAAATACCAGACACCCAGTAAGTCAGAGGCTACAGCTATACTTACTTCACCAAGCAAAACTCCAGGGACACACTCTGCTAGACAAAATTTCTGGGTCTTAAAGTGCAGAAGACAAGCATTTGTTAGGGTGATATCCACCTTTCTGGACACCAGAATGCCAAAAGATCACCAGCAGGTTTGCCTACAACCCTGTGCATCTGCTGAAATAATGCACCTGGATTATTAGCCTATGAACTTCCTTTGCCTGGATCTCCTGGATGAGAGGCAGGGGGTTCTCTCACTGCATGCTTTGTGCAGTGCTAACCCAAAGGAACCACAAACTGGGGAGCAGGGCAAGGCCTCCTGCACATGTAGGTGAGGTCACTCATCCAGGGGAGGGACATATCAGTACACCTGCACTACCAAACCTGACTCTGCTCCTAGGTGAAGGAGATGTAACCTGGAAATTCTGGCAATCCTTTTGCTCCAAAGCAGCATTTATTTCTGTTTCTACATTTGCTGCCACAACAGGAGAGAGCACCGAGAAACTTGGGAAGGTAAGCAGAACAACTACCTGAAATTCAAAACACAGAGGCAGCAGAGCCCAACCTACTTTGCAATATTTCCTCCCACAGAGGGGAGATAATAACAAAAGCCGCTTCAAAGCTCTCTACTGACACCAGAGTAATTTATCAGCAGAGCACTCTTCCTCTAGGAACACAGAATAGACTATAAAATGCAACCACCTCTCAGACAGTGGATGAGTGCTTGTCTGCACAGCATCACAGACCATAGCAACAGCACAATCCAAAAAAACAGTGACTTTCAGCAAGTTAGAGCTGAGAGAGCACACCATGAAAAATTTGCTTTTGTCTGAGTAGGACTACCTGAGCCTGCAAGGGGAGCAGCTTTTCCAGAACTGCTGCTGTCATTCTGGCATTTCCCATTATTTCAATGCTGCAAAATGAAAATCTTTGTGATTTGTCAGCTAGATCACCAGAAGTTCTAGCTCTCTAGCTTTTGCAAGTCACTAAATGCTTAACCTTAGCATAAGGAGTTCTTAGAGCCAGTAAGCTTACAGGTAAGATGGCCACAGGAAAAAATTAATGAATTTCAGTGCATGAATATTCTCATTCCCAGGAGGGCATCTGCATGTCAGCAATGGCTTCCTCACTGAAGGGCCTATGGAGTAAGAAATCAAATTCAAACTGGAATTTTATGCAAACAAGATCAGTGACCTGGAGTTCTGCTCACAGCCTTCAGATGAGACACCATGAATGAAAGAAAAAACAAGTAAAAGTACATGTTCCAGGCTTACCACTCCCAAAGCTCTGTTTTTATCTGTGATTAGCAGGCATACAAATTGCTGTAGGGTGCAGTCATGGCAGAAACACAGACAAGTGCTTTTGTGCAGTGCAGAGGAACACAAAGAGGAGATGTTCCTGCAGCAGACATCGCAGGGACAGCACAGCTGAATGGCAAAATTGTTCAACTCTCCATTCCACCTCTTGTTGATTGTGTCCCACTGCAGGACAGTGCAGCTGTGTCCATCACTACTGTAACCCATTCTAAGGTTTACCATGTGCGTAACAGAGCTTTCTTAATAAAATTCACTCATTACCACCAGTGTCAGGGGAACCATATACAGCTGTATGACCAAATGAGAGAATTACTTCCTTAATACATATTTAATAGGCCATAAAATATCCCTGCACAACCCCATATTATACTTTGTCTACTTCTGCTCTCTTCAATTCAAGTGCAATACTCTAAGGCAGTTGTCTAAACATTCCCTAGTACAGCTACTACCCACTACGCCTATGGAAGAAGAATAAAATTAATGGCTACAGAAAGTATTTACTCAGCTTTATGCATCTTCAATATAAAGCCCATAAGTCATGGTAATGTAACTATTATGCACTTCAGAAACAATCATAAAGAGGCTACACAAGAATTTCAAATAAAAGGAGCTTGTACCATGTTCACTAACAGAAATACTGCAAGACTGAGCTGATAATAAATTCCAGGCTACTAAAATATTTTCTTCAGAATCAAATTGTCACAATCATCTGTCATCCTCTTCCCCTAACAAGGTAAGTGTGTAAAGCAAAACATGAGAAGTGAACCCTTGTGAGTCTGTTTCCTGTATGAACCCCTTTCTACCAAACTGAGTTAATCTCCAAGCTATTGACCATATTAAAGCAGCAACACTTTGCCAAAATACATTGTATCTCACATTAGGCATAACCCAAGAAAGTATACAGAATGCCAAGAGTAGAATTTTGCTATAACAAATGGCTACAAATCTCTCAAAAAAAACCAAGAGGAAATGGCCTCAGCTTTAAATTGGATGTAAAAAAAAACTTCCCACCAATGGGTTGTCAAGCACTGGAACAGTCTGCTCAGGGACCTGGTTGAGTCACCATCCCAGGAGGTCTTTTAAGACATGTAGATGCAGCATTTAGGAACATGGCTTAGTGATGAACTTCAGTGATCTCCAAGGTTTTTTTCCCTACCAAAACAATTCTGTGATTCTGTTAAAAGTAAGTCGAAACCAAATTAATTTGCACACATTTATCAGTTACGTTTTCATTTAGCATCTTGCTAAAGGCAGAATTTTAAGCCTCAGGAATGAGCTTTTAATTCCAACTAGATTCCTTAATGCAGTGGTTTAGTCTGATCACAGAAAGAGATACTAAAGCTAAAGGAACTTTAATTCTGGTTTTGGAAGTATCACTGTCTCTCAGAACTATGCAGATCCACATAAAAATCCTTTGGGTCTATGAACATTTGTAATGATTTTGAAAGCAGATGTATTATCTTAATACACAATTTTCAAGTGCCATCTAGTGGTTCTTTTTTATTTCAATTTGGAATTTAAAAATAAACTTTAAAATTTTAAAAAGGTTTGTTACTTCTATCACTTCCTGTTATTTTATGATGTGACTCTTGACTGTGCAATGGTAAATGCTTGAATTAAGCCTAAGCCTAAGTTTGAGCATCCTGATGAGCAGAATTTGGGCCAGAAAATAGCTGATTTCAGAACTAAAGAACTGAAAGAAAAAGGGGGAAAAAAACCCCAACCTTATCCATCTTATCCATGGAAACAAGGCACAAATTTTAGTTCATTATATAGAGCTTTTTCAGTGATGCTTAATGGCTTCTTATCGTAAGAAAATTTGAACCTGTTAGAAGTCTGTAAATAACTAGGGTGTCAACTAAACACAGAAGAAAATCCTGGAGAAAAAAGCACGTTCTAAGCATTCCTCATACTGGATAAAGCAAAAATTCCACAGTGCTGTATAAAAGGTTTCTGTTTTACACTCAGCACAACCAGTGATATTACACAGGCTCGAAACTTAAAATATTCAGCAAAGTCTGGCCACTTAACATGATGGGAAAAATTACTTCATGTCTTCTGTGTCCCATCTCAAATATTTTCCTGTTCTCCAAGTGTAAAGAATTGGGCTCACCAGGTATCCCAAAAAAAGGCTAAAATGTGCACATGCAGTAGTGTGCCCAAGACACCATCAAACCTTCAGTGTGTACCATGCAGACAACCTGCGTGAAACACGCAGAGCATATAAAATCCTGAACTTACTATGTAGAGAAAGACATGTTATGTGTTTCTATTCTACCTGGAAATTTATGGAATATTGTGCCAGGCAGCCAATCAATCAAGGAAAGTATTAATGAAAGTACTGTGTAGGGCTTCTTCATAATAAACCTCTGAGAGCCTCAAAGTAAGATGGTTCTGTTATATATTTTTGCAGAGCTACAGTAACATACAAATAATTTTGTGTCCACCTTTGCCTATAGAAAAAGTATTATAACACAGAGTCTGAGACAAAGCCAAAGGTGAAAATATACCATTACCAAACATCATCTTTGCTGTTATTCTACTAAAAGACTTGTTAGCTGTGGCAGAAACAAATTCTCTGGGGAATAAAAAAACCCAACAAAACCTTAGATCTTATTAACTCTGTTTCACATTCAAAGCACTTTAATAAAAGGTGGGAATATTGCTATCTTCCTAAATTTTGCAGCCTTAGCATCTATGCTAAGGAATGAAAATGTCAGAAGCAAATTCATGGTCAAACTGGGAAGAGAGCTTTCAACTCTGATCCCAGTCCCTGAAACTGAAAAGAAAACTTTTGCATTCAGCAATCTTTTTGTGTGCTTGTTCCATGGGTAATCACGACGACATTACACATACCCAGCAAGGCACACCTTGGATGCAGCTCCAGATGGGTGTCCCTGGAGCCAAGAAGATGCAGAGGGCTCATTCCTGTTGGCAGAGCCACGCTGCTGCCCCTGCACCCCACAGCCCCTGCTCAGCCCTAGGGGAGCAGCACAGCCTCGCCAAGCCAGGGCTGTCATCCCACTATGGCAAGGACAACAAGGAGCTCACTGGGCAACCTCATTTGCTGGTGAGCCTCAGCATTCCAATGGACACCTCACTCAAGATCTGAGCCCTGTCTCCCACTCCTCGTGCATACAGCTCCTAACACTCACCACCAAACATGTCTGATCTGGGCTTATCCGACATCCTCAGTGTAATAAACCACCTACAGGTCCTGGAAAACTTATGGGGTACTGCAACTACCCCTGGGCAACTGGATAATAAGCAACACAAAGATTTGGAGATGCAGGAAATCATGAAGCTGCCCCTAATACAAGAACAGGGCATACATAAAAAATGTCTAAAGAGTAAAAAAAAGTATTATAACACACAGATAAAAGGAAAGGAATAAACAATGTTACTTAAAAAGCCCTCAGAAGGAATGCTGTATTATTCTATATATAACCTCAATAAAGCAGCCTCAGCTATTTAGCACATTAAACTCTCCTTTAAACACCTATCAAAATAATCAGTTTAAAGTTCCATAGTTCCATTACCCCGTTGCCTAAATTGCTGTACTCGGCTAATACAGTCAATCCATTAAAAAGGCATGAAAATTTTGGGCTGCACTGCTTCAAGCTCTTTCTAGGATGTCAGTATTTTGTGTATTCCCTCTAAGAGCCCATGCATTAAAATGATATGAGCCAAGTTATTGAAGCAGCATCCCCAGGATGCCACACAACACCAGTACTGCTCTTTTTCCAGGTGAAATGTGAGCTAAAATTCTGCATGGAGATTCTAGTACTTCACTTGATGGAAAAGGTCTAAAGATCAAATCCACACAACTTATAACATTTAAAAAAAAGTAATATTCCTTTCATACCACAATTTTTAAAATTACTTTAACTGAGAGCTACATATATACTAGTCTGCTCTAGAAAGCCATTGTTTGTAATGGCAAACAATGCAGAAGTGTGTAACTGAGTGGGCCCATGTTTCATTGATGGGAATTCACTGTAGCATTATGGCCACATTCTCCTGAAGCTCTGTAGATATTGAGTATGAATAAGTTCAAATTCCTGGAAGAAAACAAGCTACCAAGAAAATGTGTTCTTTTCCACAGAGGTAGCTTGATGCTAGAAGACATTTCAGAGTTCTTCCTTAACAATCTCTCTCTCAAATAAGCTTTGAACTAAATCACCAAAGAAAGTAAGCAGAGCTGTAGACAATGCTCCCATTCTCAAGCCATATGCATGCTCATATGCAAAAATGCATTACAACCTCAAGTTCTGCTGAACGTAACAGCCTCTTTTAAGGAGAAAGTGACTTGGCTTATTTTTAATTCATAGAAAGACAATCACAGGATACAGCAACGTCCAGTTCAAAAGATCTAAAGCCAGAAATGTGACATGAGCTGCACGAGAAAGATTTAGGAAAAAAATACTTTTGCTTAGTTCTTCTTAAAATGCCGTAATACAGATTAATTTTCTTGCACTGACAAACCATTATTTCAAGAAAAGGACAATATTAAATACTAAATCAGCAGCTGGGGGTCTCTAGTCCTGCTTAAGGCAGACCTAGCTCAAAGTTGAACCATGCTGCTCAGGACCCACCCTGGGATAGAGAATTCACCACCTCTTTCACCACTCTCACAATAGAAGATGCTCAACTCAAATTTCTCTGCCTGAAACTTCTGTCAATCACCTCATGCCTGTCCACTATGCACCTATAAAAGGAGACTAGGTCCCTCCTGTTCACAATGATCCTACAGATAGTTGGTGTGACTTGGAGAATCCCCTCAGCCTTCTCTAGTGAAACACAAGGAACTCTCAGCCTTTCCTGGTATGTCGTGTGCTGTGACCTAACCCCCAGAACAATCCTCAACCTACAGTCTCTCTGTATGGGTATTGAGTCTCAAGAGCTCAGAGAAGGAAAATCCTTCCCTCAACCTGCTGTCTACACTCCTTCTCACACAGCCCAGAGCCTAGTTTGCTTTTGTGGCTACGAGGTCTTGCTGCTGAATTCTAGTCAACTTACTGCCCATTAGGATCACCAGGTTTTCTCTGCAAAGCTGTTTTCTGCCTTTCTTTTTGTTAAATTTCTTGGGTTCCTGCTAGCCCATGTCAGCTTTCTCAAGTTCCTCTAAATGGCAGCTCCTGTAATCTACTACTTCCACCAATTCGGTGCCACCTTTGATTTGCTGAGGGTGCACTCCAACTCGTCATTTGTATCATCAATGAAAATATTAAACACTGGCACCAGTATCAGGCCCCAAGGAGCACCACCAATAACTCTCTACCAGTTCAACGTTGGCTCAGCCAATTTTTCACACACTGCAGTCCATCCAACAATCCATCTAGGGGGAATTCAGTTTGGCTCCAGGGATGCTAATGAAAGTGTCAAAAAACTTGGTACCATCGAAGTAAACAAGGTCCTCTGCTCTCCCTTTGCCAACAGCTTTTTCTCTCCATCACTTCTTCACACTCAGGAAGAATTTGCCAATGGTAAACTCATGCTTGGCTGTTTCCTGTTCTCCTCTTGTCCATGCCTAGAAATGACTTCCAGGAGGACCAGTGCTGCAGTCCTCTCAGTGACCAAGCTGAGGTCAGTCAGCCTGCTGTTTCCCAAATATTTCTTAGTGCATTAAAGTACAATTAAACACCTCAAGGTCTGATTTCTTCTGCCTGCATGATCCAAAAGAATGATGACCCTGTTCCATTTGACCTGTGGTAACCTGAGATTACAACCATGCTACCTGTTTGCCAGCAACCCCAAATGCAGAAGAGCTTGAAATACTGGTATCTGGATAACAAACAACACAGCTAGTTTCCCTCAACCCTTCCTGTTTCTTTCAAGAGTCTATCCAATAACAACCAAAGTTTGCACCTCTGCCCAATTAACAACCTCAGCCCCATTAAAAAAAAAATTAAAAATCCATGAAATCTAAACTCAGCACGGTATTGTAATTGTGTTTGAAAATACAAGTCCAATTTAGTCCAAGCTTCCATTTACATTCTAAATTTTTAAAAAGCTTGTTTTTCAATAGGGGGAAGAACAAGAAGTTACTGTGATTCTGAGGCAAGCTTTAAAAAATCTTAGCAAGCAAAAGAGCAAGAGGAAGCAAGCGAGCTTCCTCATCAAACAATGTGTGGCACCTAATGAACAAAATCTAAAATCCAGATGTTTGCCATCCTGGGAGGTCTGCAGTGGATAGGTTATTCTCAAGTCTGTTGTTCTAGGCTCAAGGGTCTAAACACAAACAAGTCTTCCCTGAAAGTCTAGGTCCCTGATGAGCTGGTAAGCAACCAGACAAACAACCTCGCATAATTTGCTCACAAAAACTTACCAGAAACTGTGAAGATTCCAAAGGACATCAATAAGCTTAGGCACGACTTTCCAATCTAATTTTTAAATAACTTGCTCTATTTGCCACAGTTTGCAGTTTGGGGGAAAACAGGTGGAAGGCCTTTGCAATACTCTAGAATTGCCACAGGATACAATAATTTGGCAGCAATCTCTAGGATGCACAGGTCTTTCACAAGCCTTAAATAGTGACACAAAGAATCTCATTGCAAGAGACTGGTCAGCCCACTCAAGAATCAAACACTTGAAATCATCTCAGACAGTTCCTTCTATGAGCAGTCCAGGTTTGCACTGAAACATCCACAGGAAGCAGGGAAAGATTTTTCTTTTCTTTTTAAAGAGATTTTAACTAGAGGGGCACTTTGGAACACAAAAAGCTCTCAAACATGGTTGTGGATCCTTGCTTATTAAAGGCTGGGCCCTTAATGAAGCCCTCTCAGAATGGGTGGATTTCATGCATTTGTGAACGCAAACACATACCCATCATTAAGCAGCAACTCAGAAGCACTGAGTGCTCCTTTGTCTTCATCTTCTGATGCCTGTTAACAATGCAACTCACAATGCTGGACCCTTTTTGTCATTTAATAAATAAAGTTTTAAAAACCCAAGCTCTATTAATAAAAAGCTTTTAAAATATGAACAAACAAACCACAACTTATTTAGGCTCTCATCACTCCCAAAAAATTATCTCCATGCGTATCCAACATTTTCAAAAGACTGGGGAAACAGATGGGTTTCTCCTAAATCCTCTGGGTATCAATGATGGCAGGCTTCTGTACACAAGCAGATGCTTGTTATGCAGTTTATTCTTGTGCTCCTGGAATGAGTATATCCTACTTTATTACTGTTATGCAGTTTATTCTTGTGCTCCTGGAATGAGTACATCCTACCACCTATGGTCATTATCTATGACCTCAGTTCTTCTGCTGACATAAACTGCAATACTGTGGTGAAGGAAAGATGCAGGCTTAACTGTGGATGTTCCAGGTTATTTGATCAAGCCTACCTTCATCATACTACTACATGAACTCAGAAGAGAGACTCATTTAGTTCAGTGGGCTCTAAGGACCTATTTTCCCGTGATCAGTATTAACATTGTCCTGAATTCTTGCTGTTTGGGATGCTACAAGTTACACCGCAGACAGATCAAAAATTTCCTCCAGATAGGAGAATTTTTCCAGCAGAACATGAAAAGTGAATGATGAACTCACATGCCTGTGCTTCAACATCTTTTCTGTTTTCATTGCGTCAGATTAAATGACTCATCCCAGTCCACAACTAAAACTGGATTTGTGAAGACTGGCTCTTGGTAACTCTTTCTGAGGTTGGCATTAAATATCTCAGTTTGTTTTATATCACAGCTAAATTATGACAAGTCAAATATTTGGCTAAAGCTCAGGAAGTGCAAATGAGTTCTCATCATTGTAAACATTCTCAGTACAAGGGCAAAGACAGCTCACGGGAAAAAGTACACCACTTCCACAGTCAATTATCTTTAATTCACACTTCCAGTGCACAGGCATGCCCCTGCAGGAGAAATCCAGGGATGTAAGACAGCAAGGGCAGATTCCCAAAATGTAAAGGCGAAGTATTCAATATAAAACATTGACACACCAAATACTTTCTTGAAAAGAAGGATGTCTCAGGACCACTCATCACAGCAACAGCAACTTCCAGTACAACGCAACTAGCCAGAGGGATGATATAAGGAAAAAAAAAGCAAAAGGAAAAGAACTATAGGAAAACATTTGACATAGGCATTCCTAAGGAAACCTAAGGTCTGGAAAGAGAGCACTAACATATAAAACACAGGTTCCTTCTGCTGCCAAGTCCATCGGTCTGTGATTCAGCTCTTTGAGAGCATATGAATATGTTTGAGTTAATATGAGAAGTGTGGAAAACATCTGCCTTTTAATTTGGGGTTTTGTTGTTGTCAGCTATTCTTTTTTAATAATGCCTTGGGCACCTCAAAAATATCAAGTAAAACTGTAAACTGGAAAAGCTGTAGTCAAAAATAATGCTGCCACAAGTAGAGCATATTGGCCTGTACTGTTCCATTAGATCTCCTTTTGGCAAAATTTTCTGGAGAATCACCCAGGAAGTACCAAAGGCCAATAAAAAATGAAAGGAGAAATTCTCTTAATAAAATGGACTATTTAAACTTTGGGTGCTCATGTTGTTTATATTATCACCTATTTAAAACTCACATTTCTTAAGCAACAGTCGAAGAAGTGGCTTCATTAAAAAAAAACTCCGACAGTCTGGCTCGAGCTGGGCAGTGAAAACTGCTCCTGGAGTTCTCCAGCAGAGAAAAACCAAAACATTAAACCTCCAGCCAACATAAAAAAGTCACTTCACAAGTAAGCTACACCCCAAATAAGACTGGATAGTTAAGATTAGATACACTTTATGGGTTTTATCTTCCTGTCTTTATAACCACAGAGAAACAAAGATGGAAATATTGTTTTTGTCAGTTCTTTTGATCTACTACTGGGAATCTTTGCTGATTGTTTAACACATACAGAATTGAGTACTTGTGAATGCCTCCAAACTTTTAATGAGCTTTACAAACTGTATTATTATGCTTATGCAGATATCCCTAGATGGAAACACAGATACAGGTTTAGACAAGATATATCTACATCTAACTATGTATACATGTCAGGTCATAAACTCAAGGTTTCACATCCAGCTGCTCTGCTACAGGAGAAGTGGCAGCTGTGCCCGCAGACAAGTCAAAATATAGTTTATTGAAATGAAACTATCAATACAAAACTGTTCATGTAAAGAGAATAATTGCTGATGAAATCCCTTCCTCTCCATTTAAGGAATGAACCTCTTTGAGTAGAGGAGAAGTTTCCATTTTTTTTCTCTTGAGGGGTTCAGCAATGTCATTGAGGTTTGTCTTTTTAATAACTATTTGCTGCACAGTCAGTTTTCAATTAAGGAATTGATCATGTCCAAGTAATTGTAAATGATACAATGAAGTCACAAATCACAGGATAGTTCCTATTTGCTGTAAATTTTGTTTACTCAAATGCGGCAAATATGCTTTTAGCTTTTCTTGAAAGCTGATCGGACTTCCTTTTCTGTTTGCATTAGGAATCACAGCAGAGATTTAAACTACAGAGCAGAAGAGTAAGAGACACCTTCCACTTTTCCACTCTCTTGCAGTGAACTCACTTGTTGCAGAAGAAAAACTATTTGCTCATCAACCCTCCCTCAAACTCTGCCTTGCTCAGAACATCCACCCATCACCTGGAACAGAAGGGAGCAGAAGCATGCGACACTGACCACCCATTGCTGATGACTAAAGAATAAAGACCACCCCACAATGCACCCAAATAATAACTGCCAAGTTTCCTTATTCCTGCTGTGTTCTTATGAATGCAGCTTTCTTTGAAAACACCCTGGTCAATACAGCAGCTGCTATCTCAGCATTCCTTCAATCACACTACCCTATGGCAGGTGAGTGGCTTTGTCACCCACACCCCTGCCTTCAGCTACCACTGGGCAAAACACACTGTTAAGAGACACCAGGAGAGCTCAAAAGCATCTTGGGCACTTCCCTTTCCTAAGAGACTGCAGGAAGACAAGCGTGGGCAAACTTCCAATGTCCAAGAGGGATATCTGTGCAGCATGGCTAATAAGTGCTTCCAGCTAGAGCATCAACCTCGAGGCACTGGGGTTTTTTGTGCCACAGATTCCTTTCCTCACTACAAAACTCAGTGCTTCCTACGTCACCGAAGTCAGCAGAGATTTCACTTGAAAGAGCCTCAGCTGCCTCCAGAGCAATGCCAAGCTTGGGGCCATACACAGCCTTGTTTGCTCTGCAAAGCCCTCAGTGCACTGCCAGCCTTCTCTCCAAGGGCTTAAAGCTAGGGCTTCTGCACATCTCCCCATCTGCAAGACTCATACCTGCAACCATAGTGAACTGACTCCAAAGCAGTCTAAAATCATCAGGAGAGAAGAAGTTGCCTAATAAATAAACAAAAAAAACCCTCCTCAAGCCCCCTCAAAACTCCAAAACAAAAAAGGCTCTGAAGACTAACTCCTTCCAGTTCTTATTTAGATGTCAGCTCTGAGACTGATACAAGAGTGTCTGTGGAGAGGAGGGATGTGACAGCAGATATATTGGACAGAACACCTTGGAGATCACCATTTTTGTAATAAAAGGTGCCATCAGTTATTGCTATGCAAGTAACAGCACACCAAGTACTCAGGACAGCTCCAGGCGTAACTCCAGACACTGTCTCATGAAGTCCCAAGGTCTTTTTGCTAAGGAGCATTGTAGACTTGAATTTAATGTGTTCAACTTCAGAGACATCTTTAGAAAGCAGTGTGATGCATGAGAAACATCTCCTTATTATAAAGGCTGTGCTTTTAAGTAATTTCCTGGACATTCATTAAAAGACAACAGTATCCTCACAGACAAGATTATAAACAAGCTGGGTGTGGTAATCAACATATACAAAAATCCAGATCCACAAAATCATCTCTCTGGAGAAGAGAAGCAACCAAACCAAACACAAATCCCCTGTTACTTGCTTTTCCACCTCCCTGTCTTGTTTTGCTAGAGTCTCCACTATGATACTAGAGAAGCCATAGACAAATATATAAGGTTACACAAGCTGAGACTCAATGCTAATTTAACACTAATTTAAATCAGCGTGCATCAGAAGTAGGAATACAGACCATTACTGAACTCCTGACACCATTGCATTCAAAGGATTTTCTTATTTAGCCTCAGACATTTGTGATTGTGTCTTCCCTGCTTCACAGAAGAGCACCACTCACAATGCAGATAATGACCTACTTACCTACCTTATACCAGGTAATGGAAAAAAAAATCTTATAGGAGAAAGATCCAGAAAGAGTGAAAGCAAAATGACAGCTTATATAATGCATGAATATCTCTACTGAACCACTCTACGACTTTTTTCTGGAGCAGCTCTTCACCACGGAGTTCCCAGCAAAGCCAAAAATAAATAAAATAGGTAAGTCAGCATAAATACATTCAGGTTTGTAACTTCATATTCTGTAGACTCTAACTGAGAATCCCGTATGCATTGTTACCACTTGAATGGGTATTTAGTGAAGAAAGACTGACTTCTGCTTTTTTAAACTACTATCTGAAAAAGTTCTAATGCAGCTTATTGCTTTGCACAATAAAAGCAATAGAGGTCTCACTGGAAAAAGTATAAAATAAGTAATCTGCCAGAAATCATACTTTCTACATACAGCAAAATCACTAAATTGAAACAGTTGGGGTACAGTTTAACATGTACAACTTTTGCATTTTGTACCTCTATTGAACTTGTTTATTTTACTGTATACACATATTTAAAAGAGGGGAATTTTACCCTTGGGGGGTGGAGAGAGAGATAAACAGACTTTTCTGAATTATGAATTGCTTTATGACATTAAATCCTAACAAGATGCATCTCAGAAGACCATTTATGCTGGAGCCAGCTAAAGCTCAGTGTTAAGGTGCACTATATGCAAGCTCTGTATCAGATTAGAAAGCAATTACATCACTTTGTGCATGTTTGGTACTTGGCATTTTGCTTTCTCTGGATTACCTGTGTCACATAACTTTTGACAGGCCATTACAGAAATTCACATCAGCAAAGAGAATTTAAAATTTCCTACTTTTTAATTTACGGAAGTTATCTTACATAAACAACAACAAGCCCCGATTTACACAGGAACAGTTAACTAAAATTAACTTAGATGTTTTCAGTTCTTATTTCAGGCAGACTTATTTACTCTTAGATAGCTCAGCCTTGCTCCTCAACACCACAAAGCTCAGAGAATGCCAGGGGAATACAGCTGTACCAAATGCTGGAATTTACATCCATGACATGTGACTGTCAATGTGTCACAAAAACCAGGCTGATTTCTGATGAAAGAATACACAAAGCTGAAGCTGCATAAGACAAATGATTTAGAGAGTTCACGACTTTGATTTAGGTTAAACAGATTTATGAGCTTAGAAACAGGACTAAGTTACTGTATTTTGAGCAGCTGAGCTGTGTAGCTGACTATACATAGGCACTTTGGCCTACAGCAAAAGCCAGGTCAAGCACATTTTTGCCTTATGAAAGTCAAATGCTAGGAGACTTGAATGGAGAAAATTCAAAGAAAGGGGATTTATGGAGTCTACTTACTTTATCTCACCACTGGGACAACAGTACTCTCAGCAGAAGCTGCAGATACCCAATCAACAAAACATCCTTGTCCAGTGATCTGCTGCAAGCTCCATCCCATGGGAGCACCAGACTGGTGTTCACATCCTACCAGCCACCAGGTATCCATATTCTGGAGAGCACTGACCATCAAGAATTCTCCACCTGTGAAAACTCTGCGCCGCATGTCCCACATGCCTGGCCACATACCTAACACAACAGACAGCTCTTAATGCATCTCTCATGATGACACAAAAGAGGACACAGCAGCACCTGCTAAGTGACTGCAGTAGGTTGCCTACTGCCATAGAAATAAACAGCTCTCATACTACAGCTGAAGTCTGAGATACAGAGTTGCAGATCAGCGACACATTACACAACCTATTAGCTCACGACTGAACACACTGTTAAAAGGCTCAGACACATTATCAGATGGTAGCCAGATACTGGTGATCCAATTCATCATAACTCAACAAGGTTGTTGCCCAGACTCAAAAGCAAACAAGGATTATCTGGAGTTGTGTATGTTTACACACTTCAGTTTATGCTTAAAGGAGAATGGCACAATATTGGATTGGCTGAGGCTTAATTTAAGACAGTATTAAGATATAAGTTACAAACTTGAGTTGGAGGAAAATGGAGAAGCAGGTATCTTCCTGAACAGAGAGAGAGTATTAGATGCCAGAACTAACCAGCAAACTCTTGAATTTTGTTACCTATTTTAAGTCTGAGGTCACAACCCCAGCAAGGCCACTTTCTCCAGCTGACCACTGATTCGCAGTACCTAGAGGATCTGACCCATTATACCAATGAAATCCTTGTGCCCCCTGAGCTCTCAAACCATCACCTCTGGCTTGACAGGACTGAAATTTACCCATCTTCTTCCCCTCATCAGCAATCTTCGATGAAAGGCAGCTGCTGCTAAATCCAATGTTAATTAGAGAGAAGTAGTTCAAGATTTTGAGGTACCCACCAATCTCTAGCAAAGAGATTATTCCTGGTGAAGACATTATAGTTTGGAAACACTGCAAGCCAGAAGCACCTGCTCATGGCTGGAGCCAAGGGCTCAGGAGCATCCCAGGACCCAAAGCAGGGATTCTTTCCATAGAAAACAGAAGTGTCACGGAGACACAAGTAACTGTGAAGTGAATGGCCACTCCCACAGCTCAGAACGCTCCTTGCCTGTTTGCTTAGCATGAAAGCAATGACCAAACATGCTAGTGCTTCCAAGTATATCAAGTTTGAGGAATGCCATCAAACATGTGGGAACTGCAAGCAAACCTGCAGGTTTATCCCTGTAGCTCACAACAGCCACAGCAGAAGCTCAGATTAATGTATGGGCTCACTAAGAGCCATTGGTGCATAAGCATAATGCCCCAGAAAAAGCTTTTTTCAAGAGATAATTGTACAATACCAAAACTCTACATTTCACATATGGTCTTCTCCAAATACTCAAGCAACAAAATCCTTGACCTAAGCATCTCACAGCTTAAAACCAGCATCTGACACAGAAACCAACCTCCAACTGGAAAAGGTTCTCAAAGAAGCCAGAGATTTGAGAACTATCCTGACTCAGCACATCGTATTTTATGATACTGGATATAGCTCAGAGTTATACAAACCAGAAAATGCTGTTGCATCCAAACTCTTAGGGGCTTATCCACACAGACTGTCTGAAAATAACAGAGTATAGAAGTGAGGAAAATTAAATGCTCTTCACTATCCCCCTCAATGTATCCCAAACCTTGCCTGTTAACTTCTAAGATACCTTAAATCTAAGAGGGTGAGAGGGAAAAAAGTAAAAAAGACAAAAAAAGGAAAGCAACAGAGGCATAGCAACAACTCACTGACTTGCTCATGTATCTACTGGAATTAGGATGGGTTGTTGCTACCTGCTTTACACTACTAGACTTCATATCAAGACAGAGAGCGAGAAAGGACTGAGAAGAAAGTGGGTTTTTCCTGAGTTTCAAAATAAATCTTCCTCCTTTCTCCACAGCTGCTCCCTTCAAGGAGAACATGATCAGTAGTAAAAAAGCTGCTCAGATACCTAATTGATAAGGATTTTCAAAAGAAAAACCTTGAGTTTCATAGGCTAATTCTCTCATGAAACAGAATTTCTCTTTAAAACAAAGCTTGGCCTAGGGCATACTAATTCCTAATATTATCCATATAAGCAGAATTTACTTTTCATTTGCAGGCTGATTTAGCTTGGGCATGTTTACACGTATCACACAGGTGTGAAAAGGAAGTTGAAACTCCACTATGTGCATTCCTGGGCTGTTTCAGGCTATTTTGAACTCCTGGGCCCAGCCTCTTTGTCCTGGCAAGCTTCCCCAAGCCAGCCTACGGAGCTGCTCCCAGAGATGCAGGACTCTTGTGGTTGACACTGCACAAGTGTGACTGGTACATTGGTGTAACAGAGCCACAGAATCCAGCCGTTCCCTTAGGTGCTGCACATAATGATCCTTGTGGGTCCCTTGCAGCTCAGAACACTCTGGGCAAAGTTTGACAGAAATATGAAGATACAAAGAGAAAAACATTGGAAAGGGCTCAGATTTTACTTCTATAAACTCAGCACCTGGAGGGGAAATTCCCAAGCCCCCTATTTAATATGCAAGATGAAAAATATATATAGTAAAAAACTTCATATATATGTTCTTTTTTATATATATACACAAACATATAACCTGAACAAACAAGAGACCATAAAAGAAGGAAATGTAAGCTTTCTGTGAAATCTTTTATACTGCTACTTTATACTTCACAGACACATTTTATTCTTAAATTCCCCAGTCTTATTTTCAACAGCAACCTATATGTTATTAAAAAATATATATATAAAAAAATAAATCTATGCACTGATGTCTCAAATTCTGCAAACAGTAGTAATGAGAAGCATTTTAAGTCCAGCATGGATGTACATACACCCTTTTATTATTCTGAACCATTTCAAAGTCTGGATTTATTTAACTACATACATTAAGTGAATTGTTCCACATTAANNACATACATTAAGTGAATTGTTCCAAATTAAAAATTCTGCACTGCCAACCTGCTGTTTACTAGTAAATATGGAGAAAGTGTATGTACACAAAATTGCATTAGGAGTAAATATCCTTTCCCTCAATAGGCACTCCTAGAAGCAGTGATGCAAACCTGACATTTCCTGACTCAGCAGACAGGCTCAACAACAGAAAGAGTCCTATTAGTTCCCAGTCCTATTCCCGGGGCTGAGCCAGCATAACAACAAGCACATAAACAGATCACAGCCTAAGCTCTGTGTCACCAAAGCTGCCCACCAGGTTTTGTCTGTAAAACCAGTTTCTGTGCATGTGACCCATTTCCCTTTCTCCTGCACTCAGCCCAACGGGATAGCAGAGCTGCCAGACAAGGCAGAATCAGGTCTAAAATTAACTTTATCAAGCACAGTGAAATCGTAGGAAGAACCCAGTTAACTCTGCTTCCCCGGGCTGAATTGTGCAGGACAAACAATGCACATTCCTATCATTCTTCCAGCTTTTGCATTCATCAGATTTGTCTATATAGGGTAAGAGAAACTCCATAACCAGCCTGCAGCCAAACCCGTCCCTTTTTTTTAACCTGATTTTTGCCAGAATTCCTGAACATTTTCTTCTACTTCCCACCAATGTGCTTCTGTAGCTACTCCACACACTAGTAACTTTCAAGCCACATTTCTATTTTTATAGAAGCATTTTGGTTGAATGGACAGACAGGTGTCCAAAACCACTGCAGCATTCCTATGTCTGGAATTATAAGCATGGCATTTAATAGCTTACAGTAACTGTGATTCCAGGTGGTTAGTGCTTGGGTGTACAATACATCCTTCGAGGTCTGCTATATTCAGCTCAATGGGATCCTTATCTTGATCTGATTTTCTTTTAATGCCAAAAATAAATCTGAAATTAATACGCTCTCATAACAAAAAGAAGTAAAATGATAAAATCTTCTCCATTGTTTTGTTTTTAAATAATCTGACAGATCTTAGTATTAAAATTCTAAACCTCTTTTACAAGAGACTAGAAAACAGAATAGTGAGGAGAAAAATGATGACTATTAATTCTTCTTAATCCTACAGAACCCTATTAGATACTGAACCATGCTGCATGAGGGGAAGAAGGAAAGAAATAAAAAAATTAAAATATCTCTGAACAAAATATTGAAGCATCCAGAACGCCAAACCAGAAACCTTTCATCCCAAAAACCACAGCACAGCAAAATACTCAACACTAAAGTTGTTTTTCCAAATTGCACCTGTCAGCTTCTAAAACCAACTAGAGTGACTACATTTATTTTCACAGCTTGTGATTAACCAAATTATAGAAGGTAATTTAAATAATGAGCACTAGATATTAAAAAATATCAATGTACATACGCCTTCAATTTAGAAATTATTTTACCCCCAAACATGCTGTTCCAGTATCAGTCAACAGCTTTGCAGTCTCTTCTTTACTGGTGTACAAAAATAGAATTTCAGAACTGTTCTTCTAATAAGTTATCTTCAACTTTTATTGGATAGACTCCCAGCAGAAGTCCTGAAGTAGAAAAAAAATATGAAAAACTTACACCCTAGGCAGTCTGAGAATCTGGAAAAGCATAGAAATATGTACAAACAAAAGGTAAAAAAAATATTTTCTAGTTACTGCAGACAAGACTTGTTTTTCAGAAAGTCTACATTTACCCACATTGTTGTGTGCATTTTAGAATACTCTATGCATACCCTCTATTAGACTTTCCATTAAAGCCATCCACACCGAGAGCTGCAGGATTAACTCATATACAGAAACATTACAATCAATGTACATGACAAGAAAAAAAACAAACATTCCTTCTCCAAATATATCTGGTGCATTTGGATCCATACACATTTTCAGCATATCAGCTCTGGCAGAGTCAATGGTCTTACTGAAAAACATCACCTGAGCGAGATTTCTCTTTCAAACTAATTGGAAGGAACATAGGGACTCTCACAGTGAGGCTGTCCTCTTCACAACCCTTTCTCCAGTCCTATTTTGTTTCAAAATGGGAAGCATTGCATTTAAATTCAAGAAATTAAAGATATACTAGATATGACTGCAAGTCCACAAATATGTACTTAAAACCAGACGTGCAATAAGTAGGTTTCAGGTAAAAATAATCCTAGTTGGTTTTGCTTCATCTCAGGAATACAGCACTAAAACTATGTTATGGTACTAAGTTTTAGAGGCAGATTACATAAACTTGCTATAAATGTGTAGACTTGTGATGCTTTGTGATATTTGATTATTTTTATCAGTACATTTACATTCCTATCCTTCAGGTTCATGGAAATTATGCAGAAGAGGTACAAGTTCAACTTTCAAGGCAGTCCTCACATAAATTTGGGTGCAAAAACAAGGAAGCATGCTGGGATGGGACCATCATCTTACTGTGGATCAGGTAGCAGTTTGCTGACAAGAAGACAGGTAGCCCATATGCCTACATAGGGCCTCATGGCTTTCCCAAAAGCTTTTGCCATTTTGATTTATGAAAACAGATCTGTTTGGATGCTGGTTAGTGACAATCCCCACTCTTCTGCAAAGACAGCTGTATGAGGAAAATATTCCAAGCACAGGAATCTTTAAGGAAGTGTGCCTATCAACAGGCACCACTTTACAGTCATTCCCAAATTCTGGACCTTAATTAGAAAAGTTTGTTATGTTTGGTGCTCCAGGTCACATTGACTTTTTCTTTAAAAACTGAGAGGCCATAGAAGACTGAACACAGCACTGGAGGTGTTGAAGGGGTTCTACTCCATTATCTATCTAGCTGGCAACCCAGGACAGACATCCCACTCAGGCTTTCTGAGAAACAGCAAACAACATCTATTAAGAGTCATAGTCATGCAGTACAATAAGGAACATTAGGTGTCAGGTAGGGATTATTATTCCCCAGTGCCAAGTCATGTATTTGTTTCTGAACTATACAGCAGAAATCAGCTTTAAGTTCACTGCAGAAGTAGCTGTTTATGATGTAAAAAAATTCACTGCTTAGGTACCCAAAATTAGTTGCACCATAACAGCAAGCAACCAGTTACAAACCACTTGAAAACAAATCAAACTTACAAAGGGTGAAAAACATCCCTATTTTTTTTAGGAAGTCTTGGTGTCTTAGGTGCCTACTTGCTTTGTGCGATCACTCAGAGGTGCAAGTATTTAAATTAATATGTGGTAACTGAAAACATCTGTAAGCATTTGTAAGTACTTTCTCCTCACCTCATAAAAAGCATTTACAGATACCACAGATCTGTTTTTTAAATAACATAATTAACTGGAATGCTGACAGAAAACCAAAGCCACCCGAAATGGCTGAAGCACAGCATTGTTTCCCCCTCCATCAATATCACACACAGACCAACTCAATCACTATCATCCATCAGCCCCGCATCTATTCCTCAGCATGAATTCCAACACCATGAGCATCCCCACTGTATTAAAGAAAACAGAATAATCATGACTGTCTTGGGAGACTGATGCAGTAGCTGGTCATAATCCTGATAATCATTTCACCAATTATTGCTTTTTTATTAAGAGCTTCAGAAAAGTTGCTATTACTTGGAAATAGACTCAAGCTACTTAGTGATGGATGTCCTTAGGAAAATCTGTCCTTCAGTACCTGTGAGCATATAAGAAGGACTGGAGTAACCATGATGTCTTCATGGGCTGGCAAATATGCTAGTGGAGCCCCAGAAGGTGCCCATCCTTCTGGAGCAGTACCTGGACAGTAGTCAGACGACTGGGATGGGCAGCCTCGGGGAAGGAAAGTGAATGCCACCTTTGCAGTAGTGCATTTACACCCTGCCTCCCTGTTTCCTGTTGTCACCAACTCACCAGCATTAACATCTGGGCTCCATTTCAAATACAGAAATCAGCCCTGAGGTCAAAAGAAGGGAGCTTTGGTGGAGAAGTTATACCTACATGTAAATATTCTCAAGACCAAGACTAAGAGCTGTGGCCTTTGACCTCCCTGCTTGCTGCAGCACTCCTGCACATCTTGTGAAACTTTGGTGAAATGGGTTGCATACAGAATTGTCTTACTTACAAGCTGACTTCTTCTTAGAATCTGACTTTCACCAAAAGGTGCAAGCCAAAAATAATAAGTACTATTAGTAGTAATTTTATAAAAGGGATAAAGACCATGGGATGAAGAACAGATAAATTTTGTCTTGAAAAAAATCTGGAAAGCAAACTTTTCTTCCTGACACAGCCTCTGATTAAGGGCAGAAAGTAAGAGAAAGCTGGCTATAAAAATCCTGATGTCACAGAGGTTGCTCCAGAGCAACAGAGTCACAGGGGAGCACAGCACACTTAAATATCACATCGTGGTGTGCAGCCAGAAGATATGCAGAAGCCAAAACAGAGCATGCTAGGACTTGCCTAAAGGCAACTCTAACAGGGACAAGTTTCTAACTGGATCGAAGAATCCATCAGGAGAAATTACCTTTGCTCTCCCTTTGCCAATCACAGATAGCAAACCACACAGCTGGGCAAGTTGTTAACACTGCAGCTCAAATGGAAATTGATTAACTTTCCTTTAGAGGTGCTCACTGAGGAATACAAGCCTGCACATTAAGATCAGGCAGGGCCATGAAGGTTCTTTGGTCATTTTTGCAATGAAGTATTTCTGTCCTAAAATGAGGTGGTAATACCCAAATCCTTTTCCTAAAACACACTTTGAAGTTACAGTGTGTTATGAGCACATTGCATGGCAATGTGCTTGTATCATCTCATAATTAACTGTAATTAACATACAATCATTTCCAGACTTAAATGTAGTTAATCATTAACTTGTATTTGTAGATTGTATTTGCTGAACAGCATGATATTTTCCTTCATTCCTCAATGCTATGTAATCGTGAAGTTACAGACCTTATCAGACTGATCGACTAAAACAGTTTTTGTAGGGGTGGGAGGAAAAGCCACAAATGTTATGTTATTATTTAAACCTCTTAAAAAAGAAATGACAATTTTTAAATAAAATTTTATCAGGAAATAATTTAATGTGGGATTGCTCATTTACTCCAAACCCCAATTTTAGTCCTAGTGCCTACACTTGCATAGGAAAAGGTGGCATCAAGACAATTCTTCGAGTTTCCACCTGGATTTCCCTACTATGCCTAGTCTGTGTATATACATGTCTGTCAGACAAAAAAAGAGCATACTTTGAGTCTTAATTTAGCATAAATATAATTTAGTTGGTTCTCACACACTAACAAATATATTGTTACTGTATTTTAAAGCATCTGCAATAATAATCACTTGTGAAAAAATAATAATACAACAACAATACAATGTAAAGAACACTTCAGCATTTTTTACCCATTCTAGCAGTACAGATAGTCAACAGCAGAACATCAAGGATGACTGGAAAACCATTGTATATACAAAATTATGCATATTCAATTGTTGGCTGTTTGGTGGGATTCTTTTGGGAAGGGGTTGGTTTTATGGTGCTAGTTTTTTTTTTTAGGTTAGGGGTTTTTTTTAGAACTTGTAATTAATAGCACCTAACAGGTTTCTGCAATCACATCTATGGATGCTGCTTTGTAGTCTAACACAAACTGAAGTGCTACTGATCTCTACCAAATTAAAGCAAATGCTTGATGCAGAAATCTATCACAAGATAAACAGAGATAACCTGTCAATCATCTGGATGTAGTGGCTATTAAAAACAAATAAATATCTAGCACTGTGTTAGCACTGGTTTGCTGCTTCTTTACAACTGAGAGGGGAAAACAGTAATACTTCAGAAATCCAGAAAAAATTTCCACTAGTTACCATTAGCAATCCACTTCCACATGGGATCTGCCCACCTCAGGCTATGAAAGGTCTGCCACAGATAGTCCATCTCTATGGAGATGCAATCTACAACTTTCAGCAGCTCTAACTTGGCCAGAGAGAGGTGTTACTCTCACATCTCTAGTACCACCTCATGTAGAGCTTCTGCTACAACTCAGGGAACCCAGCCTCATTAAATAAACACAGATTCTTTATCGGCTCCTTAATTAATACGCAAAAAATTACGTGTCATCTTATCCAGCATGATGCATTGGCACAAGCCATAAATAGATGGTTTAGTTGCACATTACCTGGAAACACAATGCTGGAAAGGAGACAGACTGAGATTATGACTGACTTCAGAGGATTCCAAATAAACACAAAAAATTAGCACAAATGAAGTACTAGTACTAACAACTGCAATTTAAGCATTTCAGCAGTCTTTTTCCATAGGCAGGAGTTTGGTCACCACGGCTGGGGAGGATTGAGCACTGTTGGGTGCCCTATGCAGTTGGTACACAATGCACTGGAACAGGCTTTGATGCCAAATCCAATTCTCAGCAGTACAAAAAGCATTCTTCTCAAAGCCGCTTTGGGAGGATGGGGATATCTAATCCTAGAGGGAACCCCAGCGCCCATATACAATAGAAATCCCACCCGCAACAAAACAATTTTCTGGATGCACATCAAAGAATATACCCTCCTCAGAGTGAACATTAAACACACCCAAATCACAACTGTGTCAATATTAGCACTAAGAAATGAAACCTGACTTCTAATACTGATGCTGGGAAAGACTTCAGGTGACAGAAACTTGACGACAGCACTAGTGCTATGTTCCCTGTGCTTCACATGATGGTAATACAGGTGCAAATCTTTGCAAAATGCAATGTTAGGGCATGAAGAAATCTTGAGGTTTTGTAGGACAAATTAAAAGTTTTAGGAGCTCTTGTTCTAAGACACATTCAGTTTAAAGTTATGTAATTCAATGCATGAATGAAAAAGACAAACTTTCTCCAAACAGTCCTCAACAGGATTTCAAGTTCCCAGCTAAATCATGCTTCATAATATTCTCTTCATGCAAAAGTTTCTCAGACTCTGAGAGAATTTGAGTTTAGGTTTTCTTTTTTTTCCTTCCCAAAATAAACAGAGTGCAATGCTCATTATCTATCTCTCCCTGACCATTCTCAGTACTCCCTTCCCGAGGTCTTTCTACAACAAGACATAACATTGTGAAGTACGCCTATTAACACTTCTGAATACTGTCGATGCTAAGGGCTGGGACAAAGAAATATCAAAGGGAGCACCTATTCCACCACGAGATCAGTCAGTGAACAGGGCAGGCAGGCAGGCAAGCACACCAGAGGTTTGCAGGGAAACATCAGTGCCTTGCTCATTGCTCAGCCTTCTCCCAGCTGCCTGACTCAGCTCAGCCACTTCAGAGAGGAAGCTGAACATAAAATATACCACCATGCCTCGTGCTGCCAACTGCTGCTGCAGCCCAGCTAATTCCTGAAATGCCAGATTTGCTCAGAACCGATAACCTGTATGTCTCACGATGTCACTTAGGGCCCAGGAGAATGAGAAGAGGGTTAAGGCAGAGGCTGGGGGAGACAGGACCTGCACACATGCACACATGAACGCCTCTTCCTTTACACAGCTCTAAATAAAATTAAGCCACTCATGTCATTTCCACTGCCAGCTCAGCTCAAGCATGGCAAATTTCCAATTCAGCTCATTCACCTCACTTTGATCCATGCTACACATGCAGCCTTCTATTCATATCTACAACCATCACTGACAGTAGCAGAAAAAGGATACAATAAAATACTTCTCAGAGTGAGAATCTAATGGGAACTACAGGATTAGGTATTTTTTCCTTTAATTTTTTCTTTACATTTTATTAACCTGATCTTAATATGGTGCAGTAGTTCTATTTCTCGTGCAGCACAGAAGAGATCGACAAACTGAACACACCCAAACCAAGTAAGTTTAAATAGAGTCATTAGCTTTGCTCCTGGACTTGCCCCTGAATCTTCCTTTAGGACCTTTCAATTAAGCCACACAAGGCATCTCCTTAGAATTACAGTTTTTAAGAAAACAGATAAAAATATGGACATCTCAGAAAGCAAGTTAAACAGAACACTTAGTATAACAAAATGACACAGCAACAAGACAGATGGAAATGCTTTAAGCAAATGCCAAAATTCAGTTTCTTTTTTTAGTATTTCTTATCAATTCTGTCGTAGTTTATTTACAAATGATTAGTCTTAAATTACAGTTTATGCAGTTTCCCTTTAGACCAGTACAAAACTGCTGCATCGCAGCTTTTAAACACGATTTTAAAAACAGGGTCTTGGGGCAGAAAACAAGATAGGGAGGAAGGGAAGGATGTGCACATGTGTCAACATATGCATATTTGGAAAGTATAGACAAGGGATGTTTGCATATATTAACACCAAGAACTGTATTACATAAATATCATACATGCATAAATACAAAGTAATTGAAAATCTCATGCAACAGCTGCTCTTGTATCATGTCTTTGTGACACATCCAAATAACTAAACCCCAATAATGCCACTGGGTAAACATAATCCTCAAGAAAGGTATGGTTTGGGTCATGAAAATTCTGGTCCTGGTTTGCAAAGACTTGATACAGAATCGCAGTTTTGGAAGCTAATTCAGAAGAAGTTTTGGACTTACCAACAGGTCTTATGTATTTAAGACAGAAAAGAGAAAACTTCAGCTGAAGAAAACTTCCCAACATGACAGTATTCATGTGTATTAAGTTTAAGAACAAGATTAGTAGTGTGCTTACCACAAACACTGAAGCACTCAGACTTCACAGCTTCATAGAATAATATAAAACCTTCACAGATCAAGCCATAGATCAGGGCCAAGTCTTATTGCTTTAATATTCTTGGCTTACAAAAACAGTTTTGAATTTAAAAAAAAAATTTGCCAGCACATACTTTGCACCAGGAACTGATCACATTTAATGGCAACTAGTGATTCATTAGTACATCTCAGAAATAAAAACAGAAGTGAGAAAACACATGGAGCAACACTAGAACCACCTCATCACCTAATTACCTTGATAGAGGGACTACACATTTAGTACAGACATTGGCAGGTATGTTTATGAAACTAAAGCATTGCCTGCACTCTCTCTAAATAACAGGAAGATTATTTAATCCTGAGGATCATAAGGTAAGTGAACCCTTTACATATGCAATGAAATTTGTAGTGAGTTTGTGGGAATTCTGTCTAGGCCTTAACTTCAACGGAATCTGTTTACAATTTTCCCAGCCTAACAGGATTTGTCTTGCCCATCTACAGGATGCAAAGAAGAGGCAAAGACAAGCACTATGTTGCTGCTGGTTTGGGGGGAATGTTCAGTGAGTTTTCTTTTCATAAAAGCTTGGAAAGAGCCAGAGCCCCAGGTGTCACTTGCTGTCTAGTCAAGAGGTAGTACAACTTGTAAAATTAGCTTCTTCACATGTTCACTGCCTCAGTGAATCCAGCCTGACCTTACAGAGGTTAGGAGCTTTGTTTTGAAAATGCAAACTTATTAACAAGCATACCAAATTAGCGATCTGTTAAGTTTTATTACCCTGAACTACTTCAACTCAAACTAAAAACCACATTAACACTTCCATCAGTTGGGAGATACATAACCTGTTTATTTTGGCACAACTCTCTCAGAACAGCCCCTCCTTCCCGCACCAGCTCTTTAGATTTTTTTTCAGCTGAGTTTATCCACCAGCAGGCTGAAGGAGTCATCTAGTGGCCACAAACAATTCCTGCAGTCTCACCAGCTTCTGTAATCCTGCCAGGGCAAGACAAGGCTTTTTTACCCCTTAAAGCACAAAAGCACTAACAAGAGTCCACTGCAGGTGTAGTATCTGAACCCCAACATGGTCCTTGCAGCCTTGCTCATGATGTTCCCTGTTGGTGTTCTTTAGTGTGCCCTAGATATTAGTTTCCCACTTCCAGTGCATGTCAAGGCCAAAACCAATTTCTCTCCATAAACATGCTTGTGAGTAGACATGGCTGTGTTATTTCTAACTTTTGTGCAGCTGCTTGCTCCTCTTCAGGGGTGGGCAAACCTTTTCTGAGTAACTCTGCTACCCCTGGGAAGCACCAGTTCGGGTGACATGGATTAAACTGCTAAGTAGCAGCAGGACAAGCCAAGGGATCTTCCTTGGCCCACGTCCCTACTCTGCCACAAACCTGCTATGTAGACCTGGACAAAGCACATGGGTACTTACGTGAAGTCTCAGCCCTGGGAGAACCATCTACCTAATAATATGCTAAAGAAGTACCATAATAGATTAAACAAGTATCTGAAGCGTGAGTTAAAATAAAGCTTTGGTAAACAGCATTAATATGTATAAAAATCTTACTAAGCTTCATAAGTATTTGTAATGCGCTATCAGTTCTCTGTACAACCCTTCGATCCAGGTACACTTCAGAAATTTAAGTGTATAATTTTATATGAAAACATCAAATACTCATTATTCAAATGAATGGCTATTTCAACTATGTAAGAAAGTGAAAAACTGGTACTGATTTTTCATATCAACACCTTAGTTTTAAAACAAACTCTGATCCGTTTTTGTTAGTCTGTGTCAATATGTGTTACCTGCTGAGTGACTGAGTTGCAGACACCTAAACACACCTTAGGCAAGATTGTCTTAAGCATTTTTTTTGTTCCAGGAAATCACTTTGCTGCCACACTAATACCAGACTGCAAGAAAATGTTGCTAGTCTTCCTTCACAGACTAGAGATCGCTATTTGTATATTTTCTCTTTGAATATTTGCACTGTTGGTCAGAGATTGTGAATCTAATAAAGTGAGCACCAGGTGTTAATCATCACACACACATAAATTCCACACCATTTTATAATATGCCTCCTTACACCCTACCATGTGGTTTAACATCCTATAACTTAATCCCAGCAGCAGCAGCTTTCCCTCTCTAACCCCAAAGTAAGGAATCACAGGTTCTCCGAACCTTTCAAGGAAGCCAGCCAGAAGACTTCCTTAAATTCATACTTAACATCCCTGTGATTCAGAGCTTCTACCTGCTTCAATCACTTCAGTCACAAAGATGTCATCTATTTTTTCCATCAATCCTATACAACATTCAAGTAAAGCAAGTGAAAAATGCTATAAAATGCAAGTTATCCTTCTGGTATCGTTAAGGAGCTCCAACCTTTTTCAAGCTGCTGTTGAAGGTGGACAACAGCAGTACCACAACGAAAGAAGAAAGGAAAGGAAAGGAAAAGGAAAGGAAAAGGAAAGGGAAAAGGAAAGGGAAAAGGAAAGGGAAAAGGAAAGGGAAAAGGAAAAGGAAAGGAAGAGGAAAAGAAAGAGAAAAAGGAAGAGGAAAAGGAAGAGGAAAAGGAAGAGGAAAATGAAAGGGAAAGGAAAGGGAAAAGGAAAGGGAAAAGGAAAGGGAAAAGGAAAGGGAAAAGGAAAGGGAAAAGGAAAGGGAAAAGGAAAGGG
>VWYI01014758.1:57789-97260 GCA_013399455.1 Anthoscopus minutus | reverse complement strand
GAAAAGGAAAGGAAAAGGAAAGGAAAAGGAAAGGAAAAGGAAAGGAAAAGGAAAGGAAAAGGAAAGGAAAAGAAAGAGGAAAAGGAAGAGGAAAAGGAAGAGGAAAAGGAAAGGAAAAGGAAAGGAAAAGGAAAGGAAAAGGAAAGGAAAAGGAAAGGAAAAGGAAGTGATCCTTGCGAGCCCTAATATCAGAACTAAATAGAGAAGATTCCTTCAAAATGGTGAGGGCATGAGCAGCAGCTAAATGATGTTTAAAGCTCTGATCCCAGCAGGTAACACATCCACCTTGCTTCACGTGTCTAACAAATGAAGTGTTGGTCAGATTCGCCCTATGTAGAGGACCTGCAGAAAGACTGACTCTAAATCACATTTATTTCTTCAGGAGAGGGGACACCTTATCCCTTTAAGTCAGTAAATCACCAAGAGCTATTTCCTGCTACTCACTGCTCAGCGGTCCAGTCACAGAGGTGAACTGGAAGTGAGAAAACAGTTCTGGAGCACTCAAAGGTTTGTACAGGCACTACCCACATCTACTTCTCTAGTTCTTAAACAGGCCTAATAGGTATTGTTAATAAAAACTGTATCAATATTTTGCAGCCTTAACTGGCCAGAATCATATGAAAGATAAGGCTACTCTTAAGACTTTAAAAATTCAAAGTCAATGTTAAATATTTAGACACAAATTTAACTCACTCTGTTTCATTATTTAAAAACAAGATACTCTTTGGTAACAACAGTGGAAGAGTGGGTTCACTACTGGTCTAAAAACAGCATGCCAAAAAATATCACTGATGAAATGAGTAGCAGACAGTACAGAGCTCTACTCAAGTCTGCTGTGCTAGGCCAAGTCTCCTTGCCTTGTCTCATGTTCTGTGAACTGCAAGAGTGAATGAGGATCAGGAATAGCCACCAAAGCTCATTTTGTCCTGTTACTACAGGAAAGAAGCACATACCTTTTCTATTACATACATATTCATAAATACACATACATGTGTAACTATCTACACAGACTTTTCTGCAGGTGCATGCAAGATAAAGGTTAACACCACACAGTAGGCCTGTCTTGCAAAGGCAATGTGCAGAATACAAAGTTAGTGGTAGACTTGAAAACACAAGAAATTGCAAAATACCACAGCCACTTTTTAAGCTCCTCCCTCTGTGCATTAAAATGGGAAGCTCCTTCTGAACGTTCTACTACCTCTTAATATGCAGCTCAGCCAAAGTATGGTAATTTGGTAAAATTGTACTTTGTTAGTGCTGCAAATACCTAGGTTGGCACACTTCCTTTTGATAAATGGTTTATGATCTTTGAACAGGCTCCTATCACCCCAAACAACAGTCATAATATGCCTTTCCTAGGTCTTACCACAGACTACCTGGGAACTTTGGTTAGCTGGGTAGTTGCCTGCTGCCTTGCTCCCCACCAGGTTTGACAAAGGGAGGTTATTATGCTCCTTAATCATCTTCAAGAGATGGCACAATGTTCAAGAATTAATTATTCTGACGTATAAATCAAGGAGGCTGACCAACTTAAACACATTAACTGACTGAAGCCTAAGCATCTCTACAGCCTCTATTGGCACTTTAATTACTCAGCAGAAATGTGCTAAAGAGTTATCAGTCAACTGAAGATGTCTTTCTCTAAGGATCTGCAGGACAAACTGAAATACCTCTTAGAACAGCCAAGAGCAAAGGATTTATCTGCTTTTATGAGCATTTGTCAACTCATACTGCAGAAAATTTAGTCACAAGCAACAGTGTAAATATATGATAATATTTAGAGTATATTTACTTCTTATGAAAGCTCACCCTTAAAGTACCTATTTTTCCTCTTCCTAACCACCACTTTAGCACATCAATTTGGATTCCTTGTCTCACTAGAGGTCCCCCAGAAAGCAGATGTCAGTACCTGCAGCAAACATTACTAGGTGTGGATTCAGAATTTACAGAGCAGGGACTCAAGTCAGCGAAAGCCCAGCATCCAATTCAGGAAACCTCTACCAGAGTCTTATTCCTGTGATAATTTTGAATAAACCATGAGCATCACTACAGATGGGAAGGCCACAGTAGCTGTGTTTTTAGAATATATCATTGGTTGTTTTTTCAAATGAGGCCTGGCTAGCTGCCTGCCCTATTAGAGCCTTGAAGGGAGAAGGAAATACCTGAAATCTAGTAATTCTTTACTGCCCCTGACTAGCAAGAACCTGCTTCTTGAGTGAGTTCCACTAAAATTCTGCTTACTGAGATTTTGTCAATGCACAATAGGCTCATGTGGAATTTGTCTGCATTTTTATGAAAAAAACTTCCAGCTGTTTACACACCTGATGGCTACTTCCAAGTTACTCCAGCCATTAACATGCTTTGAGGGGCAGCATCAGTTACAAAAATTAAGTAATTTAGTTAAGTATGGAACAG
Organism: Anthoscopus minutus; assembly: GCA_013399455.1. Taxonomy (NCBI): domain Eukaryota; kingdom Metazoa; phylum Chordata; class Aves; order Passeriformes; family Paridae; genus Anthoscopus; species Anthoscopus minutus. Next base: position 94,845 of record VWYI01014758.1, on the reverse strand, counting down.
TTACAGCTACATTACTACAATATTAAATTTAAAACACCCTTGTGCATTCTCATGGGAACAGGAAAACTCAAATTATTTTCATTTCTACAGACAGTTTAATTCAAAAATACTTTGTTTGAACATCTGCATAAAGATATCCCTTTAATCTGAAAGGATTTTAACCTTCTGATATCATAAAAAGCACTTTACTGTACAGCAGTGAACTAACAGATAAAAAGGGGTGGATACATTTTAAGTAGCTTTCCCCTGCAGCAGATCCTGTCCATCTTCAGTTGAAATGCAAAGGTTTTTCTGGCAGCACCTTCTGTGGCTGCTTCTGAAAAAATAAGTAATCTGTAAAGTATTACAAAAGCCATGCCTTTCCATACTCCAGTTTAAATTCTAAAATTAAATTCTAAAGAATTTCAGATGCTGCCAGGGTTTCAACTCAGGCTGGCCATCAGGGAAGACTCTTCCAAACCACCACATTAACCCCCGCTCCCTGCAAAGTCCCTTCACTGCTGTGACCACGCTTCCCAGCGAGGCTCTCCCAGCATCATCCCACACAAGTCCCAGGAGAACAGTCCATGGCAAGGACACCATGTCCATGAGGAGGGTGGACACAGCACTGTTAAGAAGGTGCTGCAACAGGGGCAGCACTCCTGTGTCCTCACCAGCAGAAGCTGTGTACTTAGAGCCATGGTCATGGCCCAGCTGCATCAGTTCTTGAAGAATTAAGGTCCCTTGTATTTTGCCATAGCTTGGCTACCAAAGAAAGCATTATTTTTCTTGTTTACTCTTAATAAGTACCTTCTCCATCCACAGCAAAAAGAGAGAATCTTATTTTTCCCTCTGAAAGATACAACCAAACCAAGTTGCCAATTTTATAATTTTAGTCGTGTTTGTGTTTCTAGGTCCTTGTTTCAGTCCTTTTGGCTTTAAAAAAAGCAATGCAAGCTTGACAGGGATATTAAAGTAAGTTTTCTTTCTCATCCTATCTTCTATCTATCGTTCCTCTTGTTATTATCCCACAAATAAAATTTTTGGTTTGTATAAAGTTTTCATTAAACAATGTAATTTTGCAGCTTAAGGTACTCTAAAATATTACTCAAAAATCTGAAGACTCAATATGCCACAGTTTCCTATGGTTTTCAGTTTACTTTCATAGGGCAAGGAAAGGAGCAGAGATGACATTTTCAATTCCAAACTCTACCATCTCAGCAATTTCCAAGCAAAGTAAACACTGATCCTTTTATCCCTTGACAAAATCCACTAGCATCGATTTCTGCACTTGCATGAAGTCTCACAGAAAGTAACAAGGCCCCAAATGAAATGCATGGATCTACATAAGTAAATCCCAGAATAGGAGCTTTACCTTGTGATGTAATGTTCAACTTCCCTAACCAAAACACAGCCCTAGTGAATGCATGCTGGATACCATTTGTTGGTTTTGTCAGCACCTGATACATTAAATAATCTTGAAAACTACTAACAAAGTCTTCTCTAGCAATCACACTTGAGCTACTAAAAATCACTCAGTTATTAAAAAACAAACAAACAAAAATATTAGAATATTGGCCACAGAAATGTACTCTTTTTACAGGCCACTTGAAGAGAAGCTATCTGCTCTTTTTCAGGTAGTCTACCAATAGCAAAAATTTCAAGAGTAACTGATGAAATTAACACTTTACAACACCAGCATCAGAAAGGATCACAGGAGAAAGATAAGAAACATCATCACAATTAAAGACATGTTATCTTCAACATCAGTAACTAATTGATGCTATCTGCTCTGGAAACTATTCAGACTGTGAAACGATGTTTAAAAGATACATATAAGTCCCTAGTAGAAGAAATAGACAGTAGTGTTCTATTTCTGGAGATACATCCTTTTCCTCCTCCTCCTCTTGCACTTTACTTAGCCTGCCCTTAAGGCTCTAGCTTGACAAGCAGCAAGCATAGGCCACTTCTGAAATAAAAAAAGAGTTGTGTCCCCTGTCCTGCTTTCTGTTATGCACTCCTGGTCCCCTTTTTAGGGGGCAACAGACCTGTTCAGTTCTGAAGTCTGAGTCACAAACCATTAGCTGATCCACCAAGTAGTGGTCAATTCTATATTTACGCAGAAAGAGTTAAACCATTAATGAAACCATTAATTAAAGCTAAAACTAATGGTTTAACTTATGATCATTCCTCCAGTCCAGTTCATTATACAACAAACACACTAGCATGGCCCCATGAGGTAAGGCCAAGTGTCTGAGGCTTGGACTTTTTCTTCCAGTGCTGCCATTTAAATATGGTGATTCTATTACAGACTATTACTTCTGGCAAATATGTCTTACTCCACTTCTTTGTCAGGGAGCTGTAATTCAAATAATGTCTGTATCTTCTATCTACAATGAAGATCAGGTCAACATTACACACGTTGAAGGTGCAAAAAAATACTCTGAGAGCCATTCCCTTCATGCCTACAAATACAGAGCACTTATTAGTATCCTTGTGGTCTCTCCAGTGAGTAAATATCCAGCTTTTAGACACAACTTCTCATCCCCCTTTGGTGGATTCCAAAATACATTAACTAATTTCTATAAGCTAAGGGAAATCTAGGTTGCCAAAGTATGACAAAGAAACAGCAAAAGCTTTGACTCTAGCTGTCAGTGAAGCAGGAAAATCAGTTATAAGAACCAAATGTAGAGCCACTGGTAGGAACTCTTTATTAATACATGTTGGATTTTTTACAGCAGCCTCCTATCAATTAAAACTGAAATATTGAAAATGGGTACAAACTGAATAAAACAGCACAAAGGTCCAACAGCTGTTGTGCTTGATACTTCACACTATGCTGAGGTACTCAGTGCTACAGAGTTTCTTTACTGGCAGAATGCAAGTAAAAAGGTAGTAATTTGGCAAATAAGGGTTGATACTTGAGCCCACACAGGAAATACATTCATATCTACAGCATAAGCACATTAACCATACATTTCTTGCGAAGATATCAGCATGTAGAATTACCTTTAGATTCAACACATTGAAGCAAATGGGTTTGTGTTGTCTTTTTAACACACTGATAAAATACGTACAGCACATTTGAAAAACATCTTTAGCTATTGTTTTACCCCTCAGCATAATGACATAATTCAGTGTTAATTTCTTGAGCACAAGTCTATACCAAGAAGTAGATTTAGCAGCAATGAATGTAGAGTTTGCATAAAGGCAAAATCCTGCACTGTAGTATACTCAATACATGAAAACAAATACAAAAGATGCAAGGCCACACATGACTGGAAGTTTTACTATTACTTCCTATACAATGCTCCTCCACCAGGACTCAAGTGGAAGCCACAGACTGGGCTATAAAAGTGGTTTTTAGTTTTTATTTTGCCTTTACACTTTTACCTACAAAGCTGTTCAACTGTATGCAGAAAGTGTGAGCCAGTAATACAACACTCTTATGACTTCTACCTGCCCTGAAACTTGAAGAATCACGGAGGCGTAAAATCACAGAATGGCTGAGGTTGGAAGGGACCTCAAAGATTATCTGGCTCCAACCCCTCTGTCATAGGCAGGGACACCTTCAACTAGATCATTTTCCTCAGAGCTCCATTCCACCTGCTCTTGAACGCCTCCAGGGATGGGTCAACATCTCAAGGCAACCTGTTCCAGTGCCTCACCACCTCATAGTGAAGAATTTCTTCCTAAAATCAATTCTAATCCTGTCCTTCAACTTAAGGCTATGCTCTCTTATTCTATCACTACATACCCTTGTAAAAAGTCTCTATCCAGCCTTCTTGCCCCTTAAAAGTATGAGGCTGCTGGAAAGAAGCAGAGCTAACTTCCAAGGAAAAATGGGAAGTCAGTCATAGTAAAAAATATTACCAGAAATCAACCTCCGATTTCTAATTTACCGTACCTCTCTCATTTTTCACCAAAAAGCATCTAACTGTAAAATATGTATTTTTTTTCCAGAACAGCTTTCAGGAAAGCTACTGGAGAATTCCACTGTGAGATCTAATAAAAGGTTCTATGTCTTTGATTTTATAGAACAATCAATAAATTAAACTTGTCAGAACAGAAAAGAGCTAGTCAAATCACACACTCTTGTCTGGATCAAGAGCACAAGCTATTTGAGTTAGGCCTCAGATGATCCTGATCAAGATCTTTCATTTGTTACTAGTGTCCCCTTTCACCAGGGGAACAGCTCAGACCTGCAGCAGTGCCCTGTAGCTGCAGTGGCAGCATCCAGCACCAGGCTGGCCACCCACAGCTGCATTGAGTGGCTTCTCATGAAAAGTTCTCTGCAGAATCACTCAGGCATCACGGCCAGAGCAAACAAAGTCATCCCATTAATCTGACTGTTAACAGGCAGTAATAAAAAGACAGCAAAAGCAGAATATGACAACACAAAGTACTTGTGTAACCTACCACTAGTTACAGATTAGTAATTTCAGAACTTTATTTGAGCGAGTACAGAGAATGGTGCTCATCTGTTTAAAAAGCTGAAAACTGATTAATGAACCTGTGATATTTACATTCTTCACTCTGTAAAGAAAAATAATTTTTAAAAATCTAACGCAACAATGTAAGAAGACACCTTTCCATAGAACCTGCCCATCTGCTGCAACAAATTATTCCAAACATTGTCTTCTCTCAAACAACCTGGCTTCCTTTCTGAGGGATACTTGGCAACCATAGAAAGTATTTTTCTTTTTTTGCTTTTCATGTCTATAATTTTATTTCCATGTTACAACAATACATCAATCCCTCAAATACATCACACTGTTCTAGATCCATAGTTATTACTAAGACACTGTAAAGTCTCTTCTCTTGCATTACTCAATCCATCCAGAAGTTCTGAAACAACGAAAGCAGGTTTTTTAAGTTGTTTACAGTAAACTTTACCTTTATCATCTGTCCTTTATGGCTGTATTTATGTCATATCTGTTTGTATTTTCCAGTGAGAAAAAGACAGCTATTAACAAACTATAGATCGTCATTGATTACAGATCTTTGCTACAGCAAAATACATCATTTCCTGAGTATACTCCATTACAGTACTAGTAGGAGCAAAACCATCTAATCAGAGACAGTAACAACCTAATTGCTCGTTTCTTGTTATTGAGCCTGGGCAGGTTGTGAGTCTCGGTTCCTCCTCCAACAACAGCCTGCACCCACGCGAGGCACAAGCGGCACTCACCTCCTCCATCCTCCCGGTCACAGAGCTGGCTCAGGAGCGTTCTCGGTGCAGCACTCTGCCATCCTGCCTACAGCCCTGGACGCTCTGCAACACACCACGACCACCGTGATACCGCTTCTCCAGCTCCTTCTCCGTCTGTCACAAACAGAGCCCGCAGCCACACACAGAAATTAACTCCACACCGCTGAAAATAACTCTTTCGGGGGAGGAGTAACAGCGCTGTTCCGAGGGAAACGAAAAGCAGGAAGCTGATCTCAGCGGCGCGGGGAGCACGGACGGGGCGGAGCAGAGGCACGGGGCGACGAAAAGTGGAGCAAAGACTCGCTGCTTATAAGCTTGGCTTTGGCAGTATGACCAACTAGCACCGCATTACTGAAATACCAGCGCCGAGGTGACACGGATGCCAGCACCCCCTCGCCCAGGGGCACAGGCCCGCGGCAGCCCCGCGCAGCGCACTCGCCGCACAGGTACCGGCCCTGCGCAAGCGGCCCCCACACGCTGGCCGCCCTGCTGCCGCCACAACCCCCGGCCCCACGGCGGCCCCGGATGCTTCCCCGCTCGCCCCGGATGCTTCCCTGCTCGCCCCGGCCCGGGCGGAGGGCTGCCGCGGGCGCCGAGCCCGCTGTCACGCGTGAGCCGGTTTGAAAGGGCACGTCCTGCGGGACGGGCTCAACGCTCCTGCTCTGCAACTGCGGGAGCTCGTCCGGCGTGCAAAAAGCAACAGATGATGGCATCTTCTCAAAGACTGAACTGCCGTGCCTAGCGCATAAATAACTTCTGATGAAGCTTAAAAGAAAAAGGGGGGGGATTCTTTAGCTTCAAGAACTGAGAGGCTTTTCATGCTAAAATTCTAACTAACTCCAAGCAGAGCTTATCTTCGACAGCAGCATCTCCCAGCCTATAAGAACTTTCTCTACCTTCCCACAGGAAGGCAGGCCACGGAAGCTCGCTCCCTGCAGGAACTGGCTCCCCCAGGAAGGCTGGTTCTGCTCCTGCAGCAAGGGACACGCTGCCGTCCAGCCTCTGCAAGAGTCGGGCTGCTTCGGCTGCTTGCCTGTCCTCCACATTCCTCAGCAGCAAGGCTGGTGGACTGACTACCATGAGAGCCATCAGCCAGTGTTTCAAAGTAATAATTAAACTTCATAACAGGAAACAGCCTGGCACTGGATCTTTGTAACTCTCGCACAGCCAGGATCTGATCTGTACCTCTCAGCCAAAAGGAGGCAATCCCCATGCATTTAGGGCTTTTCTAAATGAGGCTGTGGAGGTAAGTAGGAACACTGTTTTTAGACTTGCCCTGCCACCTTTCTCGTGTCAATGTTTTGCCCCAGTAGCTCTGTATGGCAAGATGCAGAGTGTTTTGTACTGGTGGCTACAGAGCAGATGCAGGGCCAAAATAAAACAGTAAATCAGTTTAAGCAAAGTTCTTATACTTTCAAAAATCCCATCTGATGTCCTCTACATTATACTGACAGGAGAAGGGAAAACAGAGGCAAGGTGGCCAACCAATTTTATTTTTACCACTTCTTTAATGTATTTTCTCTTGTGTGCTCAGTATAGGAACCTGTAGCATGTCTAACTCAGATCCAGAAGATCCCGTTCCAGATTATGAAACTCAGCAACTTCTAAGAAAGCATTTAATGATGCCTTTTAAATTCACTGTGGCTTATTCACTTTTTGACACTGTTTCAAAATATGTCCTATACTCAGTCTGCAGACAAATCCAGACTGAGCTAAAAACACAATCACATCTTTCTCCTGGCCTCTCTCCAAAGCCTGTGGCCTTCATTTCCAAGAGTGGACAGATAGGACCCATGCCATTGTCCCAATGGGCCCCAGTTCCCAGCCTGCCTGTGGTGGCTGCAGTTACACTGAATCCTCAGGCTGTAAGCTGAAGGTCACTGATGCAGACATCCGTCCCCATCTACAGCACCTCCGATGGAGCAGCCAGCTCCAACCGAGTGGAAGCAAAGTCTCATTGCAGCAGAATCTTCAGGTGCTGCAGCAACATCACAATAGCCACAAGGGAGACTAAAGGCAGCCTAAATCTCAGCATGCAGGATAGGCCAGCCAGCATATGAGCAGCAACACACCACATCCTATGCTCCTTAATATCAATGCAATTGCTGCACTAGTGTCCCTGTAGTTTGGCAGCTTTAACCCTTTTCAGTCATAAGCTGAGACACTAGTTTCACTCCTGTGAGTACTTAATGATTCTTTTTGGGGAAAACTATCAGCACTGGAGAGATATACAGCTGCTTCCTAAGGAAACATACAGCTTAAAGCCAGAACTGTATCAAAACTGCAAATGTGATTTACACATTCAGCTGAGCATTTGAACCAAGAAACCTGCATGGAATATTGTCCTGCAGTTGTGTATGGAGCAACAGCAGACAAGGCGAAAATACACATAAGAGTTCTTAATAGTAAACAAGAGAAACAGCAAAGATACTCCCAAAGCTTTTCTGATACAATTACTGTAACACAAATAGCTGAGCTTCTCTTCAAATCAAAACCAACATTTGCAATGCGTTATTCACAGCTCTGGGAGTCCACAACACCTGAGATAAGTGAGCTCACAGACCCCACTGCCAATCTCAGGGTTATCCTGGGTATTTCAGAGAAGCTGTTTCCTACCTGCTGCATAGAAAAGATTCTACAGCAATGAATGCTGTTTTCCCCCAGATTGTCAATTTGACACTCAGTTTTGAAAGGGCAGTTCTTAGTCCTCACCGACACTGGACAGGTATGTATTGCTGCAGTGTACAGTGAACAGTACAGCCTCCTTCTTCCCCTCTACTTCTTCACTTCAAGTACACAGAACAACCTGAGAGCATTTCACTTAATACAGAAGAGCAGTCTCCAGAACTCCTGACATGACAGATAAGGACAATTTATTTCAGCAACCTCAAAAGCAACAGAAGCACCTATTTTTTTTTTTCTTCCTAAAAGAAGTACTTCTAGTAGTAAATAAGTATCACTGACCATTGTTAAGAGTTTAACAAATTACTTAAGGCACATCTTTAACTAAGGCACATCTTCAGTCTATCCAGACTTAGTAATAAAACTTTCTCACATCTTTTTAAGTAACCTGCTATTATTTATTTTGCAAATGACTTTATTCTGAAAGACCCTCCTCTACCAGCCCACTTCAATTAAAGGCACTTCATCCTTAAGATGACAAGTCATACAAAGAAAAAGCTGGCAGACAGGCTAACGTATTGCATTGTTTTCAGTACGAAAAGCTCCATTTCTTTAACCCTGCCTTTCTACACAAGAAACTTCCTTGAGAAACTAGAGTAGCATCTGCTTGTACTTCAAGTAATTGCTCTCTGCTCCTTTGTCTCTCCTAAGTCTCCTTGACTGAGGCCAAGAAAAGAACAAGTACATTTTAAAATCAAAGTTTACGGTTTCAGTAGGATTTCACAGCAAGGACTGTTAAAGTCATGTTATGCTATCATTCTTCTCAAAGCAAAACAGTTTGTGCTTAACACTACCAAACAGTTAGACTTCTGTCACTATCTTTGCTGACTAGTGTTATTACCCGGTCCAGAGGTCTCCAACTGCAGTACAGATACAGCAGTACATGAGCACTTTTTAACACTGCACTCATTGCTTCCTACAGGTCTGCAAAAGGAACTAAGAAGATTAGTGTGTTGGTAGACTTAGACTCATTTTTCAGGTATCTGTAAGATATACAGGATAATGTTTTAATGTCTTTAAAGTAATTTTGGAAAGGTTGAAAACCCACTCTTTAAAATTGTGTCAGTTTTTTTTTTGTAGCAGGGAAATACATATTCTTTTAAAGCTTGAACATGGTAAAGGGATCATCCTTTCACTACTAGATAAAAAACTACCTCAGAAGAAGGCATAAGGAAGGAAGTAGCAAGCACTACAAGTGCAGGTATGAACACACTTAGAAGTCCAAGCACTTTCAGTCAAGCAGTTACTGCTTTAACTTGATGTTTTGTATTGCTTAAACTACAGTTGTCAAAATACATTTCTATGTGACAATTTCTCACCTCTCATTCCCTACATTAGTGTCAGGTGGAGATTAGGCACCAAACTGTACATACTTATTTAAAACAAGCCAAGCCAGAGGTAGTTTTATCATGCATTTACTCACTCTATCAGTTTATCTGTCTTGTCCTGAACTGACATGACAGGATGCCGTATCCTGACTTATTGCTCTTTATAAACATTACTGGTACTTTATAAACATTAAAATTACTTAGTAAGTGACCAGGATGGAGAAGATCTGGTCAAAGAAGATAGAAAGAGAGAAAGTAACACTGATTAATCTTGCCTGGGTGAAGGCTTTCTCCTACTATATAGCAAGAAAATACAGCAGCAAACAAAGAAATTAATAAAACAAACAAGTTTCTTGAGAGTATGCTTAAAAAACTCAAAAACTTAACCTGGAAGTGACTATCAGTGAAGACATCAAAACAATTCTCCAATCAAGTCTGCAATTTCAGTGTACTATTGTAACCCCGCCTCCTGTAAAATTCAGACCAGAACTGTGCTCACATATAGAGTACTGCAGCAATACTAACACAGCAGCATCTCCACCAAAGCTCCACATTTTATTCTAATTCCATGAAGAAATACAATTTTAATTACTAAATCTAAACAAAGTCACTATTCACCTCTAAATGGATGCAATCTCCCAATCCAATGCTTATATAACACTAAAGAGATACATTAATCCATAAAACATTCCAGAAAACATTGACAAATTGTGGATTCAGAAATAGCAGAATCACTGTTTTTATGATTTCTGGATCTCAGCACTTAGAAGCTGCATCAAATATTTTCATATATGCACATGTACACAGCAGTGCATTCTGAGTTATGAAGAGCACATTTTCATGACAGAAAGCCACTGTCCCATTACCTACTGCACACATCCACACATCTCAAACGTCAGAAAAACTTCAGGTACAAATGTCATACCTAAATAATGCACAAAATCCCCAAGCCAAAAATCCTACCCACAAGCAGCATACTGTCTCTTCTTATCCCTCCCCCACATGGTTATCCTAAGAAGTTAAATCCCAGTTCTTCTCTGCTATAGGTGGAAGGTACTCAGATACTACATACAATGTGGCAGAATAAAATCCTATCACTGTTGCCCCCTTTTTAGAATTACAAGAACAAGATATGGCAAATTTACAGATGCAGAAGTTTACTTCTCACAATGTAAAATCACATATCACTTGTAGCAAAAAAACTACCGACACATTTCAAGTATCTAAGTTTCTTAAAATTAGGAAGGTTTTGTCTAGTTTTTACATAAAGAATAATGACAGCTGTTCTCCATGAGGTTAAAATGCAATCCAAAGTTTTAAAAAGAAATTTCCATTAGTATAATCGTTCCTTGTTTTCTAGTTTTATCAGACACAATTTATTAGGACATACACTTTTGATTTCCAAAACAACCCAGTTTTCTTCCTAGACGTACTGCTGCAGTATTTTCTAAACATATTTTTAAAAGAGGTGCAAAGACTCAATGAGCAGTTGAAAACTATTTTACTCTGCTAATTTGCATCCAGTTTTATAGTTCCTATCCTCTCTCCTAAATGGATAACTAACAGTGATAAAACATCAACCCAACTGCAAACAGCCACTACACACAACTGTTTATTTCAATGATTTCCTTTAGAGTATGTTATACTTGTTATAATTGTTTTTACAGAATCCTCTAGTGTCTGGGCCAAATTTTGTCATCTTTTCTGCAGGAAAAAAAACCTCACACTCCCTCCAGTTTCACATCTCATTCACTAAGTACTTCACTGAATTAAAATCCTAATACATATATAAAAATAAATGCTTGAAATGTAACTTATTTTAATGAAATACTGAAAAACCATTACAGCAGCTTGAGTTCTGTTTTCAGAATACATTTGCAATTTTCTTCAGGTTTCAGTATTAGCTTGCAAATTAGAAAGCCCAAGCTGGGCATCTATTTGTATATTAAGGCAGTGGTCAAGTGCCATGTGAGACCTGAGCACCTGAACTAGAGCTCAGATTTTTGGAGCTTGATCCCACTGGTGTCACTTTTCCCAGAATTCTGAAGATTAACTTTGTTTAGGAATGTAATCTGTGACCTTTAGATTTCCTTTTATATTTAAGATCCAAAAATCTGACAGACATCTCTAGGTACTGGATAAAGTTGGAAAACAAAGTAGGCAAGATTCAGAAAACAGGGAAGTAACATAAAGAAATATATTTTGTCTGCATCTATGGACAGCTGGCAGCTGTGCCAGCCACGGCACGAGATGAGATCAGCCTCTGTGGCAGCACTGAGTGAGAGGGAACAAGCCTGGAGGAGAGGTCAGGTCCCTGCAGGTGGGCTGCCATCCCATTCCTGGCATATTCAGGTTATATTTTCCTCCATAAACACACTTGCTGGAAAAGCAAGCAGGGCAGCAAATACAGCAGGGAAATAACTTTTGTTCAGTTTTATTTAAGAGCAAGCCCTGCCTGACCTTTAGCTGTCCTTACACTGCTTTAATCTATGGCTGCTCCCCCACCTCCACAGCCTCCCCTGCCACCCTGTCCCTCTGGCAGAGGGGGCCCAGGCACCCACCCTGCCCCAGGGTGCCTGCAGGGGTACATCAGCACACATCATGGTTTTGGAAACAGCTGGCCTGGCATCCCTGGGAAGCACAGCTGCAGGAGGATGGCTGGCTCCAGCCAAGGCCACCACAGCTGTAAGCAAGAGAAGACTCCTCCCTGGAAACATGAGGATGGGGGAGTTGTGCCAGCATGAAAGCATCATATAAATACAGTAGTCAACATGAAAATCCAGCAGAAAAAGAAACATTTTCAACTATGCCTATGGATTTGTGAGATGTCTCCCAATCTTCAGCTGTTCTTTAGTTTTGCCAACAATTCCTCTGAAAAACTGCAAACAAACTGAACTCAAGGTGCTTCTGCAAAAGCAAAATTTGCAAATTGCAAACTTACTTAAAAGAAACATTGTCATTTCATCTCCAGTAGTAAAAGTGCTGCTTACTGTTTTTCTTACAGCAAAGCAAAGTATGTTTTAACATCCCTTGTGATGATGTCTGTTCTTGTTTAAGACCTGACAGCAAAGCCAGATATGAATCACTGGCCATTATATGGTCTCCTCTAAAAGTTTGTCTACAGTTTGTAGAGATACATACCATCTAAAACTAAATGAGAAATTTTTCTCATTCAATTAAAAATAAGGTGTTATTTTATCCTTTGGTCTGTGGTTTTCTCCACAGTGTTTGTGTGGCACTCAGGGTTACAAAGAATTTTTACTACACAGCGCTTCACTTTACTGTAAGAGAATACAAAATGGATGACCAAAAGTCAAAACTCCCATTTTACATCAAAAATGCAACTCCCCCCACAAAAAAAACCAATCCCTAGTTTTTTTTTTCTTTCTACATACTAGGTTCACTCACCAGAAGTAATGCAGTATGCGAAGTGATACTGCACACAGAAATATAGCAGACCTCTTCATCAAGAAAAATCATACAGGTTCCTTGCAGTCAAGTCTAAAATACATGTGTGGGACACCATGGAAGAGAGGGTGGGCCTCTTCCTGCCACTCCAGCATGAATGCAAGGAACACAGATTCCAATCTACATGTTAACTGCCCATATAAACACAGTAACAGCATTAATATATGCAAGCACTTTTGGGTTTTTCTTTTGCTTGTTTCTAACGGACAGGAAAAAAAGGTTTAAGACAGGCTACTCTTTACCAAAGAATGATTTTCAGAACCCAACCATGTCCTTGCTCTGTCTGCAGAAGAGCCACTATACTTGTCAAGGTGAAACACTGGCCTGCCAGTAACACAAACTCTTCTATTCCAGCATTTGTCCTGTACTCCTTAAGTTAACACAGGTTAGAATTAAGAGCTATTTACACAAAAACATCACACTGTGAAATGCAGTTGCTGCAGAGCTGACCCACTGCTACTTTTCCATCACTGCATTTTGAACTGCAACAGAGAGGTACAATGGCCCATAGGAGACCAAAAAACCAGATGCTGCTGTTAAACTCTAGAGAAGTCATCAGCTGCAGCCCCGAGTCTCTCAATTAGCTGATCACCACTGCTGCTCTTTGGGACCCTGCCTGATACCGCCCACGAAAATGTAGGAGAACAAAAGCAACAGCTAGCTTTTGTGCTGAAAAGACCTGAGCAAGGGTAAGTGTGCTCCTCTAGAAACAACAGACTTTTATAACAAGTGATTTGGTGTAGTTCAACATCTTTTCCAATATTTTACATTTAAATCAAAGTGATTCCAGTATTACAATTTGATCTTTTGCTTGGTTGAACCTGTAGCCTGTGAATTTAACAGCATCACTTGTAAATCAATGCAGTATACAAACCACAAAGACACATTAACTCCCTGTCAAGAGATACCTATGTAAATCTTCAGCACACTAGTTGTTCTATTCAGTTTTTTTAATGTTACTTGTTTTACCAGAGAGTGGAGGAAGGGTTGGGGAGAATGTTAAACACAGCCTTGATACTAAATGGGCTGGCAAACAGTAGATACTTTAGAGAAACACAGGTAACTTGGTCTTAGTGCTGAGACCTTAGTGCTTACTTCTGTACTTCTCAAGGACTCTAGTTTTCAATGGCAGCTTCTTTAAGGAAGGGCAGAAGAACAGGGCAAAAATTCTACCCCAAGCACCAAAAGTAGTAAGCTCAATCTCCCCTGCCTCCCCCACTCCTATAAAACCCAAGAACAAGCCCTCTAATAAGCAGATCTTATCCTCAACTAGTTTTCACTTTCAACAACAAAACTTGTTATCAAAATAAATTCCCAGTTAATTGAATAATTATTTCCCAAGAGAAAGTACTGTTTCAATATCCAGCACTCTAAAAAAATCCATGAACAGGATTTGCAACCTCTTAGCATGGGGATAGTTGTTATTTCAGCCTAACCAGATCTTGCCTCTTGAATTTCCAGGACATGTCCTTGTCTCATCAGCACCAGCTGTCAGTGACTTGCCCCAGAGACTCGATAGTTTTGGTAGCTCCTAGGCACAGCAATCTGATTTAAACCAACTAATCAAGTACCAGGAATTCCAAGTGCAGCAGCTCAGCCCCATACTGCATGGTCTAACCTCCCCTTACTCAGTGCAAGTTAAACTAGCACACACAGAGCTCAATGCTATCACTGCCAAACAAACCCCTTCTGATACTTGTTCTGCCTTACTGCAAGAGCCCTTGGGTAACCAAAAAACCAGGTAGAGACATACTCTTAAGATTTGAGATTATGCCAGGTTATATCAATATGTATTTTTAAATGCTACATTTTAGCAAGCTGTTTCCAAAAAGGTGATAATCAAGAATTTCTCCACTTTTTCTTTAGAAGACCCTGCACGCTGCACAGACAACTCTCCAGACCCCAAAATCCCTCAAATCAGACTTGGGAGGGATGCACAGAACTCCTAGCTTAGAGTCTAGCCAGATAAATGGGCAAATATATACTGCCTGTTTAGTCTTTCTTGAGCTGGGCATTTACCAGAGGCCAGTGATGCCCTGCATTCCCAATCCAGTCACAGAGAAGAGAAAGCACTCAGCACCTCAGCAGGGAATCTGGTGGATGAGGAAACTCCAATTGTCCCTGAATTAACCAAAGTCAGCAAACAGTTGAGGCATTTAAGACAGCATTTGGCAGATAGGGAGGGAAGACCCTGGGTTTCCTGGAAGAAGATACCTGTATTGGAGGGGCACATGCCCTGCTCAGTCCTCTTCACTTCCCACCTGTTTCCTCTACCAATACTGTGATTAATTTGGAGTTATACAGCAATTGCCATCAATTGCCAAACTATTCAATAACCTTTACTAAGCCTCCCAGTTCAGCATAACAATTTTAAGTACACCACAAAGCAGGTATCTCCCATGATCATTTATTTGCCTCTGCTGATGGTAATTCCCCAGCATCCACTGTTCTCTGGAAAGCTACTCCTCTGTCCAAAAGAACATATGCCACCATACACTCCAGAGCCTTTTTCTGTATTTATTGACTGTATGGTCAAATTAAAATGAGTTGCTGGCACTACTCTTTCTAACCCTGGTATTATCATGATTGCTGACTTTTTGTGGATAAAGAAATATAAGAATGAAGTTTTACCCTGATATAGTGGTCTGAATAGGCAGCAGTAGCAAATTCTCTGCAAGCCACATTAATGCAGCATACTGGCACTACACACTGTTGTCACCACAGTAAGATGTGATCTCCCATCTTAAAGTCTGAAACTGCTTTTTTTCATCATATTTACATACAGGTATGAAGGTTTTTTTCAAGTGTTTCACATCAACATGAGCAACTCACTGCTTCTGAGTGGCAGTGGAATCTATTCCACTTGTCTGACTGAAAATTTCCAACAGAAGAAATGAAAGATATAGCCAGGTTTGTTTTAATAAGCAACAATTATTAAATAATCCACACCTGAGAGTCCTGATCCTACTGGTACATTCATCTGTAAATCATGCACCTTTTCAACTGCATGGAACAAATTTCCATTTGCTGAATCCTTGATAGTTATTTACTTTCTAATCATTATTTTAGGATGTTTATGTAAAAACTAGAATTTCTTTCAAATTGGAGGCAAATTAAAGGAGGCATTGAAAATCACAGAATTTTCACTTTGAAATTTTAAGCATCATCTGACTGTAGCCACTAAAATTACATCAGCTCTAAACCCAAAAATTTTTCTAAATTTCAAGAATTCCCGCAAATAGGGATATAAAAGTAAGTGGTTTGAAGATCACATATTTTGACAGAACAATGGTTTATGCTACTTCTTTGCAGCAGCTGCTGAGAACACTCATCTCTATCTTGTCCCATCACTGCTATCACTGGGTGAGGTGAGGTGTAGGTATTTCACTGGACAGCACACACTAGTGCAACAGGTCTAAGTCAAGAGCATCTAAAATCAATTGTGTAGCAATACACAAATGTGTAGCAAATTCCATCAAATACTATTTCATATCAGGCGTGGAAGGATTTTCACTTCATTCACCTTATACGGCTATTACAGATATTCCCGTAACACAGGCTTAGAAACTTTTTCTAGATCATAATTACAAGCAGTTGACAGACACCAAATGGCATAGAATTTTAAATTTCTTGTAAGAGTTGAATTATTTCTATTCCTACTGTGTGTCTACTGATTAAGAAAGCTACCTAAGCTGTTTCACCTCAGTCCTTGCATTGTCTGTCATAAGCAGCACTGTTCACATTCCCAAAGATACCTGGTTAATATACATATTTGTCCTCTCAAAAAACTAAAAATGGACATTAGCTAATTTAATATAAAATCTCTAAACACAAATCAAGAGGTTCACAAGTCTCAAACCAACACTTTGTGGTCCACTGAATCGGAGAATCACTTCATCTTACTACTGCTTCTTTCAGTGTTACTTCTGCCAAATAAAACCCTCAAGTCTATGGATTTCTACAGTAGATTAGAGAAGTTTTTTTAAAAAATGAGACTTGGAACTCAAAGGTTAAGCAAGCATGAGGATATAAACACAAGTCTCAAATCATGCTTTTGAGGAGACATACTTGATTTTTGAGGATATACTTGCTCTTTTGCTGTGCTTTACATCCTGATAACAGAATGTTTCAGGAAAGTGCTGACCCACCAGCAAGTACATGGAAACAAAAGCAAGAAAAGTGGAATAAGAATTCCAGCAACCTAAAGACTGGGGCACTGGGAAAAGAAAAAAAAAATTCAGCTTCATGTTCTATAGACTAGTCAACACTGTCTCACTAGTTAGGATAAGCTATTTCAATTACTGCCAACAATTCCCCAACTCTGACACTTTTCATGGTTTTGATTCTTCAGTTTCCAAAGTAAAGTATCCCTGCAGCCTCACTGAAGCAGCAGAGAATTCCTTTGCTTCTGCAGTTCCTCAGCTCTTTGTCCTACCTCATGATCAGCATTCCCAGTGTCAATGTGAATTTGCAAGTTAGAGATGCCCACTGCCAATTTGTTAAATTGTAAACCTCATTCATCACCAACTACCTGAATGGATTCATCCCTGTTGTCCATTTACAGTGACAATGCACATTATAATCAAATTATCACCACCTACTGAAAATAAATGTTCTGTTTTGTTGACAAAGTAAGAATGCTTGAGTCTTCTGTCTGGAAGTAAAGATTCTTGAGGACAGAATCTTGTTCATTTACCAAAATTATTCAGAACTCTAAGAAACACAAAGCTGGGGTTTTGAAATGTTGGCCTAACTAGCTTATAATCTGAATGCATGCCACTAGCAAAATGAGTTTATTGCCTTTATTTTCCTTCAGATCATGTAATGGTCTAGTATAGAACAGTTAGCTCCTGCCACCTTGTGGGACTTCGTGGGCTTCCTTAAAAGCCTGGCCCATCAGTAAACTAGTGAGTTAAAAAAATAAACATTTGGGAGTTACTTTTTCTTGTTATTCACCCTGGTAATTATTGAAATAAGAGAGAAATATTTATGGAGAAGATATGCCATTTTGAATATTTTCTGGTTCATTATCTCTAGCATTGTTTATATAGTTGAAATGGTAGATTTAGTAATCTTATAGAGGGTGTTTTAAATATTTAAATATCTGTCAAGAATCCTAAGTTTCAGAAGCTGATGCGTCCAAGTTTAAAATAACATTATGATCAAATACTTGTCATCACTAGAAAATTTCACATATTCAAAATAGATTCACCACCGAAATAATACAAATTTAGACTGAAAATCCTTGCATTCAGGTACAATTTTGAAACCAAATAATAACCTCAGTCTCATAAAGAATTACATATATGCTTAACTTCTTATATGGTGATAACGTCTGGTTCTCCCAAAATACCCAATTACATGTATCTACTTTTTAACTGCAATTTGACTGAATGTTTTATTTTTTTTTCTCTCATCCAGCTCCCCCTTTACCATGCATGGCCAACTTAATGAATCAGTCAAGTTGTCCAAAGAAGAACAAGACAGTTGGAACAGACTGACTTTTTCACAATAGTAACAAGAAGGTGAAGATACATGGATCCTCATCCTCATGATGTCTACTCCCCTTTTAACAGGTCATTTGTCACACCTGCTTTGTGGAGATGCAAAAGACAACAGCAGCTGCAATCACTGGGAAGGGATGAGGATCTCTTTTTATTTAAACCAAACTTCTGCTGCTCCAAATATCAAAACTGAGCACAGAGGATTGCAGATAATGTGACTCCATGAACCTGATTAACAACCTCAACAAACCTGCTCCTGTCTATTCCTGGAGTCAAGTGATTTGTTACAGAAGCACAAAAAGCCAAGAGCAGTTAGGGAGCACTTCTTCCCCCCCACCATCCCACAGCTGCTTCAGTGAACTTGGGAGATCTATCATGCTGTGTACTTAATGCCAACTGTAGCAAACTTAATTCCTTGGAACTTCCTTCTGCTGGAGAAAAAACCGCCAATAGACTTGAAACAGGAACAGCTCTCCTGATGTCAAATACAAATCATTTCCACTAAAGGCCTTCAGTAGTTCATAAATGGACTCAACAATAATTACAGATCCACAGCCAAGGGAAATACTGCAAGAGTATCTTTTTTCATCCATAAACAGAATTAGTTTTTGCTCAAGACTGAAACAATAACAAAATGTCAGGCCATTATGAATCAATTGGCACAGAATACCTAAGGAACATAAATTGTATGTTCTTAAATAAAGTTTCAGGATCTCACTAGCTTCTCTGGTAACTTCAGAAGTGAGGTTGTCCCTGACAGCCATCATATTCCCTCACACACAACATCCTACCTCTTCCTACATATTTTTAAGGTCCTAGTAGCCATACAATTAACTTAAAAGGCAAAGCTCATAGGTGTTCATGACACCCCTGCTCCAACACTGCAAATTTCTCCCAGACTGAGTCCTGACTCAGTGTCCTACCTTTCTGTAAGGCACCAAAACACTCCCTTCACAGCTGTTCTTACCCATCCCAATCTCCACTACAGGAAATCCAGACAGACAAACTGGTAGGGAGTGCTAGAAGAGTCATCAGTCTGGAAGATGAAGGAATCAGAACAGGGCATATTCTACCTGACCCCAACACAGCCAGCACCTTGCATGGACAGGACAGACACCTCACAGTGAGTGTTAGAAATAAAGACACCTCCTTACCCAGAGCTTATTTGCTTCAGACTTTTCCCTGCTCTGGAGCACCCTGATGTTATGTCAATCTCTGCAGGCATGTATCTAAGAGCCACCTTCAGTCCTTGGCTACAGAGAAAAAGAAATAGCAAGGTCTAGCAACAGAATGGGTCAGATCCAATACCCACTGCAGGTCTCAATTACACCATAAAGCATAAGAAGTAAATTCTAGGACCTTATAAGAAATTCCATTTTGATGCAAGTGAATCATATCCTGCCATATCCTTTTATTTTCATTTTATTTCTCTACTAGTCCTATATTCTGCAGTGTTACTAATCCAGCAGGAAGATCCCTGAGCAAACTTTCTGCATGTCTGCATGCCCATGGTAGTCTAATTGTAGTACCACAGAGTTGAGCTAGTACCTTATTCTTCAGGATGCTTTGAAACCAGTGGAAGTACTGCACTTCTCACATACCCTGACTAGACATGCTCTCCTTGGTAAGTGTAACTCAGTTGGACTTGACAATACAGGTATGTCCCAAACAGCAGCAGACTGAAAAGTACCTGATGATTTTTCAGTTCTTCCTAAAAGTATTGCACAGTATTCTGAACACCAGCAGCAAAAACTGACCAGCAAAGTCAGTTTTGCTTAAACTTTGCTTAAAGTTTTGAGTTCTCCAAGAAGACAGAAACATCTGGTCCAGGTCAAGGAAGAGTCACGACATGGCTTGAGCCTGGTTCCCATCTGAAACATTACTGCTCAGCTGTCAGGATAAGATTTGTTTTACATTTTCTCAGAATATTTATTTTTCTACAAAAACATTATTTAACTTTTGCAAACTTTTGTTAAGACAATTTTCCAAGAAGTTACATAAATTAATTACTTTATTCATGTACTTACTGGAGAAAGAAGTATTTCAAAATAAACAAAAACACACACATCTAAACTCTACTAGGCCTTGCTCTTTCTGTTTTTTTATTTTATCTATATTCTTACTTATCTACTTCTGCTGTCAACTGTTTAGCCTTACCTTTCAAGGAGAAAAGAGGAAAGATCTGAATCTAAATGTCTGCTTTCTTGAGAAGCACCTCTCAAAATCACCCAGATGACAGACTTTACAAACTTCTGTACACAGCCCACTTTATACGATTTCCAAGAGAAACTCCACTGCTTCATGAACTGGAATACACAATCAGATCCATCTTCACCATTGTTTCATTGATGGCAAGCCACAAAAGCTTACCCAGAACTGTGCACATGCTCAAGGATGTGAGCCAAAATGGCTCAGAGCAGGATCAGGCACCTGTAAGATTAGCTGCATGTACAGCTTCGATCCTGCAACTGCAATAGCTCAACGAGACTGCTATGACAGAGGCATTGCAGGGCTGGGACCCAAAATTATCAAGTATATAAAGATCTTTGTGCTCTCCACAACTGAAGGACAATTCTTAAAAATGAATTGAACAAAAAACATCTGTATTTGTGAAATAAAAATCTATTCTTTGGACAACAAGCAGGACCAGCATTCTTCAGGACAAGCTCCTTCAAATCCATAGGCTGTTTTCCCAGTCTTTGTTTTGTTGGGTTGTTTTTTAGAATTTGTTTTTCAGTTGTTCTGGGATTTCTTCTTGCAGACAGAATCTACTAGAGTAACTCTGCAAGGCCCCTGTCCTAAGGTAAAGGCCAACAGAGGAAAAAACTCAGTCCAAAAGATGCAAATTTGTTCACATTTACGAAAAGGTCAGCAGTTAAAAAACCTGATAGTGCTGGTTGGAACTGTAGAGCAAGGATGGGAGATCTACAGATTCACAGTATAGCACGCAGATAGCTGGATTTTAAATCAGGTGAACAAGATATTAAGAGTTTTTGGTAAATCAGATTCTGGTATGCTCAAGACTGTGTAACAACTGAGAAAACAGAAGTTATTAAAAACCCTAGGTGCACACAAGTCCACAGTTGTGAACTGTATTAGCCTAAGAAACGAAAGCACAAGACCCATGGATTCTCAGTCTTACCTGCTTTGAAAGACAGTCACTAGGGTGGCTTGTTACTGACCCAATATGAAACTACAAGTTCAAACTTGGCACCTAAATTACAAAGTACTCCACAAAAGCCCACACTGCCACAATGCTGACTTCCTTCCAGGCCACTTGTGCCAATCCTTAGAGCAAGAAGCTGAACTGAACACACTGAAATACGTACATAGGAAGAGGCAAAGCTTGACTTTATGAAGTCCTTCTGAGCAATAGGACACTTTAGCACATTCTCAGGAACTACAGAAATTTGTTTCTATCACCTTCACAGATTCTGTGCAAAAAACAAAACATGCCTATGCATCCTTGTGTAAGTCATTTTCAGAGAATTAGGAAGAACAGAGGACAATATTTACATAGCACTACATTAAGGAGAGACCTTGGCTTGGAAGAACGAAAGACCATGCCCAAAAGCTCTGAGCTGCAAGGGTATTTTCCTATGAGGCACAGATTCTTAGATGTGGAGAAAGAATCCTGAGCTGAACTTGGATGCAAATATTTTTCAAGTCTCTAAGTTCGTAAGTACTGACCCAGTAAGCTAGAAATCGACAGGTATACAGTTCACTGTTTTTTCACCAACCAGTATCAAAGTAATGTGCAAAGGGCAGATATTTTAGTAACAAAGAGTTGGTGTAGTAAGTTTAACAGTCATGTAAGAACTTGCAGGAAATTTAGGAATTTTGTACTTGATTCTGCCACCAGTCATCTGGTCTTACCTGAATATCCCTGAGTCTACTCTGCAATCTGCAAAATGAGGGTGGGTAGCACTGGTTCTGAAATGTTTGTAAAATGTAGTTAGTTGATGCCTGCAAAAGCATGCAACAGAACAGTAAAATGTTATTACACCCTAAAACCAGGCTGTTTAACAAAATACATAATATATAAATGGCAACACTACCTCTGTTCTACAGTACACTCTCTTAAAACATTTCATTATATATCTGTTTAGAAAGTGAATTGTTTCTATTCTTTGGTAGGATGGACCTGAAATCCATCTCTCCAGAGAAAGATCTTTTTCTAGATCTTCAGAATCAAACAAAACTGAGCCTCAGTGGAAAATTTTCCCCAAGGATTATCAAACAACTACAATTAATGCAACTTCTATTTTATCCCAACAGGACAAACCAAAAAAAACAACCAACAAAAGTGGACAACTCTTCTTAACTTCCTGCCCTGCTACTCACTAACAAGTTTTTCTTTCAGAAACTGCACAACCCTTTCTACAGGAAGAAGCTATTACCACTCCAAGTTTGGAAGAGGTGAAACTGCTTTATTTGGTCTCTATAGCTGAAAAGGCTGTAGTGGCATACTCCACCTTTATTCTAAGGCTAATGCATACTTTTAACATTTGTAAAATTGGGAAGTTCACAGCAATCATCAGTGTCATTATACTGGTGAAGTACAGAAAGAAAACTCAGCGTCATCCATAATTTCAACTTGCAAGAAAATCTTTTTTTCCACTGAAGTCTGTAACAAATTTCTCACTGAACTCAGCATGACAGTGATTACACCTAATGGGGTGCAGCTCCTGGGCAACAGCACAGCACTTTTTTGGAAGAGAGATAGGGGAAATCACATATATGGTAAGCTGTCCCCATCACTTTTGGTATGTGGGAGAAATACTTGGGGAAGCAACAGAATCTGTTTTGTAGACAGTGCACAACATATATGATACTTTGCAAAGGACATTCCTCTGCAGCTTACCTTACATAAACTTGAAGTGCTTAGGCTAAGACAGTGCACCTGCTTTTCTACTCCCTCTATGTTTGGCTAGGGCCACCATGAAAGCAGACTGCTTGGCAGAGACACTACTTTGGTTGAGCACGAGCAGAAATGCTTCTGGTTCCTCAGTTTAAAATTGTTCCAAAAAAAAAGACTGGCCCATCATCTAAATATAGACTGCCAGGTGATTATTTCACTAAGTTCATCCATCTGACTAACTCCAAAGACAGAGAAAAGAAGTGAGTTTTAATTGCAGTGATGGGACATCAACGCCTCTATTACCCACTGCTACCTCTTCCCCTACCCTCCATAAAAAATAAAAAGGAGTGAGGGTGTCATTCTTCTGATCTAGTGCTACTGATGTAGTTTCAGCAATGTTTTAAACACACACTTCTAACTGCCACAAATCCCCCAGACTGACAATCCAATTCTGTTCAGCAGTCTCAGTGGAATTGAACAAGTTCACATCAACTCTGATTTCAGACCAAAGTGAATTTTAAACGCAGATTTTTTAGCCTGACCAGTAGCCCATTTCAATGTAACCTAGCAGGAGAACACTGCTAAGCACATGTGGATTAACAGGTTTCTCTGAGACATTTCAGACAGAACACTGCCAAAGATACCAATTCTCCTGATAAAATCTTGGCTCCAATACTTATTTTATGAAAGGAAGGAAAGCCTCAACATTTCACATGTCTAAGGGGGGGTGTGGGGAGGAAGAAGAAAGTTCAGACAAGAACGATTCAATCCTATGAAAATGCAATAATTATAAAATCAGCCACACTGTAGAATCATAAAATGGTTTGGGTTGAAAGGGACCTTAAAGGTCATCTAATTCAAACTCCTCAGGTATGGACAGGGACACCTTCAACTAGATCAGCTTGCTCAAGCCCCATCCAGCCTGGCCTTGAACACTTCCAGGGATGGTGGAACTGCAACTTCTCTGCGCAGTCATCTCATCACATTAGAGAATTTCTTCCTAAAATGAAATCTAAATCTACTCTCTTTCAGTTTGTAGTCATTTCCCCTTGATCTGTCACTGCCTGCTCTCGTGGAAAGTCCCTCTCCATCTCTCTCTCCCAAGCCATATGAGATACTGGAAAGCTCCTACAAGGTCTTCCTCAGCCATAGCCATGTCTTCTCAAAGTTGAAAAATCCCAACTCTCTCTGCCTGCTCTCATGGGAGTTGCTGCAGTCAAGTTGCTGCAGCCCTCTCATCAACTGCATACCCCTCCTCTGGACTTGCTCCAACAGGTCCATGCCTTTATCATATTGGGGATCCCAGAGCTGGATGGATGCAGTTCTCCAGGTGGAGTGCACCACAGAACACTACACTCTTGGGTACAGGAGCAGCACAGTGGGTGAAAAGTAAAGCACTGGAACACTTATGTTAAAAGAAAGCTAATTATTTTAGAGCAGTTAAAAACATGAATACTTCAGCAATAAACAGCTCCTATCAAAAAGCAACCTAAATATGGGACTATGCTATTTTCTTACTGATCTTGAATCAAATGTATGTG
This sequence comes from Anthoscopus minutus, assembly GCA_013399455.1. Taxonomy (NCBI): domain Eukaryota; kingdom Metazoa; phylum Chordata; class Aves; order Passeriformes; family Paridae; genus Anthoscopus; species Anthoscopus minutus. The sequence goes on along the minus strand of VWYI01014758.1, from coordinate 70,270 downwards.
AAAATGAAAACGACCCTTTCAGGATGAGTGATCCATCTTTGGCTTGTTCTCTTAAGCAAAAGAAATATTCAGTAACTTTCTTATTTTAAATTTTTAAGGAAGGTTTTCTTTTTCTTTCTTTATAAAAATTGACCATTTTAAACATTTGCAACGTGCAACAGCATTTTGACCTTTGCTTCAATTTTCCTCTGATTTCTATTCAGCTTTCTAATATTATCATATTTAGTTCTACTAGACCACAATAACTGCTGAGACTTTGAATACCCTATACATTGATACAAAAGAATACAGAAAAACAGGGCAAAGACAAGATTATGAAACCTATGCATGCACCAGGGAGTGAAGGCCACAAAACCACTTCTCAAAGTGTGTAATTCCTCCTTTTTGGGTGGCAGGAGCAAAACTGCATTTGTACACAGTTTGAGTAACTGTACTACCAGGCCTTAGGCACACTCTAAATTTCTGTGCTCAACTCTTCTCCTACCTGAGATCTAACTTTGCATTCCTTAATGGTCACAGATACTGCTACACAGTTCCCCTGCTGCAGAAAAAAACAAGTAGAGCTGCAGTGTCAATACACGTTATCAAGCTCTTTGACTGCTTAGATGGTATTAATATTTTGGTAGGGTGGGGGTTAGAATTTGTGTCAGCCACAGAGCTGCTATGGCATATATACCATTTAATTTTTCCTTATTTCTTTTCCCTGTAATACATTAGCAATACATGCAGCATCCAGTAACAACTTGGTTTTGTGTTTTGCTTTCTCTCACTAGCAGTGCTAGATTCCTTCCTGGATGTTGTAAAGTCACCATTAAAGTCACAATCACATACCATATAGTCAAAAAGAAAGCTTGTAACAGCCATTTAAACATAATTAATTCTTTTAATGTTAAGAACGTATCTGTGTAAAGAGAGATCTCTTGATCTCTGTCTTTTAGAAGCTACGTAGGGGTCTAGCACCCACAAAAAAAAAAAGAAGATTAATATGGCCAGTGTTACCTAGTGAGCTACTAGTGAGCTACTCTGCATTCCTTAATGGCAGAAGACACTGCTCAGGACATCTGCTATTACAAACAGGAACTGGGAAATAGATGCGAAAGTCATCAAAAATATATTCTGCTTAACAGAAACAGATGCTGTTACAAATGAACTCCTTTTAAATGAAGAAATCATATCCACATTTCATATGTTATTATTGTTAGATGTATTTTAACAAAAAAAAAACCGAATTGTAATTTGCCTTTAAATTATTACATACCACTGTTAAATTCCACGGTCATATTATGTACCTCAATTTATATTAAATTCAAATAAATTGCAAATGTTTGATATCAAAACTGTAAACAAATCTCAAATACTCAACAGGTAAGTCTTCTTTGAAGTACCAAGAACAAGTATTAGGTTTAGAACTAAGTTACCTGAACCTAATACCCTCCATTGCATCTGCAGAGACTTTGCTCCATAAGTCACTTAATGGCACTTCCTGTAAAGCTGGGCAAGTAACTGGGAATTGAAAAAGTAAGATTACTTGTTTTCCTTCTCTTCTGAGAAAATAAGTAAGTTTGAGTTCTGTTAGTTCTAAATGTTTGCATTCAGTTAAGTAGAATCAGTTGCCTTACTAGGGATATTTTACTTTTATTTTAAGTACAAAATCTGTTTGCATTTACTTGTGTGTTTGTTCAAGAGTGTAATTTTATTAAGCAGGACGTTTTTAAAGGCTACAATTTAAAAAAGGCATCATTTCTAATGTCCTAAATAAAAACTTTCTTAACAGTTGCAATCTAGAAAAATACATATAGGCTATGAAATCACTTAGAAAGCGTGCAGGCATACAGTGCATGCTCTGAAATAAAAAAAGGTAAAGGCTAAATTTAGCAACGTATTTTAAAAGTTGTCTACCAATAGAGACTACTTCTGAAAAAAACCAAAAATACCAAAGCAAAATGAGATTACAAGCACCAATTTAAACCAAGTGTTTATTGAGCAAAATCCTGGTTTAAATCAGTTCAGTAGGTATAACTGGAATGCCAAGGCAGCAGACACTACATACAGAGGGGCTCACAAGGGCCAGGAAAAGGAGGCATAAAACTCTCCCTGCTTTCAGTGTGCCTGCCCCCACACTCTCTTTTAGCCCTACTCAATCTCAACAAAGCCTGTTAGAGTTCCACAAAACACCATCCCCCATTCAAAGCTATTTCTTTCCCCTTAGGATTCTTGAATAAGAGAACACATACAGTCTCTCCATGGCAGACCTGCACTGTGCTCTTCTCTCATGCAACCCATTGCACAGGGATGTCTGTGATGACAACCTCACCTCCCATTTGGATTTTCTTCTTTCTGTGAAGAGCAACAGTAAACGTCAAATGCAGCCCTGTGGGTCCATCCACGAAAGCAAGATTGCACGTAGAAACCAGATCAGCCGTGGCAGAGAAACCAGCAGAACACTTCTTAGCAAAACACAGCATCTGGCCAGTTTTCTCAGGTGCTTCCCTCCGTGCACTCCAGCATCCTCTCACTCAGCTCAGCCCCATCAGCACACGGTGTAGCAAAACAGAAAGCTCGACAGGGACATCCTTGAGAGTCCACTTCACTATAAAAATAAATAATCCTTTTCCTCTAGACATATCTCTCAGGAGGGCAGGATCTCCCCTTTGCTGATTAAAACCTAGGAAGAGGTTGCAGGCACACAGATGCAAAGCTTTGTTCAGAGCTCCCACCTGAACAGGCCAGCCCTGAGTAGCAGCAAACTAAGGGATTTCAAAACCGGTAACTGAGTATCCAGATCTCTTCAACAGCTTCCTCAAAAGGACTCTGAAAGACCAAACCATGGAGGGCCCTCACACAGTGTGAGATTTTGCCGGGATCACTTTTAACCATTAACTTATTTTACTTTCTCCTGCTTTGGTACACAGCATTAAGGCAAGATAGATGAGCACAAGCACACACAAGAAGTGCATACATGGAGAATATTTAACACTCAAAAATTGTTTTACACACACACACACACAGAAGCAATTTTCTCATACGAATGGAAATCTCATAGTAATGAGAAATGAACAAATCCAACCATTACACTTAGTTATCTGTCATTTACTTCCCTTATTTAGGGTCTTCCTTACTAAGAAATGAACTAAAAAACTTCCTTTCCCTACTCTACTTCTGACACTTGAGCTCTTTATTTAGTCTAATATTTTAAAAGAATGGCACAGGAGCTTCTGCTTACTCTTTTAGCACTAAAACACATTTTTAATCAATACAACAGAGGAAGTAAATTGTGAAAAACTGGCTGCATTAATATATTTGCTACCAGCTTTGTTATTCTTTCATTTGCACACACCAACTTGCTTCTTATAAACACCTCTGTTTCTCCAAAAGCAGCTGGAAATTAATTATGCTGTTTTTATTTCCTTATTAATTCATATGCTATAGTTCTGTAATCAGTGCAGGATCACACTGCAATTTTGCATACTTGTTTTAAAATACATTATAAGCACTTGATGATTGATGTTTTACATGATGTATGAAAGAGCATCTCAAACAAATTAGAGGGAATACAAGTAAAGAAACTTAAATAAGAAAAAGAATTACACATATATTCAAACAAGAACTAAACCCTGGAACTCACAAGTGTGTGGCATAGAACATTGATCTGAACCGAGCTAAGCAGAAAGTTTACACTACTCAACATGAAATTTGTATATAAAGAAACCTTTTGCAAAAAGAAAGAACAGCTGAAGACCGATTTACCAATGAAGTGGATGTGAAAATGGTACTTCTTTCCAAATCCATCATCTCTGACCATCAATTTGCAGTACATCCAAATGCCTTCTTTCCCTAGACAGACAGCCAACTTGTGAAGCAAACATACTTGAACAAAATGGCTTATGGGCCAAAAGACTTATCAGGTACCAAATGGCATTCTCATACTTCATGCTCTTCCACCCTCTTTACATTTACAGGAACTCAGCATGTTTCAGCAATGTCTCCCTATTCCCAGCTCTTCCTACAAGGCTCACCATCAGGTCTGGGATGGTCTGTAAGCTTGTGAGCACAACAGGTGCCAGTCCCTGTTGTTGTTGACTATCTGCATATTAATAACTAAGAATAATGTGAAATCTGCAGCTTTCCTGAGGAATTACAGGCCAGCAGGACCTCCAGACAGCAAACCTGCAAAGGGGGGCACATTGTGGATGCACGTCTAATTCTGGATTTTTTGTTCAGGAATTCATCTGCACAGCTGTAACTGCAGGACTGGGCTCTTCAAGCCACAAGGTCAAGAGAAACTGTTGTTCCTGTACTTCACCCCGTAAGTCAGCATGATGATGCTAACTGTAGTTCACTGTAGGCAGGATGCAACTCAAAGACTACCACTCAGGGAAAGCAAACCCAAACACAGCCAACCACAAAAATGAAATGAAGAAATCAAGTACTTCCCTCACTCCTTCACCTAACATTTTCTTTAGCTTCACCTTCAAATTTCTCATGAAGTCTCTCTTAAAATACTGCTTTGGCAACCACAAAACAAGGCATTCTCTTACATACACAAACAAAAACTTAGCGTTATTTGTTTCATAGAAGAACACACATGCTGCAGAGGGAAGGTGTACTATTCTACTGCAAGAGACATAATCCTAACTACTACTGTGTGACATGCCTTCCTTGCTGCCATTGCTGGGTACCTCTTGACTGTGCAAGGCATGAGCACAAGTGAAAAACAGATACTCAAAACAAAAAGACAGCTTCTAACAAGGTTCAAGTTTAAAAGTCCTTATGTAACTGGCAGAAAAAAAAACTTATCAGGGAAAGAATTGAAAGGTACTGGTTGAAAGCAATCAAGCACTGAAGCACTGCCTGACACTCAGCAGTACAGTACAGTCACCAATCCTTGACCCAGCTCATTGGGGGCATAGGACCAGGCTGAAGACTTCCTCACCTGAATCCTGCAAAGGCCAGCTCAGTTCTCATCAGAACCAAAGAGCAGACCTTTAATGCTTGTGCCAAACCCTGCCAGGGACCTCACGGTTTCAGAAGCACAGGACAAAGCTCCTTCCAGGAGTCAGGGCAGCAGAAATCTTCCTGTTGCTATACCTGTGTAAGAGGAGAGTGATCCCACAGCCAGGAACACAGTCAGGGATGTTCTACAATGTCTCAAAGCAGACAATTTGCTACACACATAAGGCCTTTCAGAAAATATCATAAACCCCCAAACAAAACATCATACAGTGTGTGGGAAGACACCTTCCCACTTTCCATCAGAAAGGTGTAGACAAGACTTGATAAGCTTCTTGGCAAGAGAGCTTCCACTTGCATTAAGTTCCATAGATCCCATGTTGTGCAAATTCACTGAATTACTTTTATTTTTGCTGAATGAGGCTCTGTGACATTAAGGGTCAATAAAATGCTGCTTCTTACTTTCAGCATTTGCTACATTTTATAAAATCTCTTATATAGAGACACCCACATGGAAGATTTCTGACAATAAAAATTCCATGCTTCCTAAGCAACTGATTTTCTTAGTGTAGCCTCATAAAATCCTGTTAACTTTCCTTCCCCTCGCTAAAAATTGAAATGTTGTTGTACTAGGTTTCTTTGTACTCAGATATGCCTGAAGCTAGTTTATTTTCACTTGCTGAACTGTCCATGCTCATAGGGACTTGCTATTACATTATGCATTTGTGTGCTATAAAGGAAAAAGCACGAACACTCGAAAGTGTCAAAACCATGCTTTTCCTCTCTCTTGATTCATTTTTTAGGTAATTAAATTTATAAATATTAGAAACAATAAAATGCTGATACCACTGCGAGAATACTACAAATAGGTCTACACCCAGGCATTAAGTAAAGTGTGCTTTACTCCTCAAATACAACTCAAATTTTTTCATCAGATTTTTATTTTAAGTAACAAAACACCAGTAAACAGCAAATCTGAAAATCTTACATATGTTTACTGTCTCTAGAAATAAAACTTCAGTAAGCAAGTTACCCTATGCATCACAATATTGCCAGTGCCAAAGTAGTTGCTTCTGTCAATTCTGTTTTATAAGAAAATTAGCTGTCATTTTGCATTCAATTATGAATATGAAAAAATTATTTAATTGTGAAGAACTATTTCACATCAATCATGTTTTAAAAAGTCACAACGAAGTATCATTTTCTTCCTTAACTTTACGAAGTCAGCATTAAATAAATAGGGGTAATACTGCAATAACACAGCAGTTTAAATACCATGTTTACTAGCAAAAGCTCCTAAGTAAGTTCTCCTCCTACTTTACACCATCCTGTCAAAAATACAACCAAATTTTAAGTCAGTAACTTCACAACATGCTGAAGGTGGGATTTTTTTTTTAAGCAGCATTATGAATCTAAGTGGAGTACTGGCAGAAAATGTCCAAGTGGCACAGAATTCAGTGAGACTACTCTCATCTCAAGACAGGCACTTACCAGGAAAGCTTCAGAGCAGTAGCATACACCAAGGGAAAGGACACAAAACTAAGGAGTCAGGTGCACTCTATTCCATTCCTGCTAATGCTAACCTGCTAAGTGACTGCAGGTAAGCCTACGCTCCTACACAGCTTTTCATCTCAAATGCCTAACACAGGGAAAAAAATGATTGTTCCTGATCTTGAGATGTGTGACTATAGCATGGCTCATGTTCTTCACCAGACAGGGCAGAAGTACATAAATAAGGCAAGGCCTACAACTGACAATTATTAATAACACCACTAGCATTGAAAAAATATAGTATGTGCTTTTTTATTTTCCAAGCAAAGCAAAACAGCAGCCCATCAAGCCATTCTTAAATTCAGAGTAATCCTTAGGCTTTCCCCTTCTGAAACTATCAAGAAGGGTGACAGCTGTAGGAGTCTTTTGTGAAATTTCCATGCCCACCAGGACCACACTCATCTCACTACTCTAAGACAGAAACACTGTATCGTTACCGATCTTAAAAAAATAACGAAAAAATAATAAAAAGGAAGTAAGTCCTAATAATCTTTTGACATGAAACACAACAAAAAAGCTTCTGGCAATAATAACCCCAGGAAAGGGAGAAACATAGTAGAAGGAAAAAAAAGAAACCTAATACTATAGAAGTTAGAAGGCTGACTTTAACCTATTTCTTCTCAAGAATATTTTGAAATACATGTAAGTTCAATCAAACTTTATAGACCTGTAAGTAATATTGAAAACATTAATTATTAAGTTTACAGTAAGCTACAACAGTATCCATACTGCTTTGAAAAACTTAAATCACTCGTGAAAACTGTCCCAATATATGGGTGCCATATGATTTAACGATAATGTCACTTTCCATTTAGAAGTAACCAAGGGACATACAGCTATGCTTCTAAAAGTAAAGACCTTGGAAGCCACCAGCAGGCAAAAGCTGCTGATTCCACTGGTGGCCACAGCAGGCCATCCCCATGACAGGGCACAGGGAAGTCTGACCTGGGTCCAAAATTTGGAAAGCAACTTCTGGTTTTGACTACATCACTCACCACAGCTCTCAGAGACAGCCTGCAACACACTCAAAAATTAAAATGAGAGTTTCAGTTCACTTCCAATTTTACTTTATAGTACCTTCCTCCACCAAGGAACCGCCTTCAGATAAAGAGGGGGATCTGAACTCTACACAAGCCATGTTCAGTTGAAAGAGAAGCAGTGCCTCACCTCCCAGGCGTCAAAATTTCACTGCAGGTACATTTACAAACTTCACATCACAGCAGAGCCTTTCACACCACAGGTCTCATGGACCTTACCTGCACCTTTTCCACCACCAAGTGTCGGCACTCCACACTGCTTGATCAGTCAAGATCTCCTCTCTTCATGCCACTCTTTCCCCATCTCTGTGCCAGAAGACTGCCCTGCCTAATGCCATGTTCCTGAGCTCCAGAGACACTGCACATCCTAAGCCCACAGACCATGAGCCGCATGCGAGCAATCAGACCAGTGAATTTAACAAGATTTGTCATCTTGCTTCAAGATATTCACATGCTTACAGGATTGCCAGCTATGGAACCACTAATTTATGAACTAAGAGTATCAAGAGCATTCTGGATAAACAGGAAAAAAACGTTAGTTGTAAAATAACAGCATGATTACCTCTGATATTTTATGTGGAAAATTGACATTTAATGACTTTAGTTATTCACACAACAGCTATGGAAGAGAAAGGTTTTCTTCCTTGAAGGGAAGAATAAACACAGACAAATTCCTCTCACCATCACTCCTACACCCCTTTCCTAAATAAACCTCCTGCTGAAGCCAATGGATGTCTTGCAGGCAATGAGCTTACAGCAAGCAGCCCCCAAAAAACTTGAAAGTGTCAAGGGCAAGCTTCTTAAATATTCTGAGTTTACCTCCATACAGAAACCAGCTACGTTTCTGCCAAATTACATGCCTGCTTGACATGGTTTATCAGCTTGCTCTGCCAAGAGGGATAGTAGTGTGCAACAAACTTTTAGCAGCTTGGGCCAACTTTTGAAGCATCCACAGGGCCCCTTACTAAGCAACTCCTCACCTTCTACCTTGTGACACACCAGCCTCACACTGGCACTCACTAAGCAAACCAGAACTCCTGTACATCAAGATTGAATGACTAAAACCCATTCATGAATAGTCACTTTAGTGAGAACTGTGTAATAAAATAAATCTTCCCTTTTATCAAAATAAAAGCTAAATGGAGATTTCTAGTCATGGACGAATCTAACAAAATCTCTATTCTCACGTTAACTAGGCACATTATTTTCACTGTCTATTTCTTTAAGCTACAAGGAAATGTATTTCTTCTCTTCTTCTAAAGCTCCTATTATGCTTTTAGTAACAAAGATACCCTACCCTCTTCTTTGTCCAAGCCAGTTCAACATCAGGTGAGACATACATTCAGCACTGTGCACAAAACCAAGGTCCAGCACTCTCCAAGTGTGAGAAGATTATGATCATCACTGCCAGATCAACATTCCATGCATCTAAAAGAGTTCATAACAAAACTAAAACCAGATAGTGACTCAAGACCTGAGTCAAGATCTCTGAATTATTCTAGTTCGGTATCCTTTACTATTACTCAAAATAAAGAAAATGTCCTTAGCACTTACAGCACTGTCACGTGACTCTTACCTGAAATTACAGAAAATAAAGTTCAGAAATCAGTACATTTGTATTCAGCCTTGATCAACACTTTGAAGCCTATATGCCAGTTTTCAACTTCCAGATGCATTTTTATTTGGAAAAAATTGTTGTACCAATTACTTTTCACAGAACATGATGCTTGCCAGTAACGCTATAAAACCAAAAGCAGTATTCTCCTACACAACTAGTTCATCAAAAAATTTCAGTAACTGAATTTGGTGTTTATACTCTGAGACCTGCACATACCAACCACACTGCACACGAAATCCAAAAACTTGAAATTTGTGTGCAAATCTGCAGGAACTGGAGAACAGCAGAATTCTACCTTCAAAACAACTGCCTACTGTAGTTATCCCAGCCTTAACACTAACTGTGGTCTTAATATCACACCAGAACAGCTGCTCCCAACAGCCCCCTTCAAGTCAGCATGTTTGGGACCATTACTTGTCCTACATCTGCTATCCACTGCCTGCAAAAGGTCAAGAGTATGTTATTAATCATTTGCATTTATGAGTACTAAGTTTATCCCAAATACATGTCTTGTCCTGTTTTTAATTATGCGCAGAATAGTATCAAGAATAATTCTCTCGCTTTTCATTTTTGGCCAAACACAGGTCAGTGACACCATGGGCAATTGTACAAGAAGCACTCCAAGTGCCACTCATTTTATGTCATCTGTAAATGTGACCCCAAAAATTTACAACCTTTTCTTTAAACTACCACTACCACTTCAGCTTCAGCTTAAAAAGTGTCAAACCCTTTCAAAAGTTATCATAACTTTTCCCAGCATGCAGATTAAATTTAAAAAATTGTTGTGCACCTGAAAGCTTAGGAATACTAGTAAATTAGTCACCAAGATACATATTTCAAATTGATTGGTATCTGCATTCATCAATGCCAAAAGGAAAAACAGCAACACAGAATGAGCATGAATGGAATTCTAATTAGCTCTCAGTTTAAGTGCTAAAACTGAACTACTCCTGTTGCAGCAGCTAAACTAAGTTCCGCTAAACTCACTGATTCTTAACCTCCAGAGTTTTCTAATTACCTACTCAGTTTACACTCTCATACTTTTCTACCACTGAATTTTAAAAGGACCTTACACGCTCATTAAATTTTCGACCTGTGTGTTGCACTTTGCATATTCTGATGTTACTTTGATTTAAAACTTTTGCCCTAAGTCAATCAGCTGATTATCCTTACAAAGTTTAAGGGAAAGAAAAAAAATACTAGGAGAAAAAGAAAAAGTGAAGCAAGCTCTGAATATGCACAGTCTTTTAATTTCCAGGTTACTTAGCGGTATCTCTACATACAAACTTTGTATTCTAGCAGCAGCTATTAGCACCTGGAGAAGACATGTTTTCTGAGGTGCTAAAACCAGAACAAGCACCTTCCTCATAAAAAGAGGCAGCATGAGGACCGCTATCTTAACAACAACCAAGTTCTTTCTTCGTGTGTACAGTTTACATACTTACTCAGGAAGGCAAAAGGAAATTACAGACAGACGAAGATGAAGCTGTCTCAAAGCCTTTGTCATGTGATAGTGACCTATAAAGTATCAAATCACATCATCAGCACACCATGATTTTACAATATTCCAACTCACCACATCGCCAACAAGAGGAGATCCCAAAACTTGAAACTTGCTTCCTCCTCACCCCTATCCCAGCTAAGTTGTCATTAAAACAAGATGACAGTCGCAGGAAACCGTAAGGAACAAACAAAAGATGTACCCTGTCTTTAGAGGGTATTTGGAGTGGGCAAATGGAGCCAATCATCTGAGCGTGCATCAGCAGGGTGAGTTATTTTTCCTCTCTCTCTCTCTCTCTCACACACACACGGATGCATATGAGCGTGCACAGACACACACACAGGGATGCATCACGTAATTATTTACATGCACAGTAATACTCGCATGTATTACCAAAATAAAAAACAGAAAGTTGACCTCCATCTGCAAGAAGGCATGCATAACAATAACCGGGAACTTGCACAAGTGAGCGATCAATCCCCGCGCGTGGATAAGCAAAACAACACAAAAATTAACAAGAACAAGCCGCCAGACCGCAGGTACGAGATCCACCCGGCAAAGAGACAGACAGAGCAATGGACGCAGGCTGCGAGGCTGGAGCACAGTTTCAGGTAATGCCCACTGCCCCCTGGCAGAGCCCAGCCGAGCCGCCCGGAGCGCTGCGGCCGCCCAGCCGCCCCTCCGCCACCGCAGCCCGCGGGGAGCGACCCCCGGCCGCCGCGGGGGNAGTTACAAAATGTCGATCTTGAAGGCTGACAAGACACAGGGAGAGGGGGAGAGAACGACAGAGAGGGAGAGAGTGAGTGAGAGAGAGAGACGAGAGAGTCCATCTTGCTTTGAGGGGGGAGGAGAGGAGCAATAAAGCAGCGCATAAATCTCACCCTCCCGGGGGAAAAGTCTGCACAACACCTTTGGGGGCGGGCGGGCGCGCAGGGAAGGGGCGGCGGCGTGGGGGGCTCCCCGGCCCTCCCAGCTGCCCTCCCTGGCGGGCTCCGGCGAGGCAGGCTGGCAGCAAACACCTCCCTGCTGCTCCCCTCCTCCTCCCCGCGGGCCCGTGCGATGATCCCGCTGCTGCCGCCGCCGCTGCCACCGGGGAGGAGGTGCCGCCGCCGGGAGAGCCCACATGGAGACCGGCACCCCGTCCCTGCCCCGGCGGCCGAGCCGGGCCCCTCCGCCGCCCCGCCGGGCTGCGGGACTTGGACGTGTCAGCAGCAGGACGGGCAATGGTTTCGGCGCCCCAGGCCCGAGTGACCACCGCCGGCCTGGCGGCGTCCCGGCCTCCCCGCACACACTCACCTCCGCAGAAAACTTTTAACCGCGGGCCTCCCCCGGAAAAAGTGGAGAATCCGCCCCGCACACGGTTAAAGCCCCGCGGCCCCCCGGCTCGGCTGGCGGCGAGCGGGGGAGACCCGGGCACGGTCCTTCCCCGCCCCGGCGGGGAGGGAGGGAGGAGGCAGCAGGCAGGGGGCGGGCGGGCGGCCGCCTGCCGGTGCCTCTCGCCCTGCCGCCGTGCATGTCGCCTCGGCGGCTCTCGCATCACTTCATTTTACCTTCCTCATTCAGCAGCGGCAGCGAACTGCCACCGATATTCCTAACGCAAACCTGCTGCCGTTCGGCGCCCGGGATTAACGCGACTGCCTCCTTCTCCCCTGCCTCCAACCCTTCCTTCCCCGTCCTCCTCCTCCTCGCAAACCCACACTGGATCGGCTCTCCTCACAGCCATGCAAGTTTCATACATTGCAAATAAACCCGAGAGGAGGAAGACCGAAGCGCCTGGCGGGGAGCGGGGGGAGGAGGAGGAGGAGGGCTGCTTTCTGTAATTTA
>VWYI01014758.1:0-57747 GCA_013399455.1 Anthoscopus minutus | reverse complement strand
TCTCGCCGCAGCAAATAACAGCCGAGCACCCATCCGGCTCCCGGCGGCCGGGAAAGATCCCCCCGAGGCGGCCGCCCCCTCCCCAAGGTGCCCCTCGCCAAGTTTTCTGTCATCGCGACCACCCAATGTCACAACTTACCTTCAGAAATAGGACTTCGCNCCTTAAACTTATTGACACAACATAATCCCGCATCCACGCGAAACTCCGGCAGGGCCGCCCGCCTGCCCCCCCCCGCTGCCCACCGGGGCCGCCGCCGCCCTGGGTGCATCGCCGATGACTACCGGAAAACGCACAGCCCAACTCTCCGGCCGAGCCCGGCCGCTGCTGTTGTTGTCGGGGTCGGCGCTGGGGTTTCTCCTCCCGCTCCCCGTGTGGCTGCTAGATCGTCTGCTTCCCCCTCTCCGGTTTTATATCCTCTCCGCCCTTTCTCCCGGTGGCGGCGGCGCGGAGCGCCCCAGGCCGGCGGCAGCCGATACCGATCCGCGCACTCTCCCCCGCACCTCGCCGCCCCTCGGGATGAAGTTTCGTTTCAGTCCGCCGCGATTTCCCTGTCAAGTGCCCCCGGAGGCACGCACTGAGCGGCAGCCGGTGGCCATCCCTCCTCTTCCTCGCCCTCCTTCCCCTTCCTCTCTCCGCCACTGCTCTTGCCTCTCTCTGTGGCGGCGAGAGGTGCCTGGTTTCAAACGCAGCCTGGCACTGGCTGGCCTACCCCCGCCGCCTCTCGGGCTCGGCTCGCTGGTGTTTTAAATGCCCTGCGCTGTACCGCGATCCTCTTGACCCCCCTCCACATCAAACACCCTCGGTCACCCCTGCCCTCTCGGCCGGGCGGAGGGCTGGCGACACCAACCCACCCGTCCTCCGCTGCCCAAACTTTCAAAACGAAGGCAGGGCTGGCAAGAGGGAGGAAAAGTGACTGGAAGCCGCGGCAGCCGCCGCGCCGGGCAGGGGAAGCTCCGCGCCTCCCTCCCATCCACTAGCACCGCAGGAGGGGCGCGGGGGGCTGCCCCGCTTGGTGGGGCGCTGAGCCTAAAGCGTGGGGCTAGGGCACCCGTCTCCTTATCTTTCCCTCTCTCTCCCTCCTTGCCTGCCGCTGTCCATCTCCGCCCGCCCGGTGCAGGTCGGCGGGCGGGGGCACTCACCTCGGCGGGGTGCGCACCGCGCCGCTGGGCCAAACGCGGCTCGCAGCGCAGCCCCTCCGCCTCGGCGCCCGCGGAACGCGGCTCCACACAGAGCCATGCAACCCGGGCAGCGCCACAACACTCCCCGCGATATAAGGCGCCCCGCCATTGGCCGGCGCGCTGAGCGACGGGCGTGCCAGCCACTTAGCGCTGCCGTTACACCCGCGGCCCGCGAGGGAGCTGCCGGCGCACACACTCCCCGCACACACTCACACAAAGATCGCCGTGCTGTCCCCTCGTAGGGTTTGCGGAGCCCCCGGCGGCTGTGCTGGAGCGGGGCAGGGAGCGGGGGCTGCCCAGGGCAGCGCGGAGCCGTGCCGGTCACAGCGCCGGCAGCCACTGTCCACTGGCCGCCTGGGCAGCGCCGCGAGAGTAAACTACGCCTGCCCTGGGCAGCGCCGCGGGGTAGGGGCGTGCGGGTTCGGGCCGCGCCGGCGTACCCCAAGTAGCCCTCCCATAACTTAGTCGGCCGAGTTGGGCGAGTTTCATTCAGAGGCCACAGCACGGCGAGCCAGAAGTTGCGGGAGGCAGCAGCGCATCCGCGCAGCCACTGCTGGGGCAGTAAACAGGGGGAGCCTCCCCCGCGGCCGGGCCGGGCCGGGCCGGGCCGGCGCTGCCCCCTGACAAGGCGAGGGGGCTCCAGGCAGCAGCGCCGCGCGGGGATACGGCGGAGCTCCGGGCGGTGCCCCCTGCTGTAGGAATCCTCGCCCAGGCGTGGCGGAGAGGCCCTCACTGGGCCAGCATCGACAGCACGGCCGATTTCACATCGGCTTCCCATAGAGACCGCTCTGCTGGCAGAACTAGCCGAGTGTAATGCTGGGGTCTGCGCCACGCTCCGCGTCCTGCCCAGTCCTCTGCCCTGCACCTCGCGGACCGTACCAAACACATGGATGTGGAATTAACTTGAGAATTTCTGTGGCTCACGGGCTGATACGCACAAAGCGACAGTATGAGGCCAGCAGCTTTTATGTGGCTGCACGGCAGTTGTGCTGACGGGTGTTGTTAATGCAGTCTAACTTTCTGGGAGAAGCTCCCTTCCACTACAGAAATCAAACACAGTGTGGAAGCATACTGTGTACCCTGCCCCTGTGTATTAGTGTTCGCGAGGGCCTGAATATATGCGATATGAGACCCTCATGGTTTTTAAGCAGCAGAGACGTGGCATTTATTCTTAGAGTTAGGAAGAACTAATTTTTTGTGCAGCTCTGTCTCTAGGTGGGATGCTGACTTCCACTCAGTAAATGTCATATTAAAAAAAATCTTACGGAATAATAGTTATAATTACAATGGAAATGTACTCTTTTTTCTTTTTTTTTTTTTTTTTTCCAATAGGAGAGCCATGTTTGTGTTCATGATAGCTTTATACATACAAGGATGTTGCGGATGTTGTTTATTCCATGTGTTCTCAGTCCTGAGCTTTTTTCCAATGTCATATGGTTAATTTCAGCATCTTCCCATGGCTTATCTACTCTTCTTTCATTCCCTAACCCCTTTTCTCAGTATGGCAGAATTATGCTAAATAACTGTGAAATAATATTTCTTATGTCTGAATAATACAGTGCAGTAAAGTACAAGCTCATATTATGAAACTAAATTGTATCCATGTTTCTGAGGAAGCATTTTAAATCAGCTTGCACGTTTTTTCTTAAGATGTGACAAAAGTATTGTAAATGCCCCACCCTCTTGTTTTTTGTAAGCAGGGGTGGGTTTGTCAGTGTCTGGATAATATAAAAATAACAGCACAAACATATTCTTGTAATTAATGCATTCTCTACTTCAGTATTTCATTTTCATCGCTAAGAAGGCAGAGCCGACCATCTATCCATGGAAGTCAGGTGCACATCAGGTGTCAGAGGCTGGGACACTGGCAAATGAAAGCACACACATTTCATTAGTCACATATGAAAAGGTTGGCCTAATTTTTAGGCAGAGCTTCCTCCTATCATTTCCAGATTGTGTAGGGCTTTGCAGTAGTGGGTAAGCAGCATCTTTTCAGAATGCATAAACAGTTGCTGGTAAGAGTAAGAGGCCTAATCCAGACAGTCAAAACTTATATGGTGTAGTTTCTTACATGTCTTACATAGTATTAGTATTAGTGCCTTGTTTCCTGGATTCTTTTACCCATATTAGTAACAACGCACCATGGAGCTCTCATATCTCTTCATTGCTAAAATCCTGTCAAAGCGGTAATTACTGAGCAATATAAGTGATGTAGGCACTTGATAATACATATGAACTTAATTTTAACAGGTCTCTGTTACACTTGATACCTTTTCTGGCCATTTCAGGAAAGAGGCCAAGATAAGGACACCTTGCATGTAATGTAGTGTTTTACAGCTATACAAAATGGATATACCATGCTCCTAAGTAGAACAATTGTGTTTTGTGTCTGCTTCGTACAGTTACAAATGGTTTGTGAGTTAGTTGCAAGGCAGACCACCTATTAGGTCTGTAGAAGCACAAGGATTTTTTCTCCCTTCAAGAGAGATGAGTTAGCTGAGGTATGCTGGTGTGTTCAGAAAATAGAATCCTTGTGTTTCCACTGCCTTTGATTTATTCTGTCCATAGTGAAAGTGAGAACTGTATTTTCTTGAGCTGTCAATCCAGGACCTTTTGCAAACACTGAGGTCATGGGGAGGAGAGGGAGAGGACAGTAAATATTCCTGGGTTTCCATTTTTCTGTATATGATTTGAAGCAAGATAATATTTTTTTTATACCTACTTGGAGATAATTCTGGCTTTCATCAGCTACTGTTATCAAGAGTTTTAAGGTGTTAGTAAGTGTCTGTGAGGAATTTTTCAAGGCGCAGCAAGACAGCAAGTGCTGAAATTTTTTAAGTTACTTGCCCATTATTATTTTAGAACTCCACACAGGTTGCATTTCTAAATTTTTCTGCAAAAACTTGTGTCATCAGATGGGACCCTTCTGTCACTTGTGTATAACTGGTATTATTTTGGAGAGTGATGCCCTGACCCTACCTTGTGTCAGGCTCACGTGGGCAACTGTGCACAGCCAGCCTGTGCTGAAGTTGGTGCAGTTCAGCTCAGATAAAGCGTTTGCTCAGTTGCATGCACAGTGGGATTTGGGGCTTCCAAGTTGCATGTTCGTGGCATTTGTGTGAGTTCATCTGGGTTTGCCTGCTTTGCACTCAACTGGCAGCAGAGTATCTCCCTCCCAACTGCATGTCCCCTCCTAATTAATCCATGGCACAACATAAAAGACATAAGCAGCCATGTGTCTGTGCTCTGTCAGGAGAGAAAAAAAATTCCATTCACTTTGTTCTTATTTAATAATAACAGGGGTAATAGTGGCATTGATATAAATAACAGTGATTTTAGGGATTTTTTTTTTTTAAACTCCATTTCTTTGGGGGCTGCCATGGAGCTCAGTATCGTTGGGGACGAGACTCAGTTGGATCATTAATTACCATCTTCTCTTCCTGCTCAGGGCAGAAGCTACCTGCTGCCTGTGGAACTGACCTGTCCACTGGTAGCTCTTCCAGGCTGAGGTAGACACTTGTTCCATGGCCATTGTAAATGTACTCAGGTCATAAAAAGGAAGCTTGGAGTAGCCAGCTGCAGCCTGAGCCTGCAGGCCCTGGATCCCTTTGAGCAACTACCACAGCTGACTACAAGTGACGGTTGTCATGTGAGCAGGGAAGGAAGGGCCATAAGGCAACTCTGGGAGCATATGCTTTATCTGCTTTAAGCTTTGCACACAGCCTGGGGAAGAAAGAGTGAGGCAGATGCTGCCTTATGGAGCATGTCCCACCTCTGTTGCTTTTTTTCCTGTGGCCTGTGCCCACCCACAGTCCATGGAATAGCATGGCATCCTCCAGGTAAAAAAACACTGGAGCAGGACAATGCATTAGTGGGCCTATTTTCCTCCCCAATGCACTTGTATAACATGGTAACATTAATAGCAATTTATGTGCAAGCAGTGAAGGGAGGAGGCATTTTAACTGAACTCAACCTGCAGAATATTCACTGCAGAGGAGGAACAGAGCCACAGGATCAGTCAGGACAGCCATTCTTCAAGAAGCACACTTCTTGGAAGTTATTGTTCCCACCTCAGCTCCACTTTCAGTTTCTTGAGAATTCAACAGAAGTTTGTAGAAGTCAAAGAAAGGGCCAACTTGTTCTGTTGGTTTCTCTGTAGGAGGGCACATTTATACTCTGACTATATTTCTTTGTTCCTATTCCTTACTCCTATTCTTTCACATTAAAATAACCAGGGTATTTTCTTCATAATTTTGAGATTCTGCTTCTGAGTGTTCTTTTTCTACACTAGGGTATCTAATCATCTAATACCTACTGTCTCCTATCAACTGATTTGGTTTTTGGTTTTTTTCAATGCCCCTTTTTACTAGAGGATCATTAGTAACTTCAGCCCTTTAACAGAACCAGACGTTAAGAGCATTAGATCCTACAAGCAACCTCTGGCTGAAGCTGCTACCACTTTCAACCAACAAGTTAGACACAAGAGTAGGAAGGGGAACAGGCAGGTGAAAAGACCTGCCAGGAGTCTTACAGTATGGAAGCAGCAAAGTCAAAAATCAAATTTGGGCTTCTAACTTCCATTTCTTTGCTGCTCTGAGATTTCTCTTTCACAGTGCCTCTCTTTTTCAGAAAAATATAACTACACCTTGAAAAACTATTTACTGTTTTTTTCCTGTTTCAGACGGGATGAGTAATAGGTTAGCCAGGACATCCACATCCATTTGAGTCTATCATCTCTGTAAAAAACCATCTAACTACATCTGACCCTGCAAGACACTTGGGTATATGTTAAACTGATATATATTAACTAACCACACAATGTCAAGAACACTGAAGCAATTGTATGCTAATCTCTAAACTCAGTAGATTTTCCTTGTCCTTATGCAGGTATACTGCAGTATACAAAATATGTAAATCAGGTCAGACCTGCTTACCTGATGTTGTATGGCTTTTTGAGTTAGTCTAGTGCAAGCAAATCAGTTTCCATAGCCAATGACACTCGAGAGCAGTGGGTCTGTTTTTCACATCCAGTAACTTGGGATTCCTTCCCTTACTGACAAAGTACCTGTTAAGAGCTGGGCCAAAGCCTGGCAACTTTCCCTCAATGCCACACTTCCAATTTTTACAATTCTGTTTTAATTCTCATGTAAACTGCAATAACATTTAACTACTTTGAGCATAAAATGTAATTGGAACTCATATTTCAATTTTAGATTGTTTGCCCCTTATTACATTTTAGTGTGATCGAGTAGTTTTCTTCCTCTTCCACCCAAGGGTCTCTTTTTCATATCTCTGTTTCTGGAAATAAATTAAAGCATTTATTTTTTTGCTTGTTATTCCTTTTCTATAAATGTTCATGGTGCTTTAAAGAAACTACAACTCTGTTCTAGTGTCTTTCTTCAACCACCAGAGTACCACAGAGACTTCAAAGCTACCTCACAAATATGTATTTACTTCTGTCTAGAAGAATGAGGACAGCCAAGGAGCAAAAAGTTCTCAGCCTGGTAGGGCCACTGCTTAGCTGAAGAGGATATTGTTGAGTCTGTGCTTGATAAGTGGCAAGTGCCTGCAGTAACTCAAGTGAAGGAGCAGCACTCATTAGGTCTGAGCATGAATCCTTGCAGCTTGGTGAGCTTCCCAGATGCATGTCTCACTGCCCCACTGCCACACCTGGAGGTATGTTCATTCTGAGACCACAGTATGCTTTTTTGGCCACACAGCGTTGCTACCATTTGTAAAGTAAACAAAGCAAGTGACCATTTGACCCTGAATAACAAGAGCATGCATTAGTCATTGTACTACTCAAAGACAAGGTATTTGACTCTTAACTTGTTATATCTAGGGAAATACAGAGCACTGCAGATGTAGCATTAGGGATCTTCATCTCTTCAAAGAGGCAGAGATCAGAATTTTATTCCTTCAGGTGGTGGCTATGTGACACAGTGAAGACAGTGGACACTGTGAAGAAGTCCTGGCTCAGCTCCTGTCAAAGAGAAAAAAACATCCAATCCAGTGGAGCACAAAGATAGGGAACCACATCTAGTGTTTCCTTTTGGAAGCATTGCTTTTGGATGTAAAATTTTCAGCTTTATAGAAAGATGTAGGGCGGGGAGAAAAACTGGATGGATCTTCAAGCCTTCTAGAAGAAAAAAAAGAAAAGGAAGGAATGAAAATTCATATCTTAGACTAGTGACACCTACTATAAATATTCTTGCAGGAGCAAGGCTGTGCACTGCTTCAGTGCATCCAGGTGAGAGGCCTTGTGAGAGGAAATGAAATCAGAACATTGCATTGTTTCTGTCCTGCTAGGTTCAAATGCAGAAGACAAAACTTAAGAAGGGTGCTTTCTCCTGCTCCTCCCTGTTCCAACATGAGAATCATTGGCAGGCCTGCCTGTAAGAACTAGTTCTTTTGGAAATACATGGTGTGCCTTCCTGTGTGCCTTCTTAATGGGGCTTTTTCCTGAAGTCAGCAGGTTCTCTTGGCTTTCCCCAGTGCCAAATGTTGCAGCAAGGAAGATACTTTAGAAAACAGGCAAATTCCACACTGTATGTCTGCCAGCTCTGCTTGGTTTAGCCCTCCATCACCCGTGGTAGGTTATGCGTTTCCCTTATTCTGATTGTCTGCAGCTCTAGCTTAAGCACTTGTTTGTGTTGAAATCTCTGTATCACTAGAAGTTACATCCTTGACTGCTTGTAATGCTGTGTCTCCTCAATTTTGTAAAAGGTAAGAGGTGGAGCTGATCCGTATTTTAAGTTTTAACTCCATCAGCAAAAATAAGTTGGATAATACCAGGCCATTTATTTTTAAATTATAAGTTTTGTCGATTTCTGGTTTGGGGGTTTATATTTATGTCTATGAAGGGAAGGGGAGGTAGAAGTACCTATATTTGTGTTCAAAAGTTTACATTTTCAAATGCTGTAAAAAATTAAGAATTTTCATGTTTCAGATACAAAAAGAAATCCTTAAAAATGCTCTAACCTGAAGCATAGCATTTTTAGTGCTCTTTCTCTGGCCTTCAATATCAATTTTCTTCAACAAAATAGTTTGAAAAATAATCAGTCCAGTTTAACACAAGTGATCTGTTGTGAGTTTTTTTGGTTTTTGTTTGTTTGTTTGGGGTTTTTTGTTTGTTTTTGATTTTGGCTTGGTTTGGTTTTTTTCTTTGGTTTTTATTTCCTTCCAGCAATTTGAAAAATCAGCCATGTCTGCATTTTTTTCAAATTGAAAATTTGCTTTGTGGAAGGTGTGTGGAGATCTGTGGTGAGATTTGTGGTCTGAGATGAACTGGGTGTTCATAAAGAAACCTTAAATCTGTGACTCTTGAAGTCCTACTGAGAAGAATTCAAGTCATGCATGCTCAGCAGTGCTCAGATTAATAATTATTTCCCCTTCATTCTTAAATTTCCATGTTACTGTTGCTTCCACTCCACTTTTTCTGCACATATTAAAGCCTTTTTTTGAAAAGTACTAGATCTCCTTACATCCAAACCTAGATCCCAGGTAAAGGGAGGTTTATGTATCTTCTGTTGACTTGGAGGGAACTGTTCATGCATATAAACTTAAGCATGTGCACGACCATAGTTCTTCCAAAAAGACCACCCAGAAATAAGTGAATTTGGCTTCAAAGGTCTATCACTTCTTTGTCTTTCTTATGAAGCTGGAGCTTTTGTTGTGACACGCTTCTTGCTTCAAAATTTTACAGCTGATGAGCGAAATCCTGACAGCGTGAAAAGCAGTGATAGAGCTCATTCACTACCACAGAATCTTCTCCTGCTATCATGAGTTTATAAATACTTGCCAGGATCTCTTATTTTGTGATACAGATGGCAAGAGCTAGACAGAAGACCTGGTCTGAGATGTCTCATTCAGTCAGTGCTACACACCAATTTTTGGTTAATGGAAGGAATTGAGGGATTTAGTTTGTGTAACATTTGCTTATATAGCTTTAAGTTTGTGATAATTTTTATTTCTATTTTTCTCACTGTGCCTCTGAGTGCATGTATGCAAAGCTCACTTTGCTTTCACTATTTCACAAATAAGCCTGAAATAAGATCCTGAATTGTCCAAAAAGGTGAATCCTCTCCCTGGATGCCCCCCAAACTCAAAGTAGCAATGCTATGTGAACCCATTCTAAGAAGAGTGCTGTACTAAAGTCTGACAAAGTTACTGGAAATGATCACAGTCCTCGAACTCTACCCTTCTATACCCTTCAGCATTGGTATAATTTAGATCTCAGCATCTTTTTATCCACACATGCAGGTGTAACAGGCGTGTGTGGATGAATGGAGAAGAAGCTGTGACCACCATGCACCCTCTTGTTTCCTCTCCTTACCACACAGAGTGTTAACTGCTGTGGGAAGTGTTATTTCCTTAAGGAAAAATCCTTCTGGTATTTTACATCATACTTGACAGAAAGCCCTTTAGCTTACAATTTCAAATGAATACATTTCATTAGAAATGTTTCATATTTCTTATGCTACATGTATCAAGCAGAATGTTTATCTTCATTGGATTGTTTGAATTTGCTATCAAAATAAGTAAATAAAAACATTAACTGTAAATGACATTTCCCTATGGACATTCTCATAAAAACAAACAAGCAAACAAACAAACATATGTGCAAACAAACCAAAACCAAATAAAACTCAAGCAGCTGTCTGGCAAGAGGAAAATTGTATGAATAAAAATATCTGCTTGCTTGATTCCACATGCAGCTGTTTTTCAGGGAATGCTTCATTGTGGAGGCCTCTAACCTCATACAGGCAGAACCTGATTACATGAGGCTGGATTGTGGAGCTGTAATAGGTGTTGGCAAGCACTTTCTCAGCAGGTACAATGACCTAAGCAAATGCCCACCAACACAAAAAAGGTCCTCAAAGTTCCACCTGCCTGTTGATATACTTACAAAGTGAATACTGGACTGAACTCCATTGTACACACAAGTTAACAAGCAAAAAGAGGTAAAATACATGGAAATGGGGTAAGCATGCATGCCTGAATACAGATTATTGCCAGGGGTAAATTCAATTACACAAAACATACATTCGTCCAGCACGTTTGTGGGGTTCATCCCATGCACACAGGGCTGAACATGACCAAAATACAACAGTTTTTCCTAATTTTGTGCCTTTCAGCATAGGAAAGGGCATGATTAAAACCAAATATATCCCTAAGGATTCAAACATCTAATTCACAGACCCATTTCCAGAATGTTTTATCATATTTCTAAAACGGGGCAAGGAAAACAGAGACACCATTAAGCTATAGTGGACTACTGCACATCAGTCATGATTGGAAAAAACTTACTGGAAGCTAGGACAAGAATCACTTCAGCTATCTGCTAGTTGAATAATTTGAGATGTTTCACAATAATGAACTCCCTAATGTAGTACTGCCAATCCAAATGAACTGGCAACAATGACCTCAAAACAGTGCTAGGTGGAAAAGCCTCGTCCCACAGGTGCCTCACTGAGCTGCCTTGAATGTCAGTGCCTCTAAATGGTTCAGCATCTGGATACAGCACATACCTAGGAGGCTATGGGCTTGCATGGCTATTGCTAGCAGAATGGCTCAAGAATAAGACCTCTCCTTTAACATTCAGGTTAGGCCAAGCCCGTTGTCTTGTAGTCCTACAAGAAAGTATCTTTTTGGAGAATGAGAGTGCAAGGGCCGCCATATGTCAAAACTGTTATTGAAATTGGTAGTTCTATGCTAGGGTTTTTTTGTAATTCTTCTTTTGCAAGTGTTGCCTCTGTATTAACTTGGTTTGATTTCTGATCATAAACATTGCCCCCTGAGGGAAAAAGTCTTGCTGAGTGCTGATATGTTGTGTTTTCTGCAGAGTTGCTCTGTCAAGGTAGGAAAGGCTGGAACACCCCTTGTCCTCCAAGATACATTCAAGTAAGAATATGGGGCACACTCTGTTTCATGTATTTTCACCACCTTCACTTCCCTATCTTTTGTCTGCATTGATTTTTTACCCTGCTCACACTTGGGTGGAAAAGATCCATTGTCCACTTATTTCTTTTATTGCTTTTTATATTTCAGAATCTCTCTTTATGCTGAACACAGCCTCTGCAACACTTTTAATCAAGGGAAAAGGAGTTTGCTCACATATATACTCCTTTATGATTTAGGGCCAGTAATAGATAGGGAATCCTTCCTCAAAAGTAGTTTTTATATAATCAGCTGTGATGGTTTAATGAAAAGGCCCAAAAACTTTTTAGGCATTTTCCTGTTACCATAACTAATGATGCACTTTCTGTAAGGACAGTATTAGATTTTGGCTAGAAATTTGCATGGTTGCTACCTTCCCTGTTACTGTTCATCACCTTCCCAAGAAAAGGCATAGCTGGTGAAATCTTGTTGCTGTTTTTGTTAGAATACAACCTCTCATTTAAAATATTTCTTTGACTTCTTGTTTTCCAGCTTTATTCAGAGCTTTTACAATGATACTGAAGAAGTCCAGAGTGTGATTTTGTCAGATTGTTATCCCTGCATGGAGATCTGTAGGGGTAGCCTGCTTTCCCTGTGGCAGTAACCAAATACAGATGTTGACAATGAAACTAATTTCTTTCTTTTGCAAAACTTCTGTGTGCTTTGAGAAAATTTGTGTATTTCTTGCTAATCAATTTTATGCTGAACAGGCATGTGTGTATATGTGAAAAAAAGAGGAGAATAATATCCTACAGTATTCAAAAGTTTCAATATAGTAAGTGTCCTAGGCCACTTTTGGACTCCTTTATGTATGATGTAGTATTTTAGCATAATAATAAGGTCAATCTCTTTAGGTGTTCTTTTAGAAACTCTCATTTTCTCACTATCCATGGATTCAGAGATAATACAACAAGGATGCTAGCACAGACTGTTTCAGAATTTAGCCCTTTACAGCACATGGTGCTTGATAATAGTGTCCTGTTGATCTTTGTCCTCTGTATTAGGCTCTGTAAAAAGCTGTTAGGAAACAGTTTTAGTGCTGGGGACTGAAGAAGGCATAGGATGCTGCTGTGTCTTTGTGTCAACCAGAGATTTTATGGAAGTATTAAAGGCTGATTTCTTATCTCTGGCTAAATCTGAAGTTTTATTCCGCAATGCTATCAAACTAACACCTTTCTTTAGTATAATACATGCATGCCTTTGCAAATATTTTAAAAACAGTCATCCATCATGTGTTGTAACAGAAAACTAACCATCAAGAAGCAGACTTTCTAGCTTATTATCCAAGGGTGGAATTCAATTATGCAGAGGAACAAAATAAGGTTTATGTACCATCCAAGTTCTTTGTAGTCCTGTTTTTGCTGACTTTTTATACACAGGTAAACTCTACCACAAATAAATAATTTCTGGTGGTGTCTGAGTGCCACAGTCAATTAAATTTTGTCTGTAGGACCCCTGTCAGTATTTTGTGTGGAAGATAGAAGAGATGCCGAGTGGAATTTTATGCCCAGTGGACCTGGCTATGCCCAGCTGAAGTGAGGGGAACTTTAGCAACTTCCTTCAAAATCAACAGAATGGCTCCTTTGCTCACTCCCTATTTCTCTTGCTAAGCCACAGTTTTCTGATATTTTCAGGCACTCATGCTTTCCAGCTTGGAATCCCCACAAGGTTGGATTTCATAACAAAAGGCATCCCTCATTATTTTAAATTTGAGTAGACAGAAGAGAGCAAGGTGAATAATATTTCCTTGTTAATCTTGTTGGGATGCTGAAGGTTTGCCAAAGATTGCTTGAGGTTTTCATAGATAAGGTGTGAGTGAAGACTGCAGCATTTTGAAGTGGTGTGAAGCAAAATGCTGTGTTAGTTTTGTAGGTTTTTCTCCTTAATTCAATGGAAAGTAGTACTATCCTAGTACCACTCCCTCAGCTGTGTGTGTTTTAGCAGTGAGTGTCACCTACTTAAAAATGCTTGATATTATCCTCAGTAAACGACCTCTTGTAGTCCAAAGCAATCTGTTGTTCCAGAAAGGTTCCTGTCTCCTTGTAGACATCTTACAGACCTGCCACAGAGCCCTTGAAGTAAACAGAAAGTCTCTCAGTGACCTCAAGGGTTTAGATAGGGAGTTCTGTGGACTGCACAAGACAGGTAATGCCATCAAAAGCACCTGATAACTACTGACAGTCAGTAGGTCTTCATCTCCAAATCATTTGGATGACTCTGAAAATATTTATCCCAGGGCTGCCTGTAAATTCTCAGCAGTACAGAGCACATAAATGGTATTCAATGAGTAACATAAAAATTATTCTAAGTGAAAAAATATTTTTGTTCAGGAAAATTATAATTTTATGCTTTTCTATTTTTTTTGGGTCAATGTCTTTGTAAGAATCTCTTTGGCTATAATATTTTTTTAGAGTGCAAATATGTACTATGTGTCAAAATAAAATATTTATTGAATATATTTACTTTGTGTCTGTTGAGTTAAGAGAGGATTTGGAAGTGCTTCTTTGTTGCACCTGTTGAGGTCATTTTACAGTCTCTCTTGGCTGGAGACAATAAAAATTTGAGGATTCACAGTTCTGCAAAAAGAAATTGCTGAACAGGACTTGAATTGAAATTGAACACAAGCATTCATTCCAGGAACAAACACAGAACCACTTAAATCCTCAAGGTGTGGATAGTTGACTCTACCAGACCCAGTCCTCATTTGTGTGTGGGATGATATGAAACAGTACTGCAGACTGATGGGTGCAACTTGTCCATGGATGCCCAGGGTGAACTATGGCTTTCCTGATGTCTCTGGAGGAGGCAAAGCCCAGAGATTGGTTTCTTTGCTTCTCTCTTTCTTGCAATAATCCAAGGAGAAGAGAATGAGACAGTGGAGGATGGAGACTCTCAGACCACAGCCTGCATCCCTCAGGCACTAGAATGGTTCTGTAGATGACTGTGACATTACTGAAGGTATGGACCATTCTTCTCAGAGGTATGGCCTCTGAGAAGAAAAGGGAATGTACCTTTCCCCAGTCTCCAGGGAATCTGCATGTAGCTAAGAAATGGATGAAAATTCAGGCATTGGCAGAGGTTCAGAAAACCAGCCTTCGGTCCCCACAACTGGTCCTTCCTGTCAGAGAAATCTACTCTGAGGCACTGAGCAAGCTGATATGCAGACATGGACAGCAGCAGATATTCATACTGGGTTTATCTCATAGAAAGTGATAAGTTGATGACAGCTCATCAGGAAGCAAGCAAGGCACTCTCCCAGAGCCTCAATGTCCATGTAAGCACCACCAGAGTGGACGTGGACATTGGAAGCTCAGACCTTGGCTTCATGTGCAAACTCCCCCTTGAGATGCCTGGCTCTGCAGCTATTGCCATCTTCTGGGATTGCTTCACAAGGTTCCCTCCATGGCTTTCCCTGAGTATTCCCCCAGTAAAAGAGGCTGCCATGAGGCATCTTAGCTTCTTGCAAGAGGTGAAGGACATTGTTATCCAGTTATGTGCTGTAATTC
Organism: Anthoscopus minutus; assembly: GCA_013399455.1. NCBI lineage: Eukaryota > Metazoa > Chordata > Aves > Passeriformes > Paridae > Anthoscopus > Anthoscopus minutus. Next base: position 43,123 of record VWYI01014758.1, on the reverse strand, counting down.
AAATTAAAAATGCAAAATGAACTTTGGGCACAGTTTTTTAAGGGGAATCTATGAATTACTAACTGGGCCTGTGTACAGACTCATAACCAAAGGGTTTGTGAACGGGGACATTAAGTTGCATTGTAGCTCTCTTTGCTAAGTGATTGGGTCCTTTGAATATGTAAGCAATAGATTATAAGGCCTACAACAAATAAAATTAGGTGTTGATTCAGTTTAGGGTAGATGTCCTTCAGCTCCTACTGTAAAGAGACCTACAGGCTCCCCTTGGACCTGGACCCATTCTGGATTTCTTTTGATGGTTGCTCAGCTCCCCTTACTGTCTGCACACAGAATTTGATGAGAGTATCTTTTGTCAGAGCTATGTATATACCTGAAGTGAGTGGTGTTCCATTTAGCTTTCCTGTAGGAAGAACAGAGAACCAAGAAAATGCTGATTTCCTGCCTACCGTATTTAAATTTCCTATCTACCTGATTTAAATTAAGCATACAGGGATTACTGCCTCAAATAATCAAGTTTATACAGTTCAAACACATTCTTCAACTCAAGACCCAATTCAACAACTCTTTTATTTCCTCACAATCATTGCAACCATCAATGCCATGCAATTATGCTTAATCTAACACAGGACACCAATTATTTTTACTGATACAGTGGGATATTGACTTCCAGAGAATGGGAATGAAGGTCTATCAAACTAAAGAGAGCAAATAACAACTGGTCCTTCAAATGGTAATTCTAATTTCAGAAAAAGCAAAGAAATACCAACCCTTTCTTTACCTTTTTGTATCATATCATACTGAAGGAGGTCTTGACATTCTTTGAAAGCTGCTCAGAAACTTCCACATGAGTTATGCAAAAAAAGCTGCAGCTGACACATGAAAAGTCTTTAAAACAATTCTGCAACTGTGGCTGGATCCACTGGGATTGAATAAGGCAATCTTTAATTATAGCCCCCCTGAAAAGCTATGGATAGGCAGAACGTTTCCAGAGTTTGGCTAGACCTTGAGAGCTGTTTGTGAGGAAAACCCTTTCACACATTGTAAATGGAATTTAGCGAGTTACAGGGATGAGCTTATGCAGTTGCCTGTGTGATCAGAACCAAAGTCCCTATGTGGTTGATTTTGAAAAGATTTAACGTATGTGCACACTTTGCAGAGACCTAATACTGAAATAAATACACTGCTGTGAGGTGTAACCTTAAATTAAGCATGCCCACAAGCTTTTGTAAGAAGGGTCTGATGCTGTGAATATGTGCAGGAAACCTGTTGAGTACCTCCTCAGTTTACTTCAATCAGAAACTATGTTTAAAAGTCTATCTGCGTTGCTGTAGAATTTTCCTCTTAGCTGTATAATAAATAACATTTTCTTGCAAAAAATTCCTGTTGTTTTAGCAGATTTTTTTTATTTGACAGAAAATGTATTGATCTGATCCTGGGAAACTGAATGTAGTGCTCAACAGAACAGTTCCTGCCATATAATTTTGATGTTCATAAGGTTGTGTCATATTTCATATGAAAAGACTCTGTCAACTTCCACTGACTGTTGAATCTTAAAATGATTCATCCACACAAATATATTTTTCAGGAAAGCTTCTGAAGCAGAAAACTGATTTCATTGCAAAATAACAATTTAATTAAATATATGTTTATTTTAGAAGTATGTACATGTCTATATGTGTTTATTTTATCTTTTTTATTTTTTTGGCTGCTATGGAAATACAGTGCTTTACATAATATGGAAAAGGAAATTCATTGGAAATAATATATTTTGAAGAATAAACTTGTTAAAGCACGTATTTCTGTATTATAATGTTATTGTCTACTTATAACTGAAGAAGTAATGAAAGTTAATGTGTAAAATAGTTATAATTGTCAACATTTCTCACCTCTGAATCATTCAAACTTTGTATTTCCAATAATCTCAGTCCAAGTTTTATCTTCAGATTTTGATCTCAGTATACCTGAATGTTTTTGCCAGCCAGATTTCCCATGTACCAATGTAAAATTTGATTTATGTTCCTGCCTTTTAAAATTTCTCAGGCTCTTCATGGGAGGAACTATCCATAATAAACTAGGAGGAGAGAGACTGGCTCCACTGGCAGCAAATGAAGCTTGTCCAGGTACTTCCCTGAAGTTAAAGGCTTTAGCCTCAAGACAAAGTTACAGGTAAGGATGGCTATGTTGAGGTTGGTGCTAAGCCACTGGCTTCAGTGGAGACAGACTGGGCAGACTGGAGGTGAGTGCCAATCCAAGTGAGACCATTTTGGAATACTGTACCTAGAAAAAACCAATCACAGAATGACCCAGTTTGGGAGTGACCTCAAAAATGTAGGCATGTTTTTAGATCTGCTCTTAAAGAACAAAAGAATGCCCAGTAGAAGTATGGTATATCACTAAAATATATTGACTTAATTAAATTTGAAGTGGCGTAAAGGTCTTGAAACAGTCTGATTGAAACTTCACCTTTGCTGACACTGACACTGAGCCGTGGATTTTCAAAATGAAGCACCATAAACCTCTGCAAAGCATGAAGACCTGAAAATTTTAGAAGACGCTTTCCATGAAATGTCTGTAGATGGAGACAAAGAAATATCCTGTAGGTATTGGTGCACAGGCAGTCTAATGCTGCTGCAGTAGCTGGATGAAACCAGATCCACCACATTGATATAGATTCTAATCAATAATAAGATGAAGTAGAGAAATATGTCCCAATAATGACTGAGCCCTTCACTGTATAATTTTGGTTGCCATTTAGAGTCTATGATACAGAATTTCAGTTCACAGATAAAAAAACCTTTCAAGAGAGTGATACTACAAATTAGACATCTCAGAACCAATGACCTAAAAAAAGCTACTCCTCCCCTAGATGTAACTTTTGAGGTTTATTCCCTATTTAAGGGCTATTTCCCTCTGTCATCATTCTAATTAGTGCTGAGGAAAGTGTTGTGCTGCCCAAGAGGAAGGCTGTAGCTTTTTGCTGAGTGAAGTTGTTCTAAGCAGCTTGGACATCTTCTGGTCCTATTGAGTAGTTATATGTTGTCTCTACAGACCTGCTGGGTCATGGATGCTCTTTGACTGTTTTATTTTATTTTCAGTTGCTAAATCAGTTAAAAGAAGGAATGATATAACACAGTCCTAAGATCACTATTCCAAGTGAGCAATTGCTGCTGTAGTTGCCATAGGGATACTGAATGAATGCAGATGAGGTAGGAGATATCCAGAAGGCTCTGTGAACATGAGTTTCCCTTCAGCAGCCCAGTGTGACCAAAAGATGGGAGATTTTTGCACTTCCATAACACTGGGCTTAAATGGCCAGCTGGCTGTCAATGTGCTCCTTCAACCAGAAGCATGGTCACCTTGATCACCAATAAAAGTGGGACTTGGCCTCTTAGGTGATTTTGGAAACATTACCATGAGTTTCCTAGGAGCAATACTTAGAAACAGCTACTTGCTGTGAAGACTAAAATACCACCAATATTGCATTCATTATAAATCCACCAAGGAGAAGTGTGGAAGCTGCATACATATGAGACCAAGTGGTGTATTTGGGGACCAATAGAGTCTAATTTTAATAAACTAATATTTGGAGAGAAACAGCTCCTCAAAAGAGGAAGGAGCTATCACATAGGTGTTCAATACTGTGACAGAGACAAGCAATCTTTCCATGGATAAGGACTGATAAGTGAGCTGATTCTTAGTTCAACTTATTGATGACAAGAGGTAAAAGTGGTCAGCTGCATGGACAATGGTGATCATTTTTAGTGTAGCTGTGTATTTGCTTCTGTTCCAAACAAGACTGAGTCAAGGCACTAGTCATTATGAAAATGGCCAGTAAATGCAATGACTTACTTGCCTAAACATCCTCAGAAAACACTGGTGAACTTACATGATAACTTGGTGACACACACTGGCATTCACAAACTCTACCTTTGGAGCACCATTTGCTCCCCACCTGCTCATGGAAAGAGATGGATCTTACAGCCTTAGGCTCCTCAGATTTATGCTTTCCACCAGAAGCTGCAGAGAAAGACTGATGCCACTTATGATGACAAGGATCAATTCTGCCCTCAGGTGCAAATTCACAGTTGTATGTAAAGTCTGAGTTAAACACTAAATTATTTGATTAAAAAAACATAAATAAGTACAGACTCATACTGTACATTTTTGACATGGACACACTTCTTTATTATTACAGCATGACTACAGCTTTCACTGTTCTGAATGGATGTATTTCAGTTGTCTCCAGAGAAATTGCAGTGATTTGCTCCAGGTCACTTAGAATATAAGCTCAGACCTTCGGCCCCCAAAATGGAAATTTGTGCTGGGAGAAAAACCATGCTGGCTGGGTGTAGGCTGCAAATCTAATGCTATTTCAAAGTGATGTTATCCCAAGCACTGTGCAATGCATGTATTAACAGAGTAAGATACTCTAGAAAGGATTAACTCTAGATGGTATACCAAAGTTTGAGCCAAGATAATTAATTTGATATAGTGACAGGTATGAATTGGATTTTATGGGAACAGATGTAAGCATTCCTCAACTAAATGGAATGAATTAGCAGCCAAGGAGTAATCAGAAGACATGTGGTTTACTGGTAAACAAATGCACAAAATCTAACATGTCTTGCTCAAGAATGGACTAGATGGCAGTAGTTTCTATATTCCCACTCACCAAAATACTGTCTGTCCTTCCTATTCACTGCACCTCTAAGCTTAAAGCTCTGCAACTTCTAAACTGTCTTCCCTCTCCTCAGTTTTAGGTATTTTATGGTATTATTAACACTATGAATTAGTACCTTTCAAAGTTGTCTGATGGAGGTTAATTAATCCCTTTTAAACCATTCAAGACTTAATTGAAATAAACAAACATTATCATACCTATCTTCCAGCTGAAGGAGATTAATCACAGAAAAGTTGATTTACTTCTAAAGTCATAAAACAAGTCAGTAGGCAAATCAGGAAGAGAGGTAAGCAGCCCTGGACTTCTAGACTCCCACTGTAATGATTACATTAGCCTCACTTCCTAGAACCAGTATGTCTGAATGAGATAATTTTATTCAAAAGAGTTCTCAATTATATTCACTTTTAGGTTTGATTCCAGTATTGTTGTAGCCAGTGGGAAAACAGCAGCAGAAGATTTTGGTGCTAATGTATCCTTTTCAGTGAGAGGGAATACTACTGTGAAACAGTGTGGGTGAAATAATTTTCCTAATGGAGTATTTTTTAAATGTTAGTACGTGTTAATATTATAAACATGCAAGAAAGGTCAGGTGCTGTCTCAGGGTATGTTCTCACCTTCCCTGTAAAAGAGTCTTTAACATACCTCTGATTGCCATGGTCAGGCACACCTCCCTCCTCCTGCTCTCTGGGCTGTCCAGCCTTGCCATATCCATGGACATGGATTACAGACAGATAAAGGATGGGTAATATTGGATGCAAGAAGGGTCCCTCAATCATTTGCTGCTGTTGCTGTGGACTCTCCCCTGCTTTCCAGTGCTTGGTGACAGTGAAGGGAAGACAGGCAGGCAGACAAGCATGGAGGAGAGCTGCTGTCAAGCGTGGGTGGAGATGCAGCTCCTGCCTAGGGACTGATGGAGAGGGAAAGGCCCTCCGAGATCTGGTAGCTGTTGCAAGTGATCCCAGCCAGCAGCAAGCAGGGTATGCTGCAGGTCCTTCAGGGACAGTGGCCTCTGCAGGATTTATTCAGAGTACCCAGCCTCAAACCAACCCTTGGGGCTGCACGGTAGACTGAAATAACATGGGCAATAGCTTTCTGAGAGATATTGAACATACCCTCCAACACCCCAAGGAGCAAAACCATACCAGGACAGGTCTACCAGGCCTTCCTCCTGCTCTTTCCCTGAGGCAATAGGATAACCATCTGTACCACTCTGATATGTCAGCACTAAACACCCAGTTTGTGCATGACACGCTTTATCTACCATTCTGTACACAGCCTATTGACACATGACAATGGCAGTGGCAGCAGGACCTCAGCGATTTTCCTGATTTCTGCTGGTTTTTCCTGGTTTCCACTGGCACAAGAGAAATGGATCATTTCTACTCAGATTTTAACAGAATAACTGGACCAGCAGTGGAAGGAGAAAGATCTCACATTTAATTTCTGCTTGAAAAATACCAGTGATGAAAAGGCCCTGTGCTAAACTTTTGTGATGGTAGACTTTCACCCTGCCAGGAGTAGTTTAGACCAGACAATTGAATAACCCTTACTATTAAGAACAGATTTGAAATATCTTAATCAATACAATCATACACACAAAAGATTCAGTGTAGCTGTAATACTCATTAGAACATGACACCATGCCTAATTTCACCTGCAATTACTTGGATAGACCATGTAATTATGCCACATAATTACTTGTGCATTTTACGAATGAAGTTGTGTGTTTGCAGCTCAAGATGATATAGCTCTTTCATGTCAACCAAAATCTTCTGGTGCATTTTCCACCATACACGTGTTCTTATTTGAAAGCAAGGGCCAGAAGTTGAAATAAATCAACCAAGAGCGCAAGAAAAAAATTAAATATTTTGGTTTAGGCAGTGAATTTTGCTTTAGGAAGCTAGGATCAATTGATGGAATTTATTGGCAGAAGCTTATATAGAACCTGTAAACTATTATAAATTAAACCTCTTATGGTTGATATCTATCAAACCTCTATGCTCTAGGCTCTCTCTGAAGGCATAAAGAGATGAACAAATAGGAAATTCCCAGGCAAGAAATATGCTAGGCCATTTTGTCAACTGTATCTAAACCTACTCAGTGCAGCAAATAGCAGGAATTACACTGGTGTCGGTTATAATTCCCAAATATGTTTTGATAATCTGTTTCAGTCTCCATATAGGTTTGCAATATAGACCTTATCATAGTTTACACTATGGAAAAGCAAGACTACCTCTAGAGGCCAGCTGTGTCAACTCTGGCTGCTGGACTCCTGCCCAAATTGTATAGGTAATACACAGATATCACCCAGAAAGACAATAGGCCATTGCCTTGTATCTTACCCTGCCCTCTAATTGTATTTGTTCAAACAGCAGTGGGTATAAAATGCCACAGGTCTGATTGCATTGGCCTGCAGTCCCATGTAGGGAGTGAGAGTCTTACAACTGACTGATGCTGCATTAATTTGTCATTCAAAGGAAAAAAAAAAAAAGAAAATAAGATCTCAAAGAGAACTATATTAAAAATATATTTCATATGACCTCACTCGAAACATTTTGTTCTGGGTTAACATCTTTTAATAATTTTATTGTTTCTTCAACAAGAAGAAAACAGTTTTATAACAAAAGCAGTTAGAGAAAAGAATTTAGTTGGAATAAAACCTGCCAAAAAGAAATGCAGTCATTCAGTAATGCAGTGAAACAAAGTCAATTTCTCACCATGTTTTCCTCATCCCAAACTCAAGTTATGTGCCAAAACAAATTTAGGTGATTAATATGCTCACCAGTAGTGCCAGGTCAGCTTTATTTTTAGTAAGTAACATAGCCCTTAAGTTTCTACAAAAGAAAGCATATTGCAGGGAGTGGAAGCTCAACCCTAAACATGTGGGACAAAAGGTAAGGTAAATAGAAAGAGAAGCCACCTACAGAGCTCTAATCCCAACTATTACTTAGAAAATGATGCAGTTCTAATGGGTGCACTTTCCCTTGAAGGTGTGAGTGGCCCAGTTGTTCCTTGTGTATCTTCTAATGGTTGCAGGCAGCTGCATCTTGCTCTCTATTGGGGACAAAGATATTTGGACAAGATAAAGAGAGAAAATATGTGAAGGAAATGCCCAGAGACAGAAATTGCAACACCTTGTCTGTATAGCGTGAGTTAATGTCAGTCTATAATTCTTAACATTTGGCTTTCTGTATGGGCTCTTGGTAGCCCATTAAAGAAGAATGAAGTCAGGTGAACCACCTCATTAGTTTTCTCTTGGGTGCTAAATCAGATCAGAGTCAGCTGAACCAAAACTTCTTTTATTAAAAGGACATTGTGGGAGTCTTAACCGGGGGGCTAGTCAGTACATTCTCAAAAATATTGGTAACATATTTACAGAGATATAAAAATCTAAGGCAAATTCTTTTGTCATTTTTTGTGAACATCTATTTATACTTATGCTTCAGAATTCCTGAGCTATTTTGCTCCTCATTTAGATTACAATTTGCTTTTCTTTTTTTAATAGCCAAGGCTGATATTTAAAAAGGCATTTTAAGTGTTTACTTCTTATACAGTTTTAAAAACATATCCAAGGTCCTGTTTTTTCATGTAGAAATAAGAATTTACAATATCGTACTGGATAAAGTTTACAAGGAAACCTCCTGTCACTAAATCTGTAGCAAAATGACAAGATCTATTTCATGCAGTAATTTAAATTTCCTTTCCTCAAAGCCCTTGAGGAAAGGGGCTGTAATCATCAACAATGATGATCATTGCTGATGAGGGACCTCAGGAGATAAAGGGATTCTGTGAAGGTCATCCAGCACACCAAGACCTGAACTGCACCCTTCTCTCCTTGGAGCTAGGCCAGCATTTAATCCCATGGGTGCTGCTATGCTGCTGCTTTCACAAGCTGATATATATATTTTTTTTCAGGTAGTTTGGATCTAGGAGTGTAGCAGTCAGGGTGCATGCACATCCTCCCCACTCTGTCCCATACTGTCTTTTTTCCTCTCCTCCCACATTTACTGTGTCTGTGACAATTTTTTTTACAAGGATTTGTTGGAAGCAGTGATAGATAATGCGACAGTACTCTGAAGGCTTTAATAAACAAAACCCATCATTTGGGTTTAACTGATGTATTCATCACCTTGCTTTGCATAAAAATCCTTGTGTTCAGCTCTCTTTTATCATAAAACAAACAGGTCATTCCATCTCTTTTATAAATGTATCACTTTACCACATAGTTTTCCTTCCTTCATCTTCCTCCTGGAAAGTTGCTACAGAGCCTTTCTGATGCAGGAGGCAGAAACTGTCTGTTGTCAGCTTACCCACAGCTGACAAAAATTCATAATTGGACCATGTGTTTCCATGCCAGCATTGCCCTTTGAGTTAAACACGCCCCTAAGTTTTATGTATCTCTGAGTGTATACCCCCACAAGCCCGAGTTTGCTATACTGAACAAGAGAAGATATATAATTCATTAGACTAATGAATGCAGGGCAAAAAACCAACTTCCTTCTGCTCCCCTTATCTCTAGCTAAAAAATATTTAGATAGCTTCAGTAAGATACACACTAGGTAGAGGTTCTTGGCTCTGTTGTGATGTGCATGGGCTGCTTAGCTCTCCATGGGAGATGTGTGGGTGATTAGGGACAGGAGTTTGGAAAATCTCGGGATGTACGGGACAGACAGAATCCTTCCCTCTCACTGAAAGTTGTTTAACCCCCACAGTTATCAAGCACCACCCAACCTGTAACACAAGCAGATGGAAATGATGCCATAACTCAAAGTTATAAAACTGCCAGCCATCATTCTAATAAACACCATTTGCCATACATCACATTGGTGTCAAAGCTGATGGACCGAGCAGCCTGGGGGAGGCTGCCGTGCCGTTCCTGAACCAGGTTGTCACACCTTGAAAGGCAACAGAGATGGCAAAAGGGAGATCTTGCAGGATTTTGGGATTACCATGATTGTCATCCTACTCTCTGATTAGGATATTTTCAGGTTATTCATCCAGTGTCCTTCCTCCACCACCCTGTCACAAGGATGGATCCCTGTTTCTCTTGGATTGCCCTCTGTGGGTCCCCACAGTACTTAAATGCCATAGCCCCCTTTATATGCTGCTCAGTGGAGGCTTTCTGAAGCTAACTTGGAGATCCTGTTGGCTTAACACATGCTTCAGATTCACTCTCCTGTCATTTCTCTCTCCTTTTACTCTGGATGACCCAAGAGCCTGTGAAGCTCTCTGCTATGGCATTTGTTACAAATTCAGTACATCTAATACACAGTATTTTCTTTAAGAAATTTGCTTTTGAAGTTATTTGTTTTCTGTCTATGTCTTTGATGGATTTCTAGCTCTCATTGTCATGTGCTGAGACAGAGGTAACTTCTGCACTAAGTACCTGCAGTTCAGCAGGAGATCTGTATACTTTTTCCTGATCAAATTCTATGTAAGCAGGTGAATATTTCTCCCTTATTTCTTATTCCACTGGACATTTCCTTGACATTGTAATGCTGATACTTTGATTTACTTTTTGTATTCCTTCTGCCTTCTAAAAGCATGTCAGAGTTGCAAGAGAAGGAATCTCCAATATACTTTTTGAAACAACTGGCATTTCAACTCATGGTGTTGCTGAGCTCTCTTATCTTCTTTGTAGACCCTTTGGACTCCACCATCAATTCATTTTGGATACTGCAAAACACAAGTATTGAACTATAGAGTCCATAACTACATGAGCTTTGCCCCAGCAAATTGTTAAGCTACATATAAACAGAAAATTTTGCTGAATTAGGATTTGCCTAAAGAGAAATTCAGGATCCACAAAATGGTAAATTACAGGAAAACATAGGCCTGCCTTCTTCTTCTAAAAGGCCTGGGAATTATTAAAGAGCAATTGTATTTTAGAATTGTAAACCAATTCTCCACCATAAATTCCTTGCACCTAGTATACAAATCCAAGCCAGCATTTGTCTGATTAACCCATCATCAGATCCTTGGTAGATGATGGAGATTTGCTTTTGCTCTTTCTTTTCAATTTGTTTAGCAGCATTACTAAGAGGAAGAATGAAAAAGGAAAAAAGGGAAAAAGGAAAAACACATGTAAGAAGCAATTTCAAAAATACCTCATCAAAAGATACATGTTCCTTTTAACAGTAGAGGATATTTGGGGATGAATAAAAAAAGTTTCTGGAAAGCCACACTGCCATTACGACAAGGCTATCAATCCCAAGTAGGACCTATCTAATATTATACAGATATCTGTAGAGTAGGTACCTCAGCTGCAGGTATCCACAGCTTAACAAGTCATTCCAGGCTTCCTCTGAGTCCACAGAAGGCAAAACAAGCACATTGAGGCTGTGATTCATTTTATCTACTGTAGGTCTAAAATAGGTGATATAAATCACATCTTGTAAGTACCTGATTTTTTCCACTGACTGTAAAGCAAAACTAGTCTAGATGTAGTTATCTATAACTTGTAGGCCTTTCAAGATACACACACAGAGTGTATCTTCACAGACTTCACACAGACTCACAGTGTGTTTAAGTACAAGGAGATTCAAAAAGAAAATCTGGGGCCAATCAAATATAGGTAAGAAATGTTAGGACAAGCAACTGAAGACATTATCAGGTTGATCACAAATTAGTCAGAAAAAACATGCAAGTTGCAAGGTATTGCAGCTTGGACCATCTGACCGTACAAAATGAGAATGATGGAGGTACTAAAGAGACAGAAGAACAGTGTTAGTAGAAGACTACAAAACAAGCATCTCCCCAGTTTAGTCCATGTCCATACATTCCTTCATTCCTGCAGCCATACTTTTACCTTGATATTAGTGTTTTTGGCAAGAATTAACTAAAGTGTGAATTTGATCCTTTAGGACAAAATTTCACATCTCCACTGAATCCACAGAGTGTCTTCAGCTGATCCAATGCAAGTTAAACCACCTCACAGCTAGATGGATTTAAAATGTTCTCCTGTCAGTAAAGGTACAGTTTTTGATCTGTGTAAATCCCCCATGGTCAATTTTTGCCTTGACATTGGTTCTTTTCTCATTTATTATCCAAAAGTGGTTCTGCTTCTCTTAGGGGGGTGCCACCAGAGAGGTCCCTTTGAACAGGAGACCAGTGAGAAGCTGCTGAGGTATGTGTCATATGGTCAGAGTTCACCACTGAATTCAGCCCTGAGTCTCAAAAAAGAAATGGGTTATTAATTAGGATACTGTCCTACAATTTACTATTTCATGGGTAATAATAGCAGGATTCTGGAAATACTAATGCAAACTACTGGATTGTTTTTTAAATGTCTTCAGATCATCTGCACAGATGTCATGAAACACAAGTACAGGGAAGCTTGAATTTATCTTAAGAGATTTAACTTGTTTTTCCCCAGAAAGGAAAAGTAGTCTCAACAGATTTTCTTCCAGAAAATATGTAACTCAGTCTTAATTTGTGTTTCAGTTTGGACTAATGGCTGATTACTGAGCATTCTTTTCTATAAAACCTCTCAAGGAATTTCATAATTCCAGAATGACTTTTTTTTATTGACATCCATTTTCCCAGAGTACTCTTTTCTTCATGATTTGGCTATAGTTCTAGATAATTTATTTGTATTGACAGTGAGACCACTCCATTTGTTTGACTTTTTTAAACATTAGCTCCTATATATGTTGTTTAAACTGTCAAGGTTTCCTCATATTCTCATGAAATCATCCCATTCACCTCTCTACAAAAAGGCAAAGATCTGGCATTTGTTGCTCTCAAGGAGGAAAGGGCGAAAAATGGTAGCACCACCTCATTGGAATTGTTCTTTCTCAATTACAGCTGCCATTACTGAGGACTCAGGGAAGATGGGCAAGGGCAACCGCCCTCCATGTTATTGTCCTAAGGTTTCTTAAAGAAAAATTATGATGTAACCTTTAATCAAAAATTATTTCTTACCAGTCTTTTCCATGATTCACCACTGAACTATAGCAGAACACTGTCAAGCTTTGGACATCATCTAGAGCATTTAGGAATCAAGGATTTCCAGTGGAAAAGCAAGGCATACTGAGGACATGGGATAAGCAGCCAATGACAACAGATGAATGGCTGCCTGTGATTTTGGTGGATAGGGTTGTCCACAATGGTTCTCTTTTTCTCAGGCTCAAACCTCTAGCTGGAATCCAGAAAACTGGATCTGGCTCTTCAGGGGAGCCAGAAGGACATCTTTAGAAAACAGACTAGGTTTATCAGCCCTAGATAACAGTGACTTTTTTTTCTTGTATTTTTCAACATTCTTGGTCATGAGGCCACCACAAGCTCATTAGGCACAGACCAATGAGCATGGGACAATTAATTAAGAGTGTCAGAAAGTTCACCTCATCTCATTTAACAGGCACTCTGATCACCGCACATGGCTTTCTACAGGGGAGAGGCTGTAAATTAATAAAAATGAAGAAAACAGTTGAGTTTTGAGGTTTTATCACTAGAAATTAGATTGCATTTTTCTTTAGTTAAAAGTTACTGAAAATAATATTTGGTATTGTGTTGCTCAGATACTTACTGTCAAGAGAATTGTTTCTTGCAGATAAGGCATCAATTACTTGATGACTTTTGCTCCTTTTAAATCAGCAACTGATAAGCATTATTAGATGCAGAATCAGAAGAAGACTGAAAGATATGATCTACATCCTATGCACCTGTGCCTAACCCAAATGGAGAAAATAGTAAAAAAAAACATGAAAAGAATATGCACAATGAGAAATAAGATCCATATTTTACCCTCTGTTTTATGTCTCTGTAATCTTGATTAGTACTCAGTTTGAGGAACTAGAGCTACCATGATTCCTCTTGTGTTTTCTATATTTTTTTCTGTTCTCCATCTGAGAAGGATGCACTGGGAATGCAGGCCTGGACCTACATTTCATGCAAATTAATATAGCTCACTGAAATCACCGGAGCTACAATGCTCTAAGCTGCTAAGGATCTTTTCCTACATCTTATTTATATATTTTCAGGATGGACATAATATCTTAGTTCATATTAAAATGTAGAGTTCATCATAGTACTAATCTCTAAGATACAGGTCTGCCTATCTTCTGTGATAGAGGAATTACATTTCTTCTTGGTAATGATAAAAATCTACTATTCCTGGGAAGATGACTTGCTGGAACCTAAATAAATTGATCATACCCTACTCTATGGTAGGAAACAGGTGGATAGTGTTGGTTTTATTATATGTATAGGGGATTGACCCTGGCTGGATGACAGATGCCCACCAAAGCACTATCACTCCCCTCCTGGACAGGGGAGAGAAAATAGAAGGAAAGGCTCATAGGTTAAGATAAGGACAGGGGGAGATCACTCACCTCTTACCATCATGGGCAAAAGAGACTTGACTTGGGGAAAATCAAACCTTAAGATACCTTTCTCCTAATACTCCCTTCTTCCCAGCCTCAACTTCACTCTTGATTTTCTATACCTGTAGCTCCCCCCCTCTGCCAAAACATTCCCCTATAAACCTTAATACAATGCTCAGACAAAAAAAAATACAAATTTGTTACTGTTATAGTGGCCGTGAAAATGTGTGGATCAAGTATGGGGTAACAATAAATTGCCACAGTATGTTTTGTAAACAAATGTAATCATTTCCAGTAGGCAGAGTTCAGCCCTGTCACAAGACCCACTGTCTGCTCCTGATTTTTCCTGAAGCCAGTCAAACATGGAGAGGGAACAAACAACGTTCCCAACTCAGAGGTTTGGTATCTCTCAGCTTTCTTCCTTCCACCCTCTTTCTCAGGGACCTCAGACTGTACTAACAAGACACAGATATGTTAAGTGACCAAAACAGAGGTGTTCCCTTATTCATGTGGTTGACTGTGGAGCTATGCCAAGTTGTGATTGGGGGCTATATGACATGCTCCTCAAGTGCTGGGAAAGCATGGGATCAGGAACACTGGGCAGAAATTTCTCCTTATTTGATGGAAGAGGGAGGTATGGTCTGTTGAGGTCAAAAGGCTGAATAATGTTGGTGCAAAGAAGTGGTTCTCAGGCAGTGGCTTACAGGCATCATTGTGCCTTAAAACTGGGACTAAGAGCAAAGTATAAATTGCCTGCAGCATGTCACCTATTCAGCAGTTTTACCCATGGCCAGGTCACAAGTGTCTGGCTTAATCAGTAAATATTCAGCCTCTTTTGAAGAGACTGTGAACATAATTTATGAAATGTTCACTTTTCAAATAAATATTTATTTATCTTTAGGCTCCTGAGTGCACTTTCTCTTTTTATTGTTATTACTTCACACTTCTAATGCCTGAAATATTTCCAGCTGTAATTACGAAGTAGAACATTTCTTTGTTGTTTCTGTTTGAGCTTTATGGTCTGGATAGCATTTAGCTGTGGTGAGTGTCTGCCATTTCTATTCATTATTTGCTGTTTATGTTACAACAGGAGAGTGTGAGAACTGGACAGCTAATACATCAGACAGATTTGCCAGAAGTGCACGTAAAAAGCTTTGCTCCAGGTGATTGTTGAGGACTTCTCCAAGTCATCGCTGCCAGGAGTGAAGTCAGGATCCCTGAGTGCACAGTGCAAGCCACCATGGGTAGAGCCACATCGTTGGGCACAGAGGTGAAAGCACCAGGAACAGGGTGGCTGCTGGAAAGATGGAGGAAGAGGGAGTCTAAAACAATTTAGGGTTTTCTTGCTAAACCATACTTTGAGAAATACAGAGTCAGAAATGTTTCTTTGCCCTGCAGGGAAATCCTGAGGGACAGTCATGGAAAAGTGACTTGGAGAAGCCAACACAGGTAAATTTACCTGGCATGAACCTGCATTTACCACTAGAAGTGGGAATAAAATGTAGCTCCTCATATTCCTAGCTCAGCACATTACTCAATGACGCTGTCCTATTTGCTCAGCTTTCCAGAATGGCTGTGCTTACCCCACCTTCCCCAGCCCCCAAAGAAGTAACAAGCCACCTACAATATTTTTTCTGCCCTAGTTTCTTTAAAAAAATAATCACAACGCCGCCAACCACTTTTGCACAGCAGTCTTGGTCGTCTTTCACTGTGCTGGTCCATCCAGCCTGTTATTTAAGTTCTCCCAGAAAAAAAATCCCACCTCTTTCTTCCACAGTGCCCACACAAAGTGAGTCAATGTTCTTTTCCATTCATCTCGGAGAGACCAGGATTGCATCCAACATACATTCTCAAAAAAAAAAAACCAAACCAAAAAGGAAGAAGCATGGGTAATACCACCAGGACATTCATATAAATCAGCTGAATAGTTGCACAACTGTGTTTCTACAACTCTTAATCTTTCTCATTCACACACCCCACCCCNCACCCCCCCCCCTACTACCAAACATACCATGTGAACCTAGGCAGTAACTATTAACTTTGTGCATAACAGAATATTAAAAAACCCAAACATAGTGGCAAATTTTTTCCTCTTGTGATTATGCTTTTCTTCCCAAGATGAATTACTCAGAGTAAGAAAGTTTCCCTCCCAACCTACAGAAGTGTGTGTCCTGGGTGGTGGTTCCATCTCAGCACAGCTGTCAGAGTACAGGCCTCAGAGACTCAGACAGCAACACAAAAGCTGTAATACAGATCTCGTTTGTTTCTGTATTTGCTTCTGGATGTTGCATGTCAGCAAGTTTCAGACCTCAGCCAGACTTAACAGCCCTGGTGCATCCTCATGGGGTTTCTGAAAGGTAGAAGCAACAGTTAGCCCTATTTTACACCTAGGATGTTCTTTGTACCTCTTCCTTCAGAAAACCAGAAGAAAAAGCAGGACCATCTTTGAAACATGGCATGGGAAGACTGAGGAGGAGCTTCTGTGAGTCCTAGGGCCAGTGCTTCATGGCTGGCAGCAGAATGCTGGCTGGAGGGAGCATCTCTGTGGAGTGTGACCTGCCTGGTGCCATGGCTCCAGGACCTGGTGGAGGAAAGGCATCTGTGCTGTGCTCAGCACAAACCTGGAGCTTGGCAGGTACTGTTTGGCACACGACAGTTCTCTAACCTCCTCAGCACATAGCTGCTGGCTGAACAGCATTTCTGAAAAAAAGCCCCAAAACAAAATAAACCACACCCAAAGACCCAACAAGCTGTTTATTTATAAGTTTCTAAAATTTTTGAACTTTAGGTACCCAACTCTTCTTATAAAACACATTCAGATAAAAAAGAATAGCAGTGTAAACATGGAGATATCAAAGCAGACTGTTTCCAATTAGACAGTTCAAAAAACTTATATTCTGTTAAATTCTGCAAAACCTTTCTGTAGAAAGCCCCTGTGAAGATGGGGCTTTTTCCAGTTTCTGAGTAATTACGGTTGGTAATAAATTTTCAGCTTCTCTGAAATTAAGTAAAATTGTAGAAGTGATTTCAGTGAGACTGGGATTTGGACTCATGGTCTAGACAGCACTGGTTTTGACAGACATAGCTTTCCTGGTATTCCAAGAACAGTGTTGTTGTTGAGGTTTTCACAATTCAGAATAATACAATGCCAATTGTTTAAAAAAAAACTTAAAGCTGAAAATAATTTTCTATTTTTAAAACAAATACTCTGACCCCTTGCCTTTTTATCAAGTCACAAAGACGAAACAAATGTAGGCCATTCTTCCTCTGTCAACAGTTAGAGAAACTGTATCTGAATATGCTTAAAGTTATACCAAGGTACAAGATATGCTCATGAAAACACAGGATGCAAAAATGTTGTGCTAACTGATCACTTCTTCAGTTAAGAATATATTGCTGGTTTTCAGAGACAACATGCATGTGTTAAAGGAATTGATGTGCCACTGCTCTGTAAAATTCACCTCTGTGTAGAGGGCCCCATGCAACACTTCTGAAGTGTGTTTCAAGGAAAAGGACTTGCAGATGTCTCCAGCTGAGGAGGAAGATTTCATCCTCTCCCAGAAAACACTTTAGGAGTGATCACCAATAAAAGGGTGAGAAAGCTTGCTTTACACAGTATCTAGCCCTACAGCAAGCCAGGGAAGAAATGGTTTAAGAGTAAACAGGTCAGGTTTTAGCTCCTCTGAACTGCCAGCTGGCTTCACCCATTGGAGCAGTCTGAGCTTTGCACTGGATCTGTACATTGGGTTAACACTGAACTGTGAGTGAATCACAGGGAAATGATAAGCCACAACTTAAAAGCAGAAGGAACAAGTCTTGCCAAACATGAATAATTGGCTGCAGGCATGAGCTTTCCCCAGTCTCCAGCTCATTCATTTCTGCAGAATGGCTCTACAAAAGCATCAACATAAATTTGATATTCTTATGGAAAACCACCTCTAGGTGGAAGTGTTGACCCTGCAGATAGAGATGAGATCATAAATATCTATGTGGCAGAAGTGATGGCAACATTTTTTTAAAATCTACTTCCTCTGATATTTTGCTTGAAACTGTAATTAGATGAGGTGCCTTGAGATTTATACACCTGTGAGCAGGTGGAAAAGCTCACTGGAGCCAGGAATTTGTTTTTCTCTGGGCCCAATCCAGTGACTATGGTTCAAAGAAGCACTTCAAAGTACATTAGCCTGGGTGAATGCAGCAGCAAAGGCACATTTTTGGTTTTAAACACATGCTTATGTGCAGTCCCCAGATTCTGTGCTTGCCTTCTTGACCATGTTTTGATTGACAGTGCAGCCTAAACCTGTGCTTCTTGGCTTATTCAGTGCCACAGAAAGTTTTGATTTTAACTGGACAAAACAAGAACATAGTTGCTACTTTCCCTCTTTAGAGAACAAATTGCGAACTCCTGACTCCATATTTGAGTAACTCATTCAAAGGATGAGTCCTGTACTCCAACTGCTTCAGATTTTAAGCACTATATAAGACTAGAAACTGTTTCTATTAACTCATTGTAGAGTGAAGGTGTGATTCAGAAGGGTTCAGAACCCATCCTTCTCAGACTGATTTCTGCACAGATCTCAGAGTAAGATGGGCTGTTCAATTCACTTTTCCAGGTGATTGTGACACTTCTCCCTTTTTTTTTCAGATATCACACATGCCCCTTGCCCTCTTAATGCTTTAATTACAGTGAATCATTTCAGAAAGGTTTCATTTTCTTTATTTATCTTTCTGTTTCTGTTTTACACTGACACCTGGTAAGGGCTTCTTTTGGGTTGGGCCAGTATTTTCTTAAACAGCTAAATTACACTGGAGTAAAGCTAAGCACTGTTTTTCCACAGGTATGTTTTATTTACTGTCAAGCCCATTGTTTATATCAGCTGAACATGTCTCACTGACCGTTTGTCATGCAGCAGAGACTGGAAGGGAGGCGAGACTATTGCTGCTATATCTTAGAACTCTGTGGTCACAGCTTGTACCTACCTACAGGGACAGTGGTTCAACACCACTTTCTACCTGAGTGAATTTTCTTGTGTCTTTCACCCATCTGATGAGTGCCATAAATGCTGCACTACCAGGTACCCCAAGTTCAGCCTTAGGGATCACTGCTGGTGGCTCTTTTCCTCATTGTCTGAAATAATCCTTTGAATTGGAGAGAAAGGTTAAGCTGAAAGTGAAATACTGATAGAATAACTTTGGATGTGAATTTGTGGCCAGGTAGTAAAGTTTGTAGCAAATGCTTTGAGCATTGCCTGAGCCTCTAGGAAGGGCTGTGCCACTAATGCAGCACCTAGGCAGTGTTTCCACCAGCATAGTTACCCTTCACTAGCTTCCAGTGAAAGACTGTTTAGATTTCTCATCATAGCCATCAGGTTATGCCTTAAAACAAGTTTCCCAGAGGCCACTGAATTGTGTCCTGTAAAGGTGTTTATGTGCATGTGAACAACCAAGTCAATGAGAGAACTGACTTCCATCCACACTGGAATGAGACATGAATTAATCCAGGCATAAACCGGTATAAGTAATTTGTTCTTTAGAGGGAAGTGGCCAAAAGAGAAAGAGAGAGAGCTAAGCCAGAACTAAGCAGACTGGTCAGCTCTCCAAAGAGAGATGGGAGTCGCTAGACTAAAAATAATTATTTTGTAGTCCACTGGTAGAGAAGGCTATATCATGTTTATGTATTTTATATCTTGATATCTATGTACAGAAAGATAAGTGTGTAAGTATTCACTATGCATCGCTCTCTCTCTACATTTGCACAAACATAAAGCTTATTTCCTTGGTTAGTATAAGCCCAGATCTATTACAAAGTCTCAGCCATTTCATGAACACCTTTTTACTTTCCATGATGACGTACCTAGCTGTGATGGTTTGTGGGACAGGGAGATTGTTACTTGGCTGACCTTGGCTCTCTGCTTCAGAAGAAACAAGGAAGGTTCACTGTTGGTGAACTCCACATGCCAGCTTGTCCCCTTCTCCCTGATATTGCTCACTGGTCCTGTTAGAGCTAAATGTGGATGACCCACACAAGAATGGAGCTAGGAAAGAATTTTTATCACCTCACTATACAGAAAACTAACTATGTTTAACAGATGCTCTTATTTTGAACTTAAGAACTAAATGACCAGTAGAAAAAAAAGGTTCTTCTTAATAATGGGTTGTGCATGTAACCTTTCCTTCCAGGCACAAGACTTTGCACTCTGTTTTATACAAAACGTATCATTTTCTCATAATCTCCTCAAGTATCAAGTAAAAGGAAATGGCTTTTTGTTCACAGAGAAACTAACTGACTAATAATATGTTCATACAGGGTCAAAGTCTCATCTTTTTTATACTACTGTAAACTTCATATATTGTTACAATCTTTATAGAGGAATTTCACTTTATTGTTAATCATTGTTAACATTAAAATATTTGGACTAGTCACCACAGATTTCTTATAGTTAGTCTGGAAATTGAAATCTTTTGTTTTATCTAGTTAGCTAAATGATCAAGAAAGAAGCTCAAAGATGCACACTTGAGTTTGTGCTTTCGATTCCAGCGCCTTTTTGCACCCTCTCTTTATTAGGGAAAAAAAAATCTAAATGGCAGAGCACTGAATCCTGAAAGCATTTCATTCCACCCACACAGTTCTTTTTCTTTAAACCAGAGGCTTATTCCCAACTGGCAGCAGTCTAGCTAGAAGACAGGTTATGTTCAAGAGAGAAAGGAAGGAGGTAGCTGAATCATAGCAATTTAACTCTGGCTGGGTAGATGTAAATCCAGCCACTGGTTGCTGCTATCACAAGCATAGTATGATTTTGGATACAGGGAATGGCATATTGTTCTGGGTAATGAAGTCTAGAGGTCAGAGCAGGCTATGCATTTGCCTTTATTGCTTGCGCTCCAGCAGGTGCAATTTCATTGCCTCTGTTCCATGCACAGCCATCTCTAGCATTACTAATGAAATGTCAAATCATGTTTATATTTACTTCCTTTCTTCATCACCTGCAAATAGCCACATTGACAACCCCCAAACCAATCATTTGTGGGTTTCTAAGGATGCCATCAGTAAAAGTCAGTCATCACTAAGGAGCAACGCTTTCTGGAAATAAAATAAATAGGTTCATTTAAGGCTTTTCATAAAACAAATGTTGCAACAAAATTAATTTGTCCAGCATTAGTCATCACCCTTTCAGCATGTTAATACCATTTCTTCTGGAAGAAACCGGATTTTTGAGGGGTTGAAAATATCCTCTGTTACACTCAGCACTCACAAAGGGCAGAAAAGGCACACTTCTAAGTGTGTCATATGAACATGTTTCCTGCATATCCAAGTCATGCAGACTGGTTTTGGTCATAGATCAGTTGTTATTTTTCCATGCATAGCTACTTATACCAGCTGTCTTGTCAAAATCTTTTCTTCAATGGGCAGAAGGATGGCTCTTTTTTGTGTTGATTTGCCCCAGAACTAGGCAGCTTCTAAGAAACATAAACCTCTAAGAAGAATGGAGCTCTTGGGTAAGACATGCTGCTGTTTTTCCCATCATTTTTCCCCTGAATGCGAATTTTCCAACAGACTCATGGCAATGGTTGGTGTTTGGAGCTCTTGTTTCCTTTGCAGATATGGGACACAAGAAAGGCAATGTTTTCTCCCAGGATGAAAGCAATCTGTCTGTGCCTACAGGTCTCTCTTTGATTACAATTAATTTATCACAAGTACATGTTAGAATTGTGCCAAGAATGCTCTGATCAGAGAAGCACCCATTTGAAGGAAAGATACATAGAGAGAATTTAGAGGATAGTCAAGCATTATGTTACACTTGTGCAGGAGCTGTTGCAAGGGCAAATATTTTGATCTTTTAAGGGGGCATATTTTTGGAAGCCTACAGAGAATGTCTACCAGGATTAGAGAAGTGCTTCATAGTTTCTGCTGAAGCAGAAGTTTGTCCTCCCAGCTTTTTCTTCAACACCTGCTGTTTTCCCAACCTATGCCAATCCAGCTTCTGCTCTGAAGTAATGTGGTAGATAGGAGAGAAACAACTTTCTGTCAGAGTGTGCTGAGGAAGTTCATCTCAGTTATATTTCAAAGTGTCTCAAACTTTTGAATGAAGTACCAGTTCCTTAAAGGTGTTTAGACACATCTCTGGTATTTTTGTTTCTGTCCAAGAACATGTAGAACATAGATGTTGCTGGATGCTTGTATTCCTCTGGTCTTTCAGTTTCTGTCTCCTGGAAATTGGGTTTTGTTAAGTGGACACTTGAGGAAGGGGAAATAAAACTTTGATTAATAACCCATTTCATTGTGACTGGATGAAAAAAGATAGTTTGAGACTTGCCTACAGCTCCTGCTCAGAAGCACTGTGTTCTCTTCTTTGAGATCAAAGCATTAGCCTCATAGTTGGCAATTTTAAATTTAATCCTGTGAGGGCTGTAAAGATTTATATAGATTATTTATATGCCCTTTTGGGTGCAGAATTTCATGATCATTGACCTAAACTGCCTTCAAAATCACCATGCTGTTCCTCAGCATTGCAGGGAATTTCATGAGCTCTGACTTTTCCTCTGATTGGCATGTCACAGGTTTGCTTAGGAAGGGATTTAACTACAGTAGAGAATTAAGTACTTCTGCCCAAGTGCAGATCCCTAACTGCCCACCATTGCTCTGAGCACCTGTCTTGGAAAGTTATCAGCAATAGCAAACTTTCTCACAAACTCCATGAGATTCTTGCTTCTGAACATGGAAACTCTTCTTCTATGAAGGATTGGAAAAGGTCATTGTGTGATTTTCAGAAAGAAAGAAGTATCAGTAGTCTGATATTCACCAAGTTGAAATTTCTGTGGAAATGTGACACCTAGAGCACATTCCATGGTGCTTCAAGACATTTTTCTTCCAATGATTTTACTCTTCATTAGCCAGCTAGATAAACTTCAGGCTCTGGATCCTTTCATAGTAAGTAATGTTACAAAGAAGAAACACAATATGAAACATTAACATACCTGCCAAATGCTTATTTACTGTGGAAGTTCCTGTATCTGTCTGTTCAGATTCATCCAAAATCTGTATCCTCTTTGTACAGACCTCAAGGTTTTATTGACGGACCTGTTAGCTCACAGAGACAATCAGCATCAATATCGACAATGCACTTGCTCCCCTTTGAGAGGTGTCTTGCCTAAAACTTAAAAAAATGAACAAGTGACCTCAACTGACCCTACTTTCTTCAAGTCAGAAGTTTCATGTCCTACATGTCCCATGGATGGAAAATGAAATAGAATGATAAAACATTAGAGTGATGACCTTTTCATGACAGAAATACTAAAGTTTGAAGTTGGTCTTTTTCTATAATCAGGGGACCAGAATGAACTTCAAAATCTCATATTAAAGAGAATATAAATGTTTGAGACCAGATTTAAATCTTCTGGTTATCTTAGAAAGGAAGATCAAAAATGAATTTTTTTTTCTAAAAGTGTTTATATGCAGCTCCATTCCTAATGTATGATTCTATGAAATTTTAACAGCCTAGCATGATGGGAAAGTGGAAATCAGTTGTGTCAGTCATTTGTCCTGATGAGTGCATCTGTATTATCTTACACTGGACTTTTTAAGTGATCAAACTTTGGTGGCTTAAAGGATTACTTGCTGTGTGGGAGACATCAAAAAATTCAACATAGCACTTCTAGTTCAATGCATTAGTTGATACTAAGGACTCTCTTGTAGAGGTTCTCTCTCTCATGAGATGGTAGAGAGGGAAGCTTTTCTTTCATGCTTCTCCTCAGGAGAGCCAGTTTGATCGGAACAGCTACTAAAATTATTAATCCACCAACTGATTGGTCATACGATTTCACAGACACCAGTTATTCATATGCAATGTGCTCTTGCTTTCTTTCTCCATGCTCTGGGTTATGCACATCTGACATCAGTGCTGCAGCTGTATTACACTGAATGCTTTATATTTTAAGGCTTCACTTCTAATTACTGGAAAAAAAGAGATTTCTCTCACATATGTTTGAAAGGGAGAAAGGCTGTAGCCCTATAGCAGCTCTGATGAGGTTTTACCTGTTCAGGCTCCCTGTTCTCTGGTCAGCAGCAGACTGCTTTCACATTATACGCTGTATTTTTATTGTCTATCAGATTTATGCAACCCTTTATTCTTAAAACTCAAGAATTTCAAGGTGTTCCACAGATTAGCCATGGCTGGACACATCCATTCTATGGCTGGCTGTCTTGAACAGATCTGAGATGTTCATGTCTTCACTATCTTGAGATACAGAGATTCTGTAACAATGCTCAGGGTAAAACGCTCAGGACGTGTGGTGACTGGAGATACCTGTACTCTGTTTTTGGGGTTCATGAGTATGTAGTGCTGGGTGTGACAGGGTGGTTGAGGAAGGCAAGACAATGGCATATTAATCACCCCAACAAGAGGGCCAAACAGCTTTCCAAAGCAGCAAGAAGAGATAGGAGCACCTTACATTGATAGTGTAATCTTAGCATGAGGATTTTTATGCTTTTAGTTAGAACTTTTGGGAAGTTTCAATAGCAGGCTTGGTCTGTGCTAATGTACAAATCTGGGTAGTACAGAGAGGAGAAAGATTGATATTTGCTCATACCATTTATATTCTGGTCATTACAAGGCTCAATAATCCTCTTCCTCAGCATGAATGACAAAGGCAGACAGGAATGCAGAGCTTGTTCTGTAGTATAATATTGACCACCTTATGGGTAGAAATGTGGGGGAATGTCTGCTCTTTCCAGAGTGCATGGCAGGGGCCACTGTGGGAGATATGTGCTGGGCAGGATGCATCACCAGGCTGTTCTACATGGGCAGCTGTGGTGTCCCTCTGGAAGGCAGCATGCCCTGCACTCTGCTATTCAGTATCCTCTCCTGCTTTCCTCCAGGAACATCTTCACAGGCTGTCACAAGGGTGACCAAGGGAAAACCAGATGAACCACTAAAGAGACCTCTGAGTTCTTAAAAAAAAAAGTGCATTTTAAAAATACTGAGCTATTAAGTAGCAGTACCTTATGCATTTAAAGCAGAGCTTTAAACCATTCCAAACCATTCAGCTTTTAACCATTCCAAGACAGCCTTGCAAGGCAAATACAACACTATTTCCTCTGTACTTCACAAAGAAGGAAATTACAGCACAAGTGACATAGCTGAAGTTTCAAGGTAGGTGAATATCAGAGAAGAGATTTGTACTTATGCTCCTAACTACCAAAAGTGGTGTTTTGCTCTTCAAGGCAACAATGCCTCCAAGGCTTTGTGTTGCAGAATGAACAAAGCTAATATAACTTTAATAATGTCTATGTATATTTTATGCCTTTGCCATAAGGACATGGGTTCCTTAGGCTATATGATTTTGACATATAGTTGAAAGTAGTGCAGATGTAATGCAATGAGATGCTCATGTCATAAAATCTGTAACAGAAGAGATTTTCCCTCACAGAGGGATCCCCTTTTTACCCTCCTTTCTTAGCATCTAGTACCTGGATTTGGGGTGGGGATGTTCTTTTCTACCTGGATCTGAATTCCTTGAGCTTAAACAAATGTTGATTTTGCAGCCATGCTAGTTTTGCATGTTGCTTTTGCAGCATGCAGCATGCTCCCCTTTTTTTTGTATCAAAGGTCCTCACTTCTGGACAGATCATATATACTCAAATATGCCAGCCCTTCCTGATCTGTGACTGTAAGCAAATATGTTTATAATTTAAAATTTACAAAATTATTTACAAATGAGCTGTTTCTTTTTCCTGGCCTGACTGTGGCACAAAGAAGAACTTACATATATTATTTCTATCATCTGGCAAAAACGTAGCTGGAGATTTTTTGGGAGGATGTAGCTTTTTCCTCTTCAGTGCACCAAGGGAGTTAGGTATCAAAGTATGTACACAGATATAAAAAGGGATGCACCCTACTTTCTGTTGCCAGCGTCAGACCTGCTTAACAGAGGTTAAATGTCTCTGTGTAATGGCTAGAGAAATATCAACGTGTGGGTGAAATATCTGCATGCAGTAAAAACAAGGGAGTCGCCTTTAAATTCAGGATCCTTGTTTCCAAATACAGTTTGCTGGAAAAAACACCATCAGATTTGGCACTGGTTCTCCAGTGGAGAGCTGTATGTGAAATGCAATGTACAGTAGGGCTCGGGAGCCATTCCTCTCTACCTAGATACAGAGAATGAGATTTCCAAAACGGAGCCCTCAGCGATGCCGGGGTAGGGCAGAAGATTTGTCAGCCTGCAGTGGGATCGCTCCTGTCTGCCGGCGTGGGATCGCTCCGTAGCTAGCGTTACACGCGGGAACGAAATCTTCCTTTCCCTGGCTCATGGGTAGGGATAGGGGCCATCTAGTGGGGAGAGAAATTCACAGCCGAGAGTATCGCTCATTTCAGTTTCCGGTCTCGCTGCCTCCCTGGCACAGCCTCTGCATGCCAGCACAAGAGTTAGAGGTAAATAATTCTCCTCTGTTTCAGGAAGGAACACTAAAAGTCAAATCAGTGGAAAATAACAAGCGATACTTGCACTAATGGCGTTCAGACTGCGCTAGTACCAGGAGACCCTCACAGAAATCATGAACGGGTTTTGTTCCTTTGCCTCAGATGAAGTGCCCTGCCGATGTGAAAATAAAGTCAGACTATTATGTGTGCCCCTTCAATATTTCTGTGTCACATCACTTCAGTAAACTACTGAAGTGCATTTAGTCCAGGACCTAAAGTCAGCTTAGTTTATAAAAGCTGTTCCCTAAGTTCACATATTGCGTTTGTGCTGAGTTGTCTTCAAGAGGTACAAAGAACTGACACACATCAGCTAAAGATATGCATTTGTTTTTTATCAAAGCCTGAGTCTTTACTTATATTTCTTTTTGTTTTTAAGTCTGAAGGTGCCTATAAGGCTGCTCTATGCTAAATATGAATTCATTTTCAATATTTAATAGCTTGTCCCCACCCAGCACCCTCTACTCCTCCATTTGATGAGTGCTCCTATTATAAACTCACTGAAACTTGTTCAAAAAGGCAGTGCTTTCATAGGAACAGTACTCAGACTCATGTAATAAAGATCTATATTAATACTGATAGATTGAATCTAGATAAAAAGCAGTCACTGTAACTGCTGACAGGAAGATCTCCTCTGCCTTGCTGTGGTGAGGAACCCCTTGTAGGTGAAACCATGTCCTAGGTGCTTTGCCTTGAACAGAGTTCTATAGAAGAAACCGTGCTGCTGGGAGGGAGGGAAGGAAGGCACTTCTGTTTCAGGTATCACACAGAAAAAAAAATCTACCAAAATGTATTTGCATTAATAGTTATTGTCTCCCCTCCAGCTGCTATGATCATTAAGCTGCATCAACAGCTTTCATGAGTGGGTGCTGCTGCTGGAGTACAGGGCTGACATCGGCCACAGTCTGAGGCTGTTGCCTTAGAAGGGGGAAACTGTAGCTTTTGCTGCCAGTGTAAAGCTAGTCCCAAAATGTGCATTCCTCCACCTCTGCCACCCTTCTTCCTCCCTGCTCCTAGGTGAGGCTGAGAAGCACCTCTGGACTGGCCCCTTCAAGTACAGGAACCAGGGGCCAAAAGGTCCTGTTTCCTGGAGCTGGAGAGAGATCATCATCCAGAGGAGGTAAAGCCCTGGCAGTCTGGATCTTGGGCCTGCTTGGGTCATGGAAAACTTTTCTTGGACTGCTAGGAGAAGAAAGCTATTCATATAGGGTGGTGGGATATACCAGAGTTAGTGTTATCCTTGGAAGGGCAAAATAATTTTTGGTGGTGCTGCTGAGACTCTGGTAGGGTGTGTGGGCTTCCCATGCAGTGGGGCAACCTCCTGTGAGCCAGTTTGACACTCCAGCCTGCAATGAATGCAATCTGTAGCATCAAGGTCACCTTGGAGAAAATAATAGATGAGGATGGACAGATGAGGATGTTTACTGACAACATGAATGTATCAGGTGGTGATCTCATTTCTAAGAAAAGTCTTCCCTAGCTATTGCTTTCTACTGAACACTGAAGCCATAGAGGATTTGAATAAGGCCCTTGAGCATTTCCCCACTGGCATTGTCCCAGCAGTACTCTGCGGTAGGAACAAAATCTAACATGAGGCATCAGGTGGGCAGTTTTGATAAGACTTGATTAAGCCTACCAAATCCCCCAAAAGGAATTACTTATTGAGAGCAAAGCTTTTCTCTTTGATTCTTATGGCAATTTATGCTGCTGTTTATATGGCAAGTGTATGATGTAGATATATGCTTCAAAGTGCCAGCCTGTAAGGTATTTCCTTACTCATTTTACTGTTCATGAGGAGGGATGGAATGTAGTGAGAAACAAGGAAGCTGGTATTTGATGCTCTGCTGTTATCACAGTCTTTCACAGTTTCGGACACAGTGTCAGACCATTTAGATCAGTGAGCTCTGCTGCACAGGAATTCCCCTGTGAACTGGTTCCCTCATGGCCTCTCCCACACTTGTGGCTCACTGTGATCCTAGCGAACATAAGCTTTGTCTAACAGGGTCACATATCCAGAAACTTTCTAAGTGGATTCCTGGAAAGTACCTAGTAGACATGTTATACTTGTCTGTATATTAGCTTGGCCTTATTGCTTGTTTCTGACTTCACAATATATCCAGGAAATCAAACTATGCAAAGTGCTGGAAATGAAAGCAAATCTGAATTAACTACAATCCCTGGTTTCAAAAATTCATAAATTCCTTAAGAACTTGTCTAATACAAAACTATATATGTCATCCTACAGGCTATGATACTTTTGCCTAAACTTTAGTGCGTTTGTGTTTCTGGAAGTGGAGTATCCCACCAAGTATCTGATGCAGTGATTTTCTGCTGTGGAAATGACCACACAGCCTTTAAATACATCACTTGCATCTCTGCTGCCACCACAAGACTCACACTGATGGCCTAACATCTCTTTTAGAAGCCAAACCACATGTCCAAGCTACTCATGCAGGAGTTGTAGCTCCTGTGAGAAACTAACACCTTTTCCCCCCTGACTGTATCAGCATCAATGGCCCGGCCCTCAGAAGGCTTCCACAAAGTGTCCTCCAGAACAGCAGAAAGCAGGCAAGAGATGCTCTTTCACCTTCAGCTGCTCCCAAAGCTGTGTGATTCAGCTGCAGCCAGTGCAGCATGAATTGCCAGGATGGAGGCAGAGATGGTGACAGCAGCATCGGTGAGATGATGCAGAGATGGAGGAGCCCCACTGACAGCTGCAGAATGGGTGCTGCTGAGAGGTGTGCGCAGGGGCTCGGGGCCTTGCTGCATTTCCTCGGATGCCCTGCCTCAGGTGAAGGTCCTCAGGCCCTCTGGCCAGGGCAGGGACCAGAGCTGGCCAAAGGGCACCAGCCTGGCCTACTGCTGCATTCATCTCTCCTCCGTGTTTCCCAACAGGCCATGGCACCCACAGGCCACCGCCGCCTCGGCCGCCCCTGCCTCCATCGAGCCCGGGCAGCCCGTGCCCCTCCCGGCAGCGCCCGGGCCCAGCCGTGTGACTCCATTACCTCACCGTGCTGCAGGCCTTGAATGCGGCGATTGTCCCCGTCTCGCCAAGGCAGAGTGAAAAACAAGGAATTTAGAAGGGAAGGCCTGGCCCAAGTTTAGCTTTTGTAACTCTAGTTCAGGTTTTGCTTTTTTTTTTTTTTTTTTTTTTTTTAAACGAGATCTTTTTGAAATGCTCAGAGGGGCAAGAAAGCCATCTCTGGGCTTTGCATAAAACCCTGACCTCCTGTCTTGTCAGGGTTTGATCAAGATACCTCATTCCTTTTCTCAATCTCTCTGCCTGCCTGCTTTAGTTGATGCAAAAGTGAAATTGTCATTGTTTTTACCATGTCATTGTCTTTAGCATGCCACGTTAAAAAATAGCCCAATAAACTGGTGTAGGGAATCTTAATTATGCTGGCACGAGCATAATTTAATTCAGATTGCTATAACAACAACCAGTGTCCATGCTCTCTGTAATCATGTTAAGGACTATGCACAAAATAATTAGCATCTTTATGTTTGGTAAATAGAGGTCTGCTCCAGGTCAGCCTCAATGAGGACGTGGCATTGTTAGAAGGCTAGGCCTTTTACAGCTTGTGCAGAATGGGCATTTGCAAATAAAATGCTGCTGGAAAGGACAAAAGGAGGGCTTGATTATCCAGGAAGCACCTCCACTTGCCTCTTATCCGGTTTTTATTCCTCCTTCAGAAGAAAAATAATAATTCCTTTATTCAAGGTCAAGGAATCAAAGGAAACTGCATATAATACACATTCTCTGCTCAGTTTCCTTTTCACAGACAAGCATGATCCAACAGGCTTCTAGAAATCCAAGGCTGTATTCCTGAAGCCCTGAATCTGACAAAAGGCAGGGCCATTTGCTTGTTTATTTATTAAAAGTTTCTATGGTTGTTTGGCCTGCAACAGGTATCTGCCAGAATTTCAAGTGGTTCAGAAAAGTCAGAGGACGATTCCACAAATAAGCAAGAGCTTTGGTCCAAAACACTGCAGCTATTTGTGTATTTATGTTTCTAGTGGGTTTGCATGGNCTGGCAGCCCCTGGTGCAGCTCCTGGTGAGGCAGAGATCCCCCTGCAGCCTGGGCAGGAGACCCAGGCCAGAGCAGGGGGATGCCTGAGAGAGGATGTGACCCCGTGGGGACCCAGGCTGGAACAGGTCCTGATGGGGAGCTGCAGGCCTGTGAAGAGAGGAACCCACACCCAAGCAGGTTTCCTGGGAGGATTTCTGACCCTGTGGGAGCCCCAAGCTGGAGCAGACTGTGCCTGTAGGATTGCACCCCATGGAAGAGTGACCCACTTTGCAGCAGTTTAGGGAGGAATGTTCCTCTGGAGCAGGGGAAGGACTCCTCTCCCTGAGCAGTAGAAACATGTGATGAACTGACTATAAACCTCATTCCCCTCTCCCTGTGCTGCTGGCAGGGAGGAGCTAGAACTGAGAAGGAGGGAGATGTGGAGGGAAAATGTTCTTAAGATTTCTTTCACTTCTCATTACCCTACTCTGATTTTGTTAGTAATAAATTCAATTAATATCTCCAAGCTGAGTTCGCTTTGCCCAGATTGATTTGATGAGTGATCTCTCTCTGTCCTTATCTCAACCTGTGAACGCTGTGTTATACTTGCTCTTCCCTGTCCTGTTTTAGAGGGGAATGAGAGAGAGAGACTTTATTTGGTGCCTGGTGTCCATTGTTGTTACTTGCATCTATTTATTTAGAATCAATTGCTGTTTTCCAGTGAAAAATGTGCCTACTTTATATTTGTAGAAAAAGAACTTACTGCACTTCACTTTTCCGAGATTTTGTAACAGTGCCATAAAAATCCTTATCCAATATATCCAATCCTTATCCTTCTAGCTTGATTCCAAAATTGAGATAGCATTTCAAACATGTTACCTTGAAGTTTTTATAAACAGAAAATGCTAATAAGGTTAAGAAAGTGTGGTTAATTATATTGCTTGAATTTCTCTGGAAACTCTCACATAAACCTACAGACATCCATTAGACACATTATTTAAATTTCAGCTGTATCTAATCAGTCTGCTAACAGTCTGCCACGTATGTTTCAGAGCAACAAAGTTGGCCTGCTCCATCATATTATGAGAGAGCTCATTTATTCAGGTGGAATCATGTGCATTAACATTAACAACCTGTAGACCAGTCTGACATGTGGATGCTGTTGAGCACAGAGCTCAGGATATTTTAACAGTGTTTACTATGTATTTCTCTGGATCATGGAAAAAAGCTCTTTTCCTTTAGGAAGGACAAGTGCACCTCCCCCACAGAGGTCCTCTCTATTTCCTGTGCCATGTTCCTTAAGCAGTGAAGTTTCTTGGGAAATTTCAAGCATACTCCCCTTATTAGTTCTTATACCTCTCTTTTTAATTTTTAAAATATTTTATTTTTTAATTATTATTACTAATTTTTGGAGTAGTTAATCTCTAGTCTCCTATGGTTGGTAATTTCACCCCAAATGTAATACTGAATGCAGTCAAAGAGGCATCATCATAATAGCCAGGAAGAGCTTCCTTCCTCTAGGAACACTCTTTCTGTAGAACCTTAACCTGCTTATGAGACTTTGTCTGCCTGACCAACACTTTGTTTATTTGCTGCTTTGTGAAAGTTAGTGAAAGCCAGCAGGATCAGGGAGGTGATCCTGCCCCTCCACTCAGCCCTAGTGAGGCCATAAAGGGAGTTCTGCGCCCAGTTCTGAGCTCCTCAGGACGAGAAAGACAAGGAGTTCCTGGAGAGAGTTCAGCAGAGGCCACAGAGTTGATTTGGAGTCTGGAGCATTTCTTATAAGGACAGACTGCAGGAGCTGGGCCTGTTTAATCCAGAGAAGTGAAGGCTGGGAGGGGATCTCAATAACCCATGTAAATATCTCAGAAGTGGGTGTCAGGATGGTGCCAGACTTGTTTGAGTGGTGCCCAGTGACAGGATAAGGAGCAGTGGCCATAAACTAAAACACAAAAAGTTTCACCTCAACATGAGGAAGAACTTCTTTATGTTGAGAGTGGCAGAACGCTGGAATGGGCTGCCCAGGGACATCATTGAGTCCACCCCTCTGGAGACATTAAAAACTCACCTGGAAAAGTTCCTCTTCCTGCTCTGGGGGTCACAGGGTGAACTGGATTATTTCCAGAGATCCCTTCCAAAACTAAAAATTCTGTGATTCTGCGGAAGTGTTTTGGACAAATGCAAACTTTTTAAAGTGTGTGTAACAGAATAATTTGGGGCATTTCCAGGTAAGATGGGACAATACTTCCTCAAGCAAACTAGAGAAAAGCTCAAATTACACATTCAAGTGACACTGCAGAAAAAAACCCCAAATCCAACCACAAGAAAAAAACCAAAACCCAAAAACTAAAAAGGGCTTTTTAAAAAGTGAAATTGTATTTTTTTGGCTGGTTGTTTTCTTTTTTCTTTCATTAATTTTGTTATCTCAATTTGTTTTGAAAGCAAAAGACTTTTGAGTTCACAGAAAAATATTTTCCTGATTTTTTTTTTCTTTGCTATTAAAAAAAATCCCCTAAAAACCAAACAACAAACCCTGGTTATTCAGGCAGCTCTACATTCACTCTCTGCGCCGAAGTTTGTCACCTGCGCTCACCCGTGCGCGCTCCCGGCAGCGGCGCTGCTGTGAACGCGCAGGGGCCGCGCCGCAGTTGCGGCGGGCGGCCGGCAGAGGGCAGAGCGGGCGCGGCGCTGGGCCGTGCCTGGCTCGCTCCCCGCCGGGAGCTCCCGCTTTGGGGAACGCGATCCAGCTCCGAGCCATGGAGCCTGCCTCGCACTCTGCCCCGACATGGCATGCTTAGGCAACAGCGCGTGGTTGGCGGAATTTCGGTAAAACCCTCAGAGGAAAAGCGCCGGTGGGACTGAGGGGGTTAGGCGTGGGGCATTGCCGCACCTCCAGAAGTCAGGGTTTGAAATTTGGATGTGTGAATGGATCTCCAGAATTGCTGTCTCTCTGAAAGAGGAGGACTGCAGATGGTGGAATACACTTAGCAGTAGCAAATCTGACATGATCGATGCTATTCCACTTTTATGACTGGAGTGATTCTGTACTATTTAAACTGCCAAACAAAAGAGGAAATAGATTTTCCCCTTTATTCGGTTCTTTCTTCTAGTTGTATGTAATTTCAGAGTCCGCAACTCTTCTTGACCTCCTACCCTGCAGAGATGTCCTTGACTCCTTGGGGCTGCTGACACCAGTGACAAAAGTGCTGTGCCAAGCCCTGGGGGTTTTCCCAGACCTACTTTTATGCCTGTAGGGTTTTGCAGATCAAATCAGTTCCCAAGAGTGAAGTTAGAATGAAAGTTGCCGCTACACAAACCCTTTGCTTACTGCTTGCTTCAGAAATCCCATTCTGCATATTCGGTGGTTTACACACATCATCCAGAGGTGAGGGATGAGCCAGATCTGAAAGGAAGATGTTGAGGAAGAGGCACTACTATCCCAGAAGAATTACTATAAAGCTTCCTATAGGCATTGCTTTGTAATTTTTTAGGAATTCAGTCAAGTGTCTGTGCTCAGCACTCTGCAGTGTGGTCAGGACTCATATTATTATTAACTACACTCTTGCTGTCCTTTCCACTATGCTATACAGCAATCAGACATGCTGTTCTTGTAATTTGTACTGTACTGGGCCTGCAAGTCACACCTTTGTTTGGGATTACAGCTAGCTACAACTCTTTTGTTGAAATGCAAATGTGTCACAGTTTAGTGAAGGCTGAAGTTTTTTGTCAGTGCAGCAAGCTGCAGTCTCCCAGGTTTCAGCAGGAAAGGGATGTGGGACTCCTCAGGCAAGACTGCCTGGGGTAGGAGGATAATGCCTGGGGTAGGAGGATGATGCATGAGAGATGGCATCCAGCATTTCAGCCAAAAACCAGAGATGCTCTGAAAACAACCTACTGAAAAATGTCCATTTCACAAAGGAATACTTGGGAGACTTGGTTTGGCTACAAGTGACAGTGTGCGCAAATTTGGAGAGTTGTCATGTCCTTACTGTGTCCCCATGGCTCTCTAGAGCTTGTGACACCAGGCTTGGAGCAGACAAAGGGCAAACCTGCCTTCTCTGCCATGCTGGGGACCTGAGGTGGCTCGAGAAAAGGGTGTGAGAGCAGCACTGCTATTCCGACTGAGCACTGCACAGCTCCTCCCTGCCTGGCAAAGTGGCCGGATTTCTGTTGATGATTTGCTCTGTGTGTCACCATTAAAAACTATATGCAGCTCTCCTTACACTCTGTTTATCTTCCAACAGAATAAACATTCTTCTGCCTTCCTGTAATGCTCAAAACTGCAGGCAGCAATGGCTGAAGTAGTTCACCACTATCCTCCTGCAAAAGGCAGGAATGCAAATTACATGTACTGGTCTGGTCAGAAAACAGTCCATCAATCTGGCTTAGACCTCAGTGATAATTTGTTCACTATTTACTAATTATCTGCTTTCAGAAATGTCTGGAATAGTGCTATTATCATACTGACTCTTACTTTTCCTATATTATCTTTTCCCCTGAATGACTAAAATAAACATTTTGGAAAAAGGTGGGAAAAAATCTATTGTGAAGAATTATTCTTTTTGCTTAAGCTGCCATTTGAAGAACTTTCTTTACAATGACTGAAACTTACAGGAATGCATATGACTTCAGAAGGAATTTGCCTCTTTTGATGTGTATTTTTTCTTTTCTAATGTAGTAGAAGTTTCCTGAAGCACTACTGAAATTCTTTTTTTATCCTATCTCCTGCTCTCACCGTGTCCCATAGAAAAATCAAGAAAAAACAGGAAAGAAAGCTTTGCCAGGCTCCTTTCACAGATGCTTTCCCATTTTTCTGTTGCAAGAATTAAAGACAAAACTGCTCACTCTTCTCTTAATCATTTACTGTTTTCCACAGCTATTACACTGCGTCTAGCTCAGCGGTCCTACTGCCAAGATCTCCATGTAGGAAATTCAAAGCCGTCCTCTACTCATTCTTACGGTTTGCCTTCAGACTCCATGCGCAGGAAGAGCAGGGGCTGGTACAGCGCTCGCAGAGGCAGACCTACATGTGGCACAGGGTTTGTCCCCAGTGTAGGACACAGCCGCGCCAGAGCCCTGGGCGACGGGAAAGCAGGGAAGTGCAGCCCAGCTGCTCGGCAGGATGTGGCTTTCCCGGCTTGTCTCTCCTGTGGTCGCAGAGGTGGAACTTATCCTTTTTAAAGGAAGAGAGAATGTTTTTCGTCATGTACGAATCATGCCTGAGGACACGTTCGTTGCCCATCCTCCCCCATTTCCCCGCCCGCCGGTCTTGAGGTGCCTTCTCCTGCGCAATTCGGTTAAGCAGCTCTTGCAGAATGAGTTGAGAGCGGATACAGAGCTGGAGCATGGAGACACCTAAGGTCTCTGAGGGTTATTAGGCTCCAGCAGCACTGCTGCAGGAGGAATGCTTCCCTCACGTTTTTTTTCCAGCAAATCCTTGTGGATTGCCTTTAAAGACACAAAATTTAGTGTCAGAGGTGCGAGAAAGCTGCTTTCAGGAATCAGCAAACTCTCTTTTTTACACAAATGAGAGAAAGCTGTTTCCCTGCAGGCCTCTGTTCTGGCTCTCCTGCCTAATATAGCTCCTTGCCTTTTCTTTATGTGTTGGCAAATGTGCATTACTGCAGTTTCAAAACAAAAATCTCTTTACAGTGTGTACGTGTATGTGCACAAACACGCATGCACTTTGTAATGCATTGCTTGCTTCTAGTGTGTATATACGGGACAGTTCCAAAAGACAGGCATTCCTCTCTTCAGAAAAGACCTCCTGAAAAGCGTGTTTTAGATGGTACTGATATCAGTTTTGGGATTGTGGAGGTGACGAGGAGCTCTGAGCAGAAAGTGCTATTAATGTGGCACTTGCTGAGGTTCCGGGATGTAGATTCCTCAGCATCATGGTCCTTGTTCACAGCTGAATAGAGCAACTCTAAAATACAGCATTGGGGAGATATGCTCCAGAAGCAAGGTCCCTGGTGATTTCTTCCACTTGTAGTAGAATGAACACTTTACCTTTCTGCAGCAACCCCCTTCAGGCTCTGTCTCACATGTCTGAGTGAAACACCTCTTCCCAGCAGCAGCCACCTCACATCTCACACCTCACAGCAGAGTGAGAGAACAGAACTACAGAACTGCACATCCAGAATAAACCCATGTCCAATGGTTTCAACCCCTCCTTCATCCCACAGGGCATTCCAACAGTCTTGTGGCTGTCTGAAGGGGGAAACATGTTTTCTTTGGGTTGAAATGTATTCCACAAGAAATCACGTTACTCAGGTATTAGTGAATTAATCAATAGGGGGTACAATAATACCCGTGAAAATACCCAGTCTCTACTGCCTGCACTATCTCTCTGCTTAGTGAGGGCACAGTTCTGGGGTAGAAGAGGCTGCTCTACCTTAGGAACACCTCATAAAATACCCTGATGCTCTCTACAACTGAGCAATGAGCTGCAGTAACGTTTTACCAGGACTTGAGAATTTTCATGCTGACACCTCTGCCCTCCCATTTTGACAACCAAATGAGATGAAAAGTTCACTCATGAATTTAAATGATGAACCCAACCACCTCATTTTGAAGAGGTTACAGTGAATTAGATTAGCAGAGGAACAAGGTAAAGAAGGCTTACAACTGTAATTAAGTGAACAAGGAACTTAAAAAAGGAAGGTTATGAGAGGTTTGTGTTTGAGTGGAAATAGCCCATGACAACTGCTGCAGCACCACACTTAAAGCTTTACATTCAGGAAAGTCAACTGTTAGTGACTGAGAGATGGGGACATCCAAGTCAAGATCAGAAGCCGATTTTATTGAGTATACAAAGCATTTATATAGGGTCTTACTTGTATGACACTTACCTAGGGTTCTATCTTTGGTAACAATTTCCCATTGGGTTCATATTATTCATGACATCACTTCACCTGGTAGGTAACATTACCTTATCACAACATTTCACAACATGTCTCTTGGTCATTTGTTGCCCAGGGAGCACTTACCTGTGTCTGTCTCTCCCATGGTTTCTGCTCAATCAGGCCTAAAATATTAGGCTCCTTTATTAGTTGTCTTTTACTCTCTGTTTTATTCCCCATAGTCAACCTCAGCTGGCACCTTCTGTGCCACCACACCGAGCTTATTCATTTGTCCAGAACTTAAAACTGGCCAGGCAAAGGCCAGTTTATAGTGGACAGGCAATGGAGTTGGCAAGGGGAAGGGAATACTGAGCTGTGTGAAACGGTGGAAGTGGTGGCTTTGGAAAGTCTAACAGTGTTCAAGAAGTGGCAGTGGGATGGTATTTTCTGGACTGGGGATACTGAGCTATACTTCCTGCTGGCTGCAGCTCAGTGTCTGAGAAAATAGTTTAATTTCATTTTTTTCCTGTATGAGCATATGGTTATCAGTAAAGCATGGGGAGGAGGGAATGCAAACTCTCCCATGGAAAGTGAATGCATTGGTTGCTTTCATATTCAAAGTGTTTA
The DNA here is from genome assembly GCA_013399455.1 of Anthoscopus minutus. Taxonomy (NCBI): domain Eukaryota; kingdom Metazoa; phylum Chordata; class Aves; order Passeriformes; family Paridae; genus Anthoscopus; species Anthoscopus minutus. The sequence continues at coordinate 5,166 of VWYI01014758.1, read as the reverse complement.
AAAAACAGTATCCTTAAGCTTTCTGAATATCTGAGAAATCAACATAACATGAAAAATCTCTGCATACTTTGATTAAAAATCAAAAAGGTAAAAGCATGTGGGCAAGGAAAAAGATAAACAATGAGAAGTGGGCAATGCAAGCAAAAGAGTGACAGGATGGAGCAAATGGTAAAAAACAGGTCAAGTGTTGGAGCTGGTTCCATAACAAAAGTCCAGTTTCTGAAATAATGAGCTAATACTTAGATCTCTTCTGCTTAGGAGCTTCTGTTTCTCTTTGTTTGGAAACATTTAAATAGCTGTGGCATAGTCATGAAAATGTAAATCCAAAGCTTTTTGGGTATTTGTTTGTAAATACAAATCTACAGAACATGTAAGTAATTTGTCATCTGCTATTTGCTAATCTCTTATAAAAATGTCAGTCATCCAAGCAGGGTTTGGCTGGGATAGCCAAATTCAGATAGGAAATACTTAATAGGGACTAATTTAGGAACTGCCAGCCAAGACAATCTGCTTTCTTTGAACACGTGCTTTTTCTTAAGAGAGGCCAGGGTGACCTAATGTCTGGGCATTATAGATGTCAGTGACATGGCAAGAGGTCTCCCTTGACATAAGCAGGGTTTACCATACCTTGCAGTGTGTCTGGAGCTCCTACCTTGTCTTGCCACTGCTTTGGCCCTTTTCTTCAAAGTGCACCTGGGCAGTGGCAAAGTGTTCCTCAGGGAGAAAAAGGCAAACCAGCAACTCCTTGATCTCATGAGTGAAAATAGTCATAACAACACTTTCTCATCTCCCTGCCCCCTTCCTGTGATGCTTTTTGCAGCAAAATCTCCTTTGGAAAAGAAGTATGAAGGGCATTTTCCTCCTGGACAGTGTGTTTGAAGCCGAAGTCAAAGCCAAAGCCAGGGTAACATTTTTGTTTGGTGCACATGGAGCTTGGCCAGCACCATTCCAGCACAGGACAGGGGCAAATGGTGTTGGCCTGGTACCTTTTCTGGGCCATGGGGCTTGGCTATGCCTTGTGCCTGTCACCAGCCACATCCACAGCAGTTACACACGGCACTGTGGTGTCATGGACCAGGCCAGAGTATGCTTCTTCACATCCCACACCCCTTGGGCTCCTGCAGTCCCTGGACAAGACACAGGGAATCCATCAGGATGGGAAAAGAAAATGTTGAGTTGTGAGCTGTAATAGCACCAAAGATACACAGTTTTTTCAGAGCTGTTGCTGGGCTTTGCTAGTCTGTAAATAACAAAGCAACAGGAGCTCAACATGGCGTTGCTAGACTCCAGTAGCCCCTCTCTGCTTTACACATGGGATCTTTTTGACACAAATGCACATGGTCTTGCCAGTGCTTTCCAGCACAAATCCCATTTTTGACTGATTGAGTTACATGCTGTGGTTTACCCAGGTCTTGCAAGGCTGGGCATGGATGGAGGATCAGGTGGAAGGAGCCCTTTTGCTTTGTTATAGACAAAGTGTAGGATCTAACTTTCACAGCTCGATGTGGGTTCCCACAGCAACACTTTCAATAACACTTGCAAATCCCTGTGTCCTCATGTAGTCAAGCAAAATTTACATTATAATATTTTGCCATGGAAGTATACTAGCAGTAATTGCTGTTAAATGAGGTGGGAGCATTTTAAAATAATTATTTCTATGGGGTGAAAAACTCAAACAAAAAGATCTTTTTGTTCTTGCACAGTATGGAGACATGCTCTAAATAATAAGCTGACAGAGGTTCATCTGTGACAGAGCTATTCCCCTTTCCCCAGGTGCAAACCCATGTGTGTAGGACTCTGAGGAACATCATAGGTTACCAATGCCTGACTGATGCCTTCCATACAAGGATGGGAGCAAAGTATTGTGATAAAGAACAATGTTGACCAGATAAATCACCAAACACTTCTCATCCACCTACCTTCTCCAGTGAGTATTTCTGAGAATTTCTTGCTAACTGTAGAAAAATACAAATAACGTAATTTTCATTTTCTACTAATTTTCTTTGCCCTGCTTATTTGGAAAAAGACAACCAATTTTTTTTCTTTAAATTTTTTTTTTCTTTAAATTAGTGTTTTTTAGCACCACATAGTTACACTTGTACGTCAGGAGCACAGGACAGAATGAGGTCTAGAGTGTGACCTCATTCCAGTGGTGTGGTCCAGGCTATAAAGAGCAACAGACTCTTCTGGGAGGCCACATGTGCTATGAATTTTGTAGAAACTGAATTTCCTCATTCACACTTACTTGGAGTAAAAGTATGTAATATTCTGTCTAAACAACAATAACTAACAATTGTCTTCTCTTGGATGGCAAATTTGCTACCTTTAGGAATGACACAAACAAACAAACAATTAAACAAACAAACAAACAAAATTGTAGTTCTCTTTCCTCAGTCTTTGAACTTCTGCCTGAATCCTCCCAGTATGGATAATTCCTGCTGGCACTCCAGGAAACGCTTGCCCATGTGGTGTGTCTGAATTGCTGCTGATGGGGTAGTGAGATAAAATATGCAGCCATATTCCCAAGAGATTAGAAATAACTTTGCTCCACTGCTACTTAATCACCCTTCACTGCTACTTAATCACCTTGAATTCTTTGTATGTGAGGCACAATGAAACAAACTAATTTTGGAAGGAGTTTATGCGCTATAAAGCAAAATTATCCATTTGTGTGTGCTTGTAAACATGAAGGTAGATCACTTTCATTTGCCATTTTTCAGTGACCAGATCTGTGGTAGTTGGAGCATTAAAGCATCACAAGTCATATGATCATAGGATATTCATCTATTCCCTACTCACCCAAGTTAGAATGTCATTCCTAGCCAATAGTTTGTTTACCTGTAAAACCTTGACCTGTAAAAACTTGATTTTGAGACTTCAAAGCTGTTTCAGGCAGCATCTTCACATCTTTCATAATCCCCATCATTTACTCTACCAGTCAAAGAGAACAATAAATGTTTTTCTCATGCCACAAATATTTGGGGGATGTGGGGATTGACCTCAACCAAACAAATCAGCAACCACTTGCTCACCGTCCCCAGTGGGAAGGGGAGAGAACAGGAAGAACGAGAGTGATAAAATGTTGTTGAGGTAAAAAATGGGTTGAAGTGAAGACAGGTAGATCACTCATTGCTGGCAACTACTGTTACAGGCAAAAGAAGCAGGACTTGGAAAATTAATTTATTGCCAGCTAACATAAACATTTAATTGCCTATCCAGGTGCTGTGAAAAAAAGGAGTCAAACCTTTCAATACTTAGGGGAAAGGCTTTTCCTTTGCTTTCCCAGTCTCACCTTCACTCTAGACACCTTATTCATTTCTTGTCTTCATTCCCCTTGCTATTTTTGCAGGTTGCACTCACTCCCTTTCATGAGGCAATACAGGAGCTCGGGATCTGGGCACAATAGTTTCTTAATGCCATTCATTGTTTCTCACTCTTTTCTTCTCCTGCACCTTCCTTCTTACGCTTTTTTTATCCTCCAACAGGGTGCTTTGTGGGCTACAGTACCTGCTTTGGCATGGATTATCCATGGGCCACAGTCGTTTTTGGGGGGTGTTACCAGCTCTGTCATGCAGTGCCCAAGACTCCTGTGCCTTCACAAAAATGTTTTCACAGAAGTTCCCTTGGTCAGTTCAGAGGAGCCACCAGTGGGGCCCTGCAGTGGTACCACAGTCAGACCTCACTGCTCCTCGCAGGGGCTGCCCCTCAAATTGCCAAAAGCTTGCAAACCACACCCAAGAGAGACAAGTTCAACCATTTTCCACTCCATGACTAAATGAAGAAGACTAATGTTTTGGTACACAGGACAGCAGAAAGTGAGACTCACTCATGCTAAAATGGCAAAGAACAGGTTGCCTGCTGTCACAGAGCAGATGCCCAATTGAGTGTTGCAGCTCTCAAGCACCTTAATCTGCAACCTTAGGCTTGAGCTAAGCTTGGGCTGTTGGGCTGGAAAAAGGTGCTGGAAACAGGAGTGATTTTTATCTCTTGATCATGGGTCACCATTGCTAAAATATCAACTTTTTTCAAAGGAAAACATCTTTGTTGAGAAATCCTGGTCTACTTCCTAAGCATGTTTTTGAAGGAATCGACTTAACAATTCCCATAGGACAAGGCTGCTGATCTCTCTCCACTGCTGAAGGATAGGGCAAGTGAATAATAAACCAAGAGTGCCACTTCAGTCTCAAGGTCTGCCTACAAGCAGTAGGGATGATGGCAGAATTTTGTTAAAGCTTTCCAGGGTGATTGAAGGATTTAGATTTGCTTTATTGGAAGAGTAAAAACAGTCCTTACCCCATGAAAGCATATTCCTGATGACATACTCCTCTCAAGGGCTTTTTGACACTTTTAAAAACATATATTCAGACCCTTAGCTAGTGTACATTGGTGTAAGTCCCCAGCAGCCAACATATCTCCATGAAAAGATGAAGTGTGGGTAAAGAGTGGAAATAATACTAAAATGAAATTGTTTTAATGGCTCTGATACTCATGTAAAGACATGCAGATTTTTTTTGACATAAGTACTCTCACTGGAGTTGTTACAATAAGAGGATCATAGTCTCACATCTTGTAGGTAGAAGTGGCAGTAGATTACATGTATTGTAATGATGGATGAGGCAAATACATGCCCATTTCAATCCCCAGGGAAATGTATTTCTCTTGGGAAAACAATGCAATATTAGGAAAGTATGATTTTTACAAGCCTATAATTACATTTTTTGCACGGCTCTATTTCCTCAAGGTTGGATTTATTGGATTACTGAAGTAATTCAGAGCAATGTCACACATGTACAGCATAAATTCCAGGTGGCCAAGGCTACTTCAGCAGAGGGAACTACTTGATTGTCTGCTTTGAATCCCCAGAAACTTTACAAAGACTCCAAAGTTGAAGTACCAACTTTTCTATTTCCCTTAACTTGAATGTGTCCTCACTGTGACACTGAAAGCACACTGTACAAAAAGTTTGCCATTTTGTGAAAAGAAATCTTCAAAGTGTCAGAAGTTTGACAGTGAGTCCTTTACAGCTTAAAAATCTTTACAGATTAATCACAAAATTCTAGGAAATATGGGATTGGTATTTTTGCTTTCTCCTTCTAAGTCTTATAAAGTTTGTGTGAATTGGCCTTGTTGTAAATGTGATAGCCAAACTGGAATTATAAAAGAATT
>VWYI01014757.1:820-50307 GCA_013399455.1 Anthoscopus minutus | reverse complement strand
AAACCACAGCAATCCAGGCAACTCCCCATGTAATGTGGGTGACAAAGAGTCTCAGTGGCAAAGATTGGCATTATTCAGACATTGCATAATTGCAGTCCTAGGACAAGCAGCTCTTTTTAGCTTTAACAGAACCTCTGATGTAGGTAGGTATCCCTTCCTTGAGAGCACAAACAAGGGTTTTTAGTGTCGGAAATATCTGGATGTGTCTAATTTTAAGGACAAAATTATATCCCAACTCTCCCTGCATTATATCCTAAAGATATGTGTTCTTTATGAAACTGGTTTTCCATATAAAACATGGTGAACTGACTGCTTTGTGTGGTAAAACTAGAGAACTATGCCAAATTTATACTGAGAGTACAATAGATTATTTTATTCTATGTTATATACAGTCTTTTCCAGTTCATTTTTCCTGTAATGAAGGAGAAGGAAAAAAACAAAGACCACAGAATTATAGCAACCCACTGATGTTCTCATCCAAAGAGCAGCAAAATAAAATGAAGCTTTTGCCATTTGTTTGAGTGAGGACTGAACTAGCTTGAATCTGAGGAAGCAGCTTCGGGAATAAAGTTAATAAAAATGAAATAGCTGTCTGTTAAAAAATAATTAACTTCCTTTTCTTTCATTATCAGGGAAAAAAATATAGAATACCCTCTTTGCTTAAATACTCTCTCATTTCTAGTCTTCAGACTGAATTTAAATATTACATCATTATGTTTTATTGTGACTTTTCAGAAAACTGAATACCATACTTTATCTTTCAAACAAGATCAGACTTAACTGAAATTGCAAAAGGTCCTATATATTTCCTCTAGATGTTTTTAAGGATTAGTCAAAACTTTAACAAAGCTCAAACCTCAATCATTAGGCAAATCTTTTGAGGTTTTTCTTCTTTTCTGTCATTAGTTTTAGTGGGGATTTTACTGAAATTGAACCTGCTGAAATTTTTTTACTGAAATTCAGTTCTGCTGCATGATAATGGTACATTTTGGCCAGAGCACTGGAGTTAATTGAGAGGAGGAATGATGTTTTGGTTATTTCTATTTAAGCACTCAGTCTTACTTGGGATATATCACTCATGATCAGAATAGCATTGTGAGCTCCTCTTTTAAAATGTCTAATATATTAATATAATATTAGAGAGCTGTCTTTGCAGCAGGATCCTAGTGTACTACCCCTGTACACTAAAACATTCAGAAGTAAATTCCAATTATTAAGGGCCTAATTTTGAGCTCTCTAGTTAGTGGGTTAATTTGTAAATTCCTTGGTAAGAAACCACTGAGTTATATCATTTAAAGGCTTAACTGAAGCCTTTTAGAATTTTGTATAAGTGCACCTGGGAATATAAATTAGATTTTTTTCTACATAATTTTTAAAGTTAGTATATATGATGCAGTTAGCAATCCTGGGGAAGAAGGTCAAAAGTTGCCCTTTTCAGAGAGGAAAGCAATCCAGAATGAGTGAGGTGACAGTAAAAGTAGCAGTGAACTTATATGAATCATTAAAAGAAAAGCAGGGGGAGGAAATAAAAAAATTTTTTTAAAAAAACTGAAAAAATTAGTATAAAGACAACCAGGGAGGTAAACACTGACTTCAGAAAGCTTTAATTTAAACCTCAAGCAAGGTTTTCAGAAAACTCATGGCCTAAACTTGGGCATTAAAATAAATCTGTTGGACTGTTTTGAAAACACTGTGTGCAATGGATGAAAGGATATATGCATGGGATACATGCACCTTATACAATGGTTCTTGGCCTCAGGAAACCTTTCCACCACCTTTTAGGCAGAGTTCAGACACTTGACATAAAAATGAGGAGCAAAGGATTCTTGTAATGCGGCAAATTCTCTATTGCAGTGTCTGAGTTTCCATTATAATGGAGAAAGTGGGAGGTAAAGGTGGATTTCCCTTGTGCATCCTTGTTCAAAAAGCTCAAAAACTAGGATTGTGTCCTTAATGGTCTGAAAAAAATATTTAAAATATGTCCTTAAAATACACTCTGATAGCAATATCTGCCTCTAAAATCTCATCATACACATTTCACCATATATATATAACAAAGAAGAAAAGCAATCTCTTCCTTCTCAGTTATCTGGTATGTTATCTGTAGCCAGGGACAATAAGTTCTTACTTGATACTTCTGGGAGTTACTAGCTCTCATATTTCCAGCTACTAAGAAGATATCAGAAGGGTTGGAAAAAAACCAAACAGCCAACCAAAAGAGCCTTTTAAGTGTATTTCTTTAAGCCCCAAACCTTCAGTAAGAGTCATGTTGGTGTATGCTCAGAGCCACTGAGCAAGTGCTCTTTGTAAGCAGCGGGCACAAGTGCATACAAAAGACTTAAATCGTAGCAATGTTCTATTTTCAGCAGCAAAATGTTCTGTAGACCTTACAAGGGCTCTGTATAAAACAGAGTTTCACCTGTAGCCACAGCTACATTTGTCTGCTGTATGGCTTTACATCACCATCTGCAGTCATTTGTCTAAATTCAGGATCTCCTCCCAGAAATCTGTAAAGAAAAGAAAGGTTTAATTATGAAAAAGGCTTTGTCTAGGTCATTACATCACATGCTTAGGAGCAGTGTGGTTAAGCAAAAACCCTATTACCTTCACTCTCAGTATAGAAGTACCACAGTAATTCAAAGTCGCAAAATTTTTGGAAACTCCTTTTTCAATATGTGTAACAGGGCACAGAAGTGATGTTGATTTATTTATCCTATATTGAATAGTATGTCTGAGAATAGCAGTAATGGTGATAAATAATAATCTGATAAAGAGTCTGTCACATTTTAAAAATAAGCAAATGCCTGCCAGACCAGAACAGATGGACTTGGGGTGTTGCAGGATAAAAGCGCATTGAGAATTTCATTGTCTCTTCTGTAAGAACAAACTGTGAACTTTTTATTTGCTCTGTGTAAAAGCAAGTACCTTTTGCAAGCAGTGAAGGTGTAAGAACCTTGTTCTTTTGGACAGGAATCCAGAATGCCTGAGTCAGTCCTGGGGTTAAAAGATTCTTGTGTAAAATTAGAAAACCTTCCTGTCTTTGTCACATGCCTATTAGCTGATAGTTCATCCTTTTCTCTCTGGATTGTAATCAGAATAATTGTATTAATACTTGTGGTCATATAGTGGAGAACAGCTTTTGTATGAGTGGGCATGTTAAAATGAGGGAAGTGTATATGAAAAAGAGTTATTTAATTTTAATTCTTTAAAATTTATTCTTTAAAATTGAATTATTTCTTCTGAAGCATGAAGCACTGAAGTACTTTATACCTGGCATCCTCTTTCAGCTGGTACTTCCATAATGTGGACAGGAATGTTTTACATCCTCCTATGACCAGCAGGCTTTCACAGTAGCATTTACTGAATCATTTTATCTCCCAAATTAAGTAATACATGTTGTCTTTACAGCTTCTTTCTAAAACCTGGGAAATATACATACATTACACTTTTGCATATATAGTTTTTTTAAAAATGCCATCCTACAGACCAATATATTATGTCTGGTTTTAAACAAATCCGATCTCAGTGAAAGTGAATTGACAGCTAGTGCTTTAGGATGATGTAGAGCCCATGCAAATCTCATGTAAATGTGTTTATTCAAATACAATTTTTATTAATAATTTACATCCTAGAAAGAATAATGAAAGGCTCTGTACATATTTTAGGTTTTAATTTGATTTACTTGAAGACATGACATTTATCCTGACAAGGGCTTTCATTTAATGGCCTAATAGGGACTAAGATAGTTGGATATTTATGGCTTTTTCCTCCTGAAGAAGTGAATATTAAATTCCTTAACAGCAAAGCCCAGCTAGATTGTACCCTTGGGAAATTCCAGAGTTGGTGACTCCCACTGATGTCACATAGAGAAAAGTTCAGTCATTCTTAGTAGAGTATAATGATAATTCTTAGTATTCTTAGTAGAGTATAATAATAATATAATAATTGCTAATAATAGGTGAATTCTGGTTCTTAAAAATTTTTAGGGGAAGACAAGGAAATGAGATACGAGAATGAAATAATTTAAAGAAGAGAATTTTTCTTGCAGCTGCTTCCATGCCTGGGCAAACCAGAATTAAGAACAAGTCTCGGAGAGGAATGTGGCAGATCCAATAGCCATGGAGACTGGATGGAGGTGGCAGTGGCTAAGGACTAGGAGCAGGAAGGCTGTAGTTATGAGCAGAGAAAACTCTGGCACTGCTGGTGGCTGGGGTCCTGTATAATACCCTGTGTCTACACGAGTTTTGCTTCCCTTCAGGAGCAAATGCCACTGGAGCATCAAAGCACAAGAGAGGCAGAGGTGCTCTGCATCTGGCAGCAGGGGAGGAGATGGATCTCCACCAAACTTTCCTGCATAACCTGCTTTCACTTTCCACATCACTGCCCTCTCATAAAAAAAAATAAATTAAAATAATAATTTTAAAAAAATCTTGGTCTCCCTCTTTTTCTTCAGCTTATTTTTCTGGCTGCTTTCCTTGTGTGACTGAAAAGCATTTGATCAGTGAAATGTTTTGGTTGAAAAATAACTTTCCACATAGGGAGAGAGTTGAAAGATGTAGTTTTCATCTACGCCAGCTTCTTTATTGAATTCACTGCATAGCTGCTCAAACCCTGACACTGGCACAAAGGAATTAGCAGGGATGGCTGCAGAAAGTTAAACAGTAAAGGTGGCAAAGTTACAGAACTTAATACAGTGGGGTAAGTTTTGCACACAGAGTGTTTTTCCCCATATTGACTAACATAGCAGCGACTGTTTTACTTGCTGTAATTTTAAAAGGTATGGTTCCCAAGAGAAATATTCTGTAGAGAACCCCAAGTCCCCAGGGTAGAAGTTTAAATAATGCTCTGTGCATGCTATACCCTACTTGAGGTGATTCCCTACTTGCTAACATGAATGTCTATTCTGTTACAGCCTCGTGTGTTAGAACAAAGCAATAATGACCAAAATTAAACACAGCAAATACAGCCTGAACAGCGATAGCTCTGTATGGGGAATTTCTGAAACTGGCTTTGGAGCTTTGGCAAGATAGGGACATTAGGGGCTTTTTTTAATAGCACACACCTATAAATTATTTCATTCTCATACCTCAATTCTTTGTCTTCCCCTGATAATTTGTAAGAACTAGGATTCACCTCTGATTAGCATACTCTACTAAAAATGCCTAGTTAAAGACTTTGCTGACACAGTACAAATGGGAAGCTGCATATATTTTTCTTTAATGTGTCTTTTACAGATCAAGCACTTTGCATGCTAAAAAGTCAAGCTGTTGTTGCTTTCTACCAGTAATAGCCATAAATGTTAAGAATAAACTGAAAAAAACTTAGCGTATTACCATGTATTTTTTACCCAGGAGAATGAAATAACATAGTAGGTATTGTTTATGACATTGTAGGCTAGTCAGATTTAGTGTGCTTTTTATTTCACATCTACGCTGGCACTTTCTCTCTCTCTCTATATATATATGTATTGTATAATATTTCACATCTACACTGGTCGAATTCAGCCAGTACATCATTTCAGCATTTCTAGCAACATTATAGAAAGTATTACCTGTGCAATGTGACCTGACCTGTTCTTACACTTTGTGGGTAAGAAATTCATCTTTTTTTTTCACTAGGGTAAAGGATTTTTTTCCTTTCTGCATTTTGACATCTGTGCAAGTTTTTTCCTTCTCTACATTACTGTGATTTGTTCTAGACAACATTGTTTAAACAGTATTTAATATTAAAAGCTCCAAGAATGAAGTAAAATATTTTTATGCAAATCTTAAATAATAGTAATATTTTTCCTGTGTAAATATCTACTAAACACAGAGAAGTTTGTACTGTAGATATAATTTTAAATTTTTTTCTTCATGTTAACATACAAGTCTGCTAAGGTGATATTTTAAGGTGATATTTTGGTATTTAAATTTTATTAAAATAAAGCTTAGTGACTGCTACCAGGTTAAAAAAGAAAAAAAAAAGAAAATATTACATGTTTTCAGAGCTTTCAGGAGGATGTGTTTTAACATTAATGAAAATTTAAAATTGGTCATTTTGGTTATAGATTATCATGCGGATTTGTTGTTGAATGTACATCATAAGTTTAGATATATCCAACAATATGATTTAAAAGCAGTGCTCTTATCTTGAAATCAAATTTTTTAAATGCAGACTATTTTTCAAATAGATACTTTTAGAAGCAAAGGGATAGCCTCCATTTCTCCTGTTCAGAAGCAGTTTCATTTTTGCATTGGCATGGAATGTATTTTTCTTCACCTATAAAGATTTATGTTCACATACCCCTTCAGCATTGCTCTTCAGGTACTAAAAGGAGAATGCTTTTCTTTCTCCACAGCAGCTGCTTATTACTTATTTTCCTACACATGCTTTTCTGAGTTTAAAGGGAAGCAGACTGAAAAGTTCAGATCCCCATTTCAATTCAAACCCAGTTCAGAAAAGAGTCAATCTGAGGATTTTGTTGCAACCCTGTTTACTCCATAAATCACTGTAAGATTTCAAGTGTCTCTGTGTTTCCCACATTCCAAGAGAGGATAGTTCACAGGAAGGGAATCACGGTGCCATGTCCCTGGTCAAGCTTGCAGAAAGAGTGTGACTCCAGCTCTGATAGCCCACTCCTCTTCTGGCACGGTTGTTCAAATTCTTTGGAGCTCAGGGCAGGAGCAGCTCTCTGCACTACAGCCTGGCACTCAGGCACATTCAACATTTTCTGTTGTTATTACTCAACATATTGTCACTGTGACTGTTGGACAGATTCATTTTTAGCGTAGAAGCAACTGCAAGCTGTTAAGTTCTTCCTTGCAGCTGTGCCTCCAGAACAATGAGGAAATGGAAAAAGAGAAGGACAAGGAAGAGAAAATGAAACAGGGATGCTTCTTGAACCTAAGCTTTCTCAAAGCAGCAGTGTACTGTACATTAAGGGTTAACTGATCAGTGTGGCTGGGCTGTGTTGCAAGGCTGTGTTGCAGGTTTGGGATAATCAGGATTGGTGTAAAGCTTCTGCATTTCGTTTCCTTCCCTAGCACTATGCAGGCAGATGTCAGCATGGGAGTTTGTCTGCTGAGTAGTGTGTAATTATTCCTACATGGAAAGCCAGGAGTCAGCTGTTAACCTGTTTGGCCCGTGGAGGTGAGCTGTTGAGACTGCGCTGACAGGGTGCCTGTGAGTTGTTCATTGCATGTGGCAGGTACCAGTTGGTGGGTGTCCTACTGTTTACCAAACTTCCTGAGGTTACTCGTAGCTCTCCATGAAATTGCTCAGCCATTCGGAGGGAAATGTAATCTTGGGACTATCCTGGCAACCATAAATTAGATATGTGTTATGACAAACAGGCTGAGTTGGGTTCCACAGTGCTCCAGTGCCCCAAAACTTGATTAGTCATATCTACTTTTGATTGATAGGAAAACGTTTTCAAATGATGGTTTTCAAAAACTTCAACTTGAAATTCCTGGTAAGAGAAGGGTGCTTTTTCAGCACACGTAGTAGTATAGTCATCAGCATATTTGTTTTTACTCCAAGACACCCTGCTTAATCAATCTCTCTTTCCACAGTTGAGGATGGATTATATTTTGGGACCAGACCAAAGAACCATCAAACTGGTGCCTAAGCATCTTCCAGATCACAACAGAGATTGTGTTGAAGAGACCAAAATGAGTGGACACAGAATTAAGCTGCACTGAGGGAAATTTAGGGTGGACATTAGGAAAAAGTTTTTTACAGGAAGGGTGATAAAGTACTGGAATGGTCTGCCTGGGGAGGTAATGGAGTCACCATCCCTGGATGTGTTTAAAGATTGGATGTGGCACTCGGTGCCATGGTCTAGTTGAGGTGTTGGGGCATGGGTTGGACTCAATTACCTTGAAGGTGTCTTCCAACTCAGTGATTCTAAGAATTCTGTAGATGACATGCACTAGCTGAATGTCTGGCAGCAGCAGAGTGGGTGTGTGCCCTGAATTAAAGAGTATTCCCTGTTTCCTGCAAGGTTTACAAAAGTGAGGGGAGCAATTTGCCAATGGCTGAGAAGCAGAAATCCAGAGGTGAGATACGCAGCTTGTAAAATATCCCCTCCTAAATAATGATCACCTTTGCATGGTAAGCATAACCTATAGAGTCTGCTCTGGTTGGAATATTTTGGGAATTGTTTGTGTGTGCTATATAGGCTTTTCAGAGTTGGTGCATGCCAGTCAAACATGAGACAATCTTTTTTCAGTCCTCAGGGTATGTGTGATTGTGTGCACCCATATTGTTCTCCTCCATGAATTTCAAACATTGCTCATCTTTTATCTCTCACTGTACAGTTCATTGGAGTGTCTGGGATGTTGCCGTAGACTGCTTTGCTGTCTGTGTACAAAGTTTTCTTATCCAGCCTGTAAGCTTTCCTGGGCTGAAGCACAGTTTTGGCTATATTGGCTAAATTTTTAGCTGTATTGGCTACATTTTTTAGCCAGTTTAAGGGTTGTTGGTACCTCTCAACCAGAAGACAGGTTTGTTGCCTGTGGATTACGTTAAACGGATCCTTTGTAGGCAAGCAGCCATATAAAAATGTGCTGTTTTGGCTGGTGAGGGAAAACACTGAGAATATCTGCAACAGTAATAACACTGTGAAATTGAGAAATTCAGCTTCAAAGGGATTTCAGTTTGCAGCAGAAAATCTGATGGTCAGGTCAGAGATCTCTCCTCTAGAGAGTGCTTTGAGAGCTATTTGTTGCTTGAATGGTTTGACTGCAAACCATCCAGGTCATGCCACTTAAGCTGGACTCACCCCTTGGAAAGGTTTGTACTCCTTTCCAGATTTAGGAGTAAAGTCTTCTGTCCTTATTTAGGACCAAGCATTACTTCAGAGTTTCAGCCCTGGTGACAGTGGTGAGTAAATAGTCTATGATTTTTTTTCACGTGAAAAACTGACATTATGGGCTGTAAAGAAAAGAAAGAATAAACTTTCACAGAGAAAGGGTATGCTGTAACGCACAGTAGGTAAGTGCCTTCCTATGTGCTTTATTACAGAAAGTTGGAGGTATAATATGAAATATAATCTTGCTAACTTTCCCAAGCTAGGCAAAGGAATAGAGAAACAGAAATCAATAGAAGTATTCCAGTATTTTTGCCGATTTTTTTATGTCAGTTCCTGTAGAAGGAAAGGCAAAAAAATAAAATTTCAGTGGATGTTTGTTTGTTTTATTCTTTTCTTCATTTTCCCTTGCTATGTTTGGTAATATAGTTTTACTGAAGGAAACAAGGAGCTTTTATGCTGAATATTTTTAAATAACTGGTTTGGGTTTTTGTTCTCCTCATTATTTCCAGAAAAGTAAGATAGAAAGGAAAGTTACTTTTCTAAGTAACATGATCTTGTTACTGTAGGCTTGGGATTTTTTTAAGTTTTGGGTTCTTTCTCATTGGAAGGATGTACTGGGTTCGTCATGGTCATGCATGCTGCATAATCATTTATGCAAGAGAATAGGGCCTTCAAATCATGCAACTGACTGCTTAAATGACTAAAACTTTCTCCAGACTGGCTTCACACCAAATCCAACCAGCACTTTGTCCAAGATTTGCACATTCCTAAATGTCTTAGACACTAGTCCCCTCTGCTCTGTAGGGACACTGTCTCCTAGCAGCAGTTTTGTCAGCAGCAATATGCCTACTTTCTCTTGTTCAAATACTAATGTAGGATTTGTTACCAGAATATAGAAACATTTCCAGTATAGACCTGGTAAGGGCCTGGATAGCATTGTTCTAAAAATATTTTAGTGGATTAAGAAGAAATAAAATACATTCTCCATAACTTCTAGTCCTCTAAATTATGCTGTAATTCCATCCTCTCTTCTGGATTACTTGATTTCACCAAGAGAAATCTATGGCTCCCAGTGCAGGGAAGGGCAAACAAGATGATTATAATGGCATTTTCTGGCCTTGAAATACATGAAATACATGAAATAGTTTTACCTTGTTAGAGTTCATTTTCCTGGACACTGAGTAGTGTGTCTCATAATGAATGCTGTCCTACCCTAGCTGGGTTAAAGAGATCTGAACTGAATGGATCCTTGGAGAGGTACAGTAAAAATATTATGAAATATTTTTCTTCTTTTGTGTAAGCAGCTAGCGTTGGCAGAAAGAGGTTATTTCATGTACTTACCTGATGGGGTTTTTCACCTATGTGAAACTCGGATTGTCTGAAATTACACAGTAAGGGAAATTTTCTATAACCACCAGCTACTAATAATTTAGAAATGTTAAGGAGATAAGGTTTTGGATATTTTTAGAACATAATGGATTGATAACCAGCATGGTTTTTCTGAGGGCAAATAGTGCCTCATAAATGTGGTGGCCTTCTATGAAAGGGTTGCAGGTGATTTAGGGAAGAGCAAGTGACATCATCTACCTGGGGTTGTGCAAAACATCTCACGCTGTCCCACATGACATCCTTGTCTCTGAACTGGAGAGACATGGATGTGATGGATGGACCCCTCAGTGGATAAGGCGTTAGCTGGGTGGCACCACTCAAAGAGTGGTGGTCAGTGGCTCAGTGTCCAGGTGGAGCTCAGTGACCAGTGGTGACTTCGGGGTGGATGTTGGGACCAGCCCTGTTTGACATCACTGTCCCACATGGACAGTGGGATCGGGAGCACCCTCAGCAAGTCTGGTGATGACACCAAGCTGGGTGGTGTGGCTGCCACGCTGGAGGGAGGGCTGGCATCCAGAGGGACCTGGACAGGCTGGAGAGGGGAGCCCACGGGAACCTCAGGAAGTTCAACAAGGCCAAGTGCAAGTGCATGTGGCTCAGGGCAATCCCAAGCACAAACACAGGCTGGGCAGAGAATGGATGGAGAGCAGCCTTGCCCAGAAGGACTTGAGGTGCTGGGGGATGAGAGGTTGGACATGAGCTGGCAATGGGCACTGACTGCCCAGAGAGCCAAACGTGTCCTGGGCTGCATCCAGAGCAGCGCGGGCAGCAGGGGAGGGAGGGAGGGGATTCTGCCCCTCCCTCTGCTTTGCTCTGCTGAGACCCCACCTGAGAAGGGTATGGACCTCTTGGAGCATGTCTAGAGGAGAGTCACAAAGATGAAGAGAGGACTGGACCACCTCTTTTATGAAGACAAGCTGAGAGTGCTGGGACTGTTCAGCCTGAGAAAGGAAACACTCTGGGGACACCTTACAGCTCGTTCCAGTACTTAAAGGTGGCTTAGAAAAAAGAGGAAGAGTGACTTTTTACACAGACTGATAGTGACAGGAGAAAGAGGAGTGGTTTTAAACTAAAAGAGGAGAGATTTAGACTAGATATGGGGAAGAAAATCTTTGCTCAGAGGGTAGTGAGGCACTGGAACAGATGGCCCAGAGCTGGGGATGTCCCATCCCTGGAAATGTTGAGGACCAGGTTGGACAGGGCTTTGAGCAACCTGGTCTAGTGGAAGGTGTCTCTAGCTGTGGTGGGGGGATTGGAACAATGATGAATCATTGTTCAATGAGTTGGTGTTAAGGTCCCTTCCAACCCAAATCGTTCTGTGACTATATCATTCAACTGCAAACACTGTTTTGTTAAAGCAACTTCTCATTCACATAAAGTAGCTGTGTGGAATCCTTATGGAGGTCACATTTCCTTTACAACTACTTACACCTCTTGTCTGGGAGTCCCTTTTCTCTCTCTGACAAGATTTTCTTGTTGTAAATATATGTGATACTGACAGATGGAGATTAGAGAGCAGAATTTATATGAACCAATTCCATACCAACAAGGCCACAACATTCTTGGGTCATTGGTTTAACAGAAAAAGAAAAAAAGGTATGGATATTCCCTATTCCAAGAGAATCCTATTTGTTCTTTTGCTATTTCTAAGATTGCCAATGCCCTAAAAAAAAACTAGGCATGGAATGATTCACTCAGCATAAATTTATAACCATCATAGTAAGATCTTTGGAGAAAATATTTTAAGGGAAATTTTTCTATTATGAATGAAATGTGATTGTCCATTGATTGTCCTATGGTTCATACAGGTTTTTTTTTCCTAACTGAATCCTACAGCGGGAATTCAGTATCTTTCTTGAGTAGTAATGCTTCATCCTGTCATAGGAGTCTGTTTCTTCATCTGGTTCAACACACTAAACCAAATTCAAGACTAGAGATTGATTATAGTTATGTTATAATTTTTTAGTCCAGCCACGAAGAAAGGCTTAATTACAGAAATTTATTTTTGAGATAAAAAAAAATCTGACAACTCTGTGAGATTTCATTCCTAAAAAAGTGCCCCCATACACAGATACTGAAATAAAGAGCATTTTCCCTTTCCCTTCAAGAATATCTTGGTCTCAATAATCTCATCGTAATAATAAAAAGTCAAGTCAATTTAAGGGCAAATAGGATTTCTTCCCTTGTCATCAGGATAAAATTTGCCCTTTATATTGGTCTACTGATTTCTCCTTTGCAGACTGTATATTGACCTGAGGGATAGTGTTGCTGATTAATATGACATTAGCTGATCATCATTTGCCAATGTATGCAATTTTCCCCACTCTAGTTATAAGTTCAGCCCTTATGGCTTTCAACAGTAAAGATGCTAATTTATGGAACTCATTTATGAAAATTTAATAGAAGGATTTTTTATTGTTGTTAAATAATGTAATGAAAAAAGATGAATGTTGGCTAAGTACAATCCATCTGGGGTTTTGTGTGTTCTTTTTTGAAAAAGCAAGCAGTGCTTATTTCAGAAGGCAGACATTCATTAGAAATCTGATTTGTGGTGTTCACTAGTTGAAAGCTAGATGAGAGTCTTGAACTCAAACATAAATACATATGGTTGTTTTCTTCACAGAAGGTAAGATATAAAAAATATACAGAGACACAATTGAGACCCTATAATATGCCATTAGAGCAAAAGCCTCACATGCCAAAGTATTAAGATTATTATCCTAAACAGTTTTACTTTCTTTTCCTAGAAGCATTTTTCAGCTGTAGAGCAATATAGGATATAAGCAACTGTACAATGCATATGAAAATCTTCCTGAGACCACCACTTCTAAAGCTGCTGTTTCCTGCTCTGTAATCTAAGGGAATACATCATCATACAAATTTCATATTATAGATGAAATTTCTAATACTTTGGGAAATCATGCTAGGTGATATTAGATTAAGAAAACACATAAGTGTATAATTGGAAACTTAATAAAAACTAAGCATATATGTATATATGTGGTTGTCAAAGATACTTGCCACCTACAAGCCAGTTTCATTCAGATGTTATACAGGTACATGTCAGACTTGAAGCTAGAAAAGGACTTCACAGCTTTCAGATAGTTGGTTGTCAGAAAAATGGGTAAGGCACAAGGCAGAGATCCTTGAATGTCTACATGGCAGATCGAATGCTGTACAGAAATACTGGCTTGGCTTGCAAAGCCGGAGCTCTCTGTCAGCATAGCAATAATTGTCAGCTGAGTAGCACACACTTTCAGAAGAGCTAATTAGCACTTGTGCAGTTTTCCTGCTTGTAATTCCACAGCAAACTCCCTTAGTGTTTCCTTAGGATCTTTGTGTCTTACTTCACTGCCCACACTGCACAAACTCTGGTCTTCTGAAGTGACCCTTGTGTTCCCATGGATCCACTTCTCCTTTCCTGTCAGTTCATTTTGCATCAGTTATGCCAAAGGGGACCTTGACTGGCTTGTGGCTTTCCGTATGACTTTAGCTAAAAGCATGACACAAGTGGCCCTAATTGCTCTTGGGCTGCACAGAGATAGTGAGACCCAATGTGCTGGGTGAACATGGGGCCTGTCCTGTCTCCTGGAATGCAGCCTGGGAGGTCCAAAGGCAAATTTGACTTGGGCATTTTATTCTTATACTCTTCTGCCTGTAACCAAAGGTGGAGCCTGTGTATAAAAAGAGCTTAATGAAGATATTTTCCTCATTGTAGGCTGCAGTAGCTGTGTCTGCCCAGAGAACCTGAGGGGGTACAACATCAGTAAAAGAGATGCTAAAGGTTTCTGTAGAAGCAGAGGTATTATGAGAACTGCTGGCAATAGGGGAGCTAGTATTTGCTAAAGTCAGGATGTTTCTGAGATTAGGGATTGAACAGATCTTTTAAATGTGTGTAAAAGTGCATTGCATCTTTTTTACCACTTTTTCTCCAGCTGCAGCAAATAAAGGTTCATTACCTTTTCTGTTTTGACTTTCTGATCTTGGGAAGGACTTAGATGCAGACGGAGAAACATAAGATTTGTTATTTCACATAGAATGTCCTGCTGTTTGGTAGTTCTGTCGTTGAAGGATCCACACTATTTAGTGGCTTCCATTTTCATAAGTATTTTTGGAGTTATTTAAAATTTTAAAGCATAAAGTATAACAAAGTATTAGTATAATCTAAATGAATTTTTTAGTATTTTTGAAGAATGTGATGAACAGCTCTGAAGTTCCAATTGTTTTATTTGGAAGGTGTAACAAACAGCTGTCAAATGCAGAATCTTCTCCTTAGCTTTGCTAATGAGCAAAATCTTCCGCTTAACCCTTGAAATGCAGTATTGAGAATGCAGAGCAGTGATTTACTGTTACTAGAAATTAATGGGAAATTCTTTACTGTTTTCTTCCTGCTTTATAAAACAGCACTGCATGTTTTACACCTTGTTATCTTAACTGTGCATTATTACTCAGATAAATAAAATTTGACAAGGATAATTCCATGTTGTGAGAAGATCTTTTTTAAGCACTGAGTCTGTTACTTATCACATTGTATCATCACTACCATAAAATTCTACTAGGACATTAACTCACCACTGTAGTTAACTTTTATTCAATTTGCCAGTTTGTTTAAATGGCCTTATGGCAAAGAGGCAGCATTTTAGTATCTCATAATTTTTGCATTCAGTAAGGAAATGGAAGTGTCTGAAAGGCAAAAAGAAAAATATTTGTGACTTATGTTGAGTGCATTCATTTTATAAAGGATGACAGTAGAGCTGACAAATTGATCAGCAGCTGGTTCTTACCATAACCTTTTGATACAAGTCCATGCCTCATTTTGCCATGCTGGACTTTATTTCTTTCATTTGTCCAGTGTTGCCGGAGGGAAGCATCAGATGTTTAATAGATGCAGGTCTGGATTTTAAAAGCTACTCTTTCAGTCCAGGTGCCACTGAAGTCAATAAGAGCAAGTGATTTTTAAGAGACTTGAAAGAAGAACAATTACCTGCTGCAGCTAAATTACATTTTGTGTTAGATCATCTCTAGGCTGGAAGCTGGTAAGCGCAAAAGTGAGGAGGTGTAGAAATTAAGAAGCTGACACAGTGACAGATGTGGCATATCAAAGCACTGAGTTAACCTGTGTTTTGGTAAATTAGATCTGCACTTATACAAACTGTCAGAACTGCAAAAAGTATCCGAAGGTGTATAAATTCAAAATCATCATGAAAGGCTTCAACCTTTCCATGCTTAAAAGAAATATAGAGCTATAGAATCTTGTTTTGTGTCTGGACTCCTTTATTTTGCTTTATATTTCATGAGTTCTGGGCTAGGCTGCAAATGGAGACATTTCTGCAGAAGGTGCTGCACAGCTGAGACCTGACAAGGGCCAAGGCCAGGCCATGTAGTAAATTTTACATTGGAGAACACATTTTACATTCCTTTTGTGTCAATAAACACAAAATAATTAAGCAATAGAAAACATGACGGAATCCAGAAAGTCATCGGGTTCCTGTCAGAATAATTGCTATCTATACAGTGCTTCCATTAACACCTCTGAAAGTGTAAAATCCTTTGGGATAGTAAAACCATGTTCTTGAACTACACCATTGTTTGGTTGTCAGGGTGCAGCAGGTACACTGATGAGAGCGTGTTTTGTTTGGTTTTATTCTCTGTGCCTGCTGTCAGAATGATGTATTTAAGAAAGTTGCTGTACTTGGAAGAATTACATTATAGGCATCTAAGACTCCCAAATGCCTCTGGGCACAGACATCTTAAAAATCTGCACCCTTTCTGGGGTGTTTTTGTAATTCATGACTTTTCCTGTCGTTTTTTATTAGTACTTTATCACTAGACAGTCAGAAACAATATTAATTTCCAAATGTCCTGCAGCAGTGTTGTCTTGTTAATTCTTGTCATATTTCACTCATTGGCTTTGAAAATGGAAAGTGATGAATGGCTGCAGTGTTTTGTTTGTAACATCTCATTCTGGAGCTTTCTATAGAAGTAGTACATTTTCATTTAACACTGAGTCGTTGAAGGGGCTTAGGGTTTTTTACTTATTATAAGAATACGTTAATTGACTTACAATCACAAAAATGAACCTTCAAAACAATTATGGAAATAATATTTTAAGAATACTAAGTTCCCATTTTGGTTCAATCAAAAATTATTTTTTATTAATATTATTACTTAGCAGTAGTGTGGAATAATCAAACCTAAAGTATTTTGAACTTTCTCACACTTATATACCTTAAAACAGAAGTGATCATGATACAAACTGACTAAAATTTTACAGCCAATTAGATTTTAATAAATTTTTTTTTCCTTTTTGAGAAATAGACTCAAGCATGAAGGCGTGTACCTCTTGTGAGTGTGTTTAATATGATCAGGAAATCCAAATCCAGATGTTTGCTTAAAGGTTAAGACATATTTGAAACAACAAAGGAGGTATTTTCTTTCTGCTGTATATATTTTAAATGGGCTACTTTTGAAAGAAATTTGAGAACCCCATTTGCATCCTAATTGCAACCCATTTCCTGAGTCCACAGTTAGTCAGTCTATAGAGTGGCACTGGGGATTTCAGGGGCAGAGAAGTTGTTGGTTCTAGCTGAGCTACTGAAAAATAAAAGGGAAAAAGATGAATGGATTTTTTGGTTCAGCAGTCACCAGCTGGCAGATCAGCTCCTTGGAGCTCTGCCAAGCAGCAGTTTACAGCAGCCCTGCAGCTGCTCTAGGCTGGGCTGGAGCACGACTGGCACGAAGCCACCTTCAGCTTTGGACAAGGACTCAGCCTTCGAATTGGCCAACAGATGCGCTGGGACTGTGGCTGATGCTCAGAGAACGCAGTCGGTACCTGAAAGTTCAGCGCTGGGAAATTCGCGTTAATCGCTTACAGGGAGATAAGGAGCAACAGGCTAAAAATTAAATGTTTAAGTTTGTCCAAAGTCGGTTTGGTTTGGCAGTTTCTTGGTACGGCATGAGTGGTTTTTACTTCTCTGCGTCTCATTCTGGGGCATTTTTCTTAGTTTGATCAGTTTGTGAGGATCCTAAATAACTGCAAAATGGACCAGAAAGAAAATTGCGCTGCATTCTCTCAAACTAAATTATCTGAGCTCATCAAAAGAAATTCAATTCAATTCTGTATGTTGCCATGTTTATAAAAATGTTAGAATCATACCAAAAAATAACTTGCATGACATGCAAAGTAGCACTGGACTTCTTATTGACAATATTTTGGAGGAAGAATAGTGTTATTGGGATGAAGAGAGGGGCGAGGATGTCTTGTTGATTTTGACTCCCATCTGACACCTGTTCCTTCTTTTCCTGATTAGAAGCTATTCTTCAGTAATTTATCATGGATAACAACAATAGTATGGGTTTTGGCAGTGTTCCATTAAACTCTCTGCTCATTTGATGTGTAACTATGCATCTAATAGAATGAGTCTGTCTTTCCTTGTTAACCATCTTATTGGCAGGGACAGGGCCAAAGCAATTTCTTAAAATTGTGATGGCATATTCCAAATTTCTATTGGTGTTTTAATGTAGGTAAATTAAGTCTTAATCTGTCACCACCTGGTATTTGTTTAATTATTCAATAGGAAGGGAATCTCAGCAAGTTAGTTTCACAAAACTAACACCTTCCCTAACCACTTATATATTATTAAATATTTATTGATACATACACACGCAGTGTCTCCCCACATCAGCCAGCAACCAGAAACCAATATTTTGTAGACCTACAAACCCAGCATTTCTTTTCTAAATTTAAAATATTTCATGTGAAATATAACCTTGATAAGAGGAAAGAAACACATTTCATCAAGTTGAAAAACAATTGGTGACAATAACCTGCTGAACTTAGATGTAATTTTGCATTAAAAAATCATGAAACTATTGTGGACAACTAGATGAACAACACAAATGAACAACACAAATGAACAATTCCATGCTGTTGCTAAATAAAATTACTAGCCTCCTACTGGAGTAATTAATAAGAAGCAGATGAAGAAGTCCTTCATAAGATTAATAGTGTTTATTCTGCTTCATAATGGTGGGGCATTACCTTGAGTACTGTACTCCTGAGCCTTCTACTTCAAGAAAAAAAATGGTGTAATTACTGAAGGGGATCTGTAGAGAGGACAAGTGTGAATGACTCAGAGTCTTAACAGATGAGTCCTATGAGAAAAGATCAGTGTGATATTTTTTAAATTCTAGAACAGAGAGCATTAAGGGGTTGCTTGACAGCATTCTTTAAAGACATAAATAGGTATTTGGAATAAACCAACAATTCTTTCTTCATTTTCACAAGAGAGAGAGAAGGAATGGTCTTGAAGCCAGAAAGATACTGTTTAGACATTAGGAAGACATTTTCTAAAAGTAAAAGTAGTGTAGTGAAAAACTCTTGGAGGAGAAGGCTGTACAGGTTGCATGATGAAGGTCCCTAACCGATAGTTAAGGACCATAAATGTCCAGAGGGACAAACTGGAGTGAACCAGAAGTTCAAGATAGACTGGAAGTCCCACTATGAAGTTCCTCTAAGGTTCCATATCAGTCTTTGGGATTTTCAAAGATACAGGGTGACATATGGTAACTCCAGAAACATTCCCTTACAACAAATGCTTGGATTTTTGACAGGGCTTTACATCTGACTCTCATCCCAGTAGAAAGCTTATACTTACTGGCATGGAAATAAATAATTAATATATAGAGATATAGAAATAAATAAATAATCAGTGTTTGAACTTACAGACAAGTCCTCCCAAGAACTATACCCTAGGAATGAAACAACTATGTGCTATAGATGAAAAAACGGAAGCGATGTTTTCCAGAAGTGTTCTGCTCCCATTTATGAATCTGTGTGCAGTCAAAAGCACTGAATAAAGTGGGAAAAAAACGATGTTCCAGTCCTAATAATTTATTTTTTTAAAAAAATATCATCTTTGGTGCCTAAAATGCTCTGCAATCCTTATACCCAAACGTGCATATGGAATCATGACCACTAGCCTACCCTAAAAAAAGGATTTAAGCAATGAATACTGACAATATCATTCTTCTATGCTGCTTAAAATAGAAATGCATGTGAAGTGAAACAAATCTTTCTGAAACAATATATCTGAGTTTCCTGTGGAATCATGGAAACACCCTGAAATATTTTTAGCCAAATACTGTTGTAATGTTTGGTAGTATTATTTATTCTCTCAGCTTTGTTCTGCAACATCAGAGCCCATATGTCAATGTAAATATCAAGAAGCTGCTCCTGTGTCCTTTCAGAGTTCTGTTGCAGAAAACCTGTAAGGAGCCAAATTGGACTTTTGTTTCAAATTAACCAGTTGCTTTTGCCATTCCCTGGAAAAGGATGCCATCATTTCTCCTTCCCAGTCAGGTGTTCTAGGGACAGTATGAAGCATCACACCAGGTATGCTCTGAAAGTCTGCAGTGATCTGATTTGCCATGCACAGATAAATTACCATCATTTCAACAAAATCAAATGCATGCATGCTTGCACAGCATCAGAAGTTGGTAACATGCTGGAATCCTTTTTACATTGTATTTTTTCCAGGCAGCTGAAATAAAATTTGTTCTCTTCTCTAGCATGTATTTGACTTGTAAATACACAACAAAACACCCGAATTCAAGGGATAGGGAAAATTGAGCGTGCTCTGAGCTTAACCAAGGCATGAAGATATTTAAAAAGTATGTTCTTTAGATTTTGTAAGGATTTGAGTATTAAGTGTTGAACTGTATGTGATCAAAATTCTCTTCATTTCATTATGTGAAATGCTTTTGAAAATCTGCTTACAATTCATGGAAACTTTTTATCCATTTACTGTGTTCTGACAAAAAAATCCTCCTTTGATTTAAACTATTTTTTTAAGGAAAATGCCTAAATCGTTACCTTTAGCAAGCATTTTTCAATCCTAGTGCTGTTAAATGTCAATAAAGTTTTGGGAGTTTTGCTGTCAATTGGAGTAGTCTTTCATTTTAATCTGCCAGACCCATGTACTGTTCATGTGTAGTGAGGAGTGGTTTATGTACTCCACAACATTTCTCTACTGTGTTCTATTACTAATGCTTTTTGCTTTGTTTTGTTTCCCCAGACTACATATCCAATCAGAATGGTGAGCCAAAATCTCAGCACAAGGGACAGAAAGTCAGCACATACTCCCACCGAGGACCCTTTTAGACACCCACCAGGCAACCAAGCAGCAGCATATGAGAGCAAGAGCTGTCAGCTGTCTAATTTGTGTCTGAGCAGCCTCCTGAAGGAGAAGGAGATCGTGGAAGTTATCAAGCACACGCGAGGCACGTACGAAACCCTGGCTTCAGAGGTCGCCCAGAACGGTTTGGCTGTCACAGCCCCCAGCGCAGCAAAGCCAGCATCCAAGGCCGATGGCTTCCCCATGTTCTCAGGAGCTGCAAAAGAGCAGACTGCTGTGCCTCGGCAGCACACCACCTTCACAGGGAGACTGGGACAGCCCCCCAGGGGACCCATCTCTTTACACATGTACAGCAGAAAAAACGTTTTCCTCCACCACAATTTACACACGGCAGAGCTACAGACTTTAGGTCAGCAAGATGGCTAACAAGGTGCTTATTTTTTTGCCATAGAAGGAGAGTTGGTTAAAGAGGGATGTAAGCTCACCTAGAGCTCTGTCTTAAGTTCTCATCTGCTGCTACCTTCATGTAAAAAAAAATTAAATATGACATTGTGTGTAGGTTGCATATTTTCCCACCTTGGACTGAGGCAAAAGCATGAACGAGACTGTTAAATAACGGGGCTGATTTGTCATGCGGAAGTCACCATGGGTTTAATAAATGGGAGCATTTGGCTGGCACTGCTAGTCCAATATTGGCTAAATATATTTTTTCCCCTCTATAAGTCACTATCATTCCCTGAAGTTCTGGAAGATGATCTTAAGTAAAACCTGTGTGTTTAATAATATTACTGTTAAAGTAGATGTGAGGAATGAATAGATAAGTAATTAGTAAACGCTCTTGAATTTCATAGACATTAGGGAAATAAGGAGTCAGAAATGTTTTAGGACCCTCTTTTTACACTTCTTTTTTTTGATACAGTGAAATTTGGTCACTTACAGAGTGTTACCACTTCCGACTGTATGTGTTTCATGAGTGCCTCATGCCACAAGTGGAGGAAGTGATTGATTTTCCTCTAACAGGTTCACAGAGATTCGCCAGGTACTTGAGTCAGTAAATTGGGTCCCAGACTGAGGATGTCAGCTTGTTTCCTTAACCTTCCCTCTTCAACACTTCTATTTAGCTACATTTCTTCGAGTGTTTCTGAGCCATGTTGGAGTTGTGATGATCTCTGTGCTTTACAGGCACTGTAGCATTCATGATGCAATGTGACATTCTGCTGTGTAATTCATACAATAATTTCATTTCACTTTCCAAACCAAAAGTGTGTGAAAGACTAAACTAAGAGAAATCATCTGATTACCCAGGCCAAAGAACCTGCATCAGTCATAATTTCTGTGGGCTATGTCATCTGCTCTTAAGGATCTGTTGGTTTACACCAGCACAGTGTGTTTGTTAGTCTTGACATGTTACAGACAAGTGATATTAGTTTATTGCTTGGTTTCAGGGGAATATGAAATCATCTGACCATGCCACAGAGATGTGTAGGTAGCAAAAGATCTGATTTTCCCCTCCCATAGGTTTGGAAACCTGTCAGTCCAGTTACTCCAAACATGTGGCATATGTGAAACGTGACAGTTTACAGCCTCTCTGATGCAGGGTAATCTATTTGAATTGCAATGGCACGTGCAGTTAGTAGTTTACAAATAATTTGGCACATTTAAGTACAATTGAGGGAGATCTGAGGCAAATCACCTCTCTCATTAACCAGTGAGTAATAAGGAAAGACAAGGGTGCAACGCATTCTCACACAAAGAAACAAGCCATTGTGACTTGATAGCATATAATCAAAAGTAAAGCTTCTGTAGCCACTAAAAATCTGCAACTTTTAAAAGTCACACAGAGTATATGAAATGAAAACAAAATTTTACCTAGTGTTAAATATATCTGCTTCACTACTTAATATTTGGATTAATACAAGGAAATTGTGTTGTCAAGTCTTGCTTAGACTAAGAAAAAAATTGACTATGAGTTTGGCAGATACTCTGTAATTTCAGCACCCTGAAATTTCAGGCTTCTGTTTATTATTTTATTTTGATTACAGTAGATTTTATTACATTATCTGATGTTGAAGAGAGCAGGTTTTGTCTAAATATTCTGTAGTGATAATTTTGGGTACCCAGAGATGGATACAATAAGAACCAAGACAAACATTTGCCAAAATTCTTCATGTTCATTTGTTCATTGCTACTGCCAAAACAGAATGTGCAAAAATTGCAAACACAGCTTTACCGAATTAACTGTGGGTATTCAAGACTCTCAGTCTTGCATTGAAACTCATAATTTAAAGTCTACCAAACAAGTTTAAAATAGTAATAAGATAATTTCACTACTCAGAACTACGTTTTCTTCTTAGCAATATCTAAAAGTCATGGTAGGACAATTAATTCTTACTAACAATTCATCTCAGTATTGCTTATCTCAAGAGCTGATGTATGCAATTCAATTTGTTCAATATCTGTAAATAAATGAAATATACACTGTAATCAAGGAATTTTTTTCCAGGATACGAATGTACTGTACTATGTTAAAAAAAAAAAAAACAAACAAAACTAGACCAACCAGTACCCTCTTCAGTTTTAGGTTATGCAGTGTATCTATAGTTGGTTTTTTTCCTGGGAAAATGGGACTTTTGGATTACACTTTATTTAAAAAAATCCATCTATAAACTTCAAAAATAGCATTTTAAATGCTACTATTTTCTTGGAGAATCTTTTATAGAGCGGAAACTTAAAAAATAAAAACTGGAAAAAACAGTTCAGTGAAAGTGAGGGATATTTTTAAAATGTCATCTTGAAGCTGTTTTGTATCAGTATTTTCAGCATTGTTACGTTATTTGTAATACTAAGTGTAAATCTCACCCAGGGAAGGGTATTAGCCACATGTTAATGTACAGTACAGCAGTAACTGTAAAAGAGGTCCTTTCTTTGATCCTCTTGTGTATATAGGAAATCATAAAGCAACAGCATGTGGACATTCTTGCAGTGAATTGTTTCCTTTGTACTAAAAATCTCTAGTTTTTTAAGAGTTCCATGTACAAAATGATTTATACATTTCTCCAAGGCTGTACATATCCAAAGACATGACACCGGGGGAAAAGGCATTTATTACTTCTTTCCATGGATGTACCTTTTTTCTCTTCTTTTATTTTTTTTCTCTTTCTGTACAACAAAGCATAACTGCAAAGTTTCTACTTGAAATTACTTGTTAGTTCCATGTCTTTCAGTGTGATAGAGGGCATTTTAAGGAGGAGGAAATCCCCAAAGAAAAACTGTTTCCATTTGAAGCAGTGTCCGTTCCACTTTTTTAGAGCAATCACTTGGCAAAAGAAACCTTAGATCTATGCCCTAAATATTTTTTAAAAACTTTACAGAGCCACACCTGAAATGTGCTTCTTGTCATCTCTAGATGATGACTAGATGATGCCCTGACTAGGACATGTTCCTAAGATAGAAAAATATGCTAGGGCCAGCCCTGGTCATAAATTCTTGAGATGGGAGGAAAACATTTGTCCAGTTTTGTTTTTATGTTTGGCTTTCAAAGCAGTGGAGAGGGGTTTCTGTATACCTTGTGCATGTTGATGAAGCTCAACCTGTGTCCTTGTGCATACTGGAAAAAGAAATCTTGCTACAAAGCTCTCCTCTATTTAGACTGTTCAGCAGCATATGAAAGCATCCAGCAACAGAAATTTCTGCCACCTTTCCAGACAGGCCAGCCCTTTGTATGTAAAATGAAACAGCCAAAATAGTTTGCTTTACTTAATCCAGGCTTTTACTGGTTTTTGTTCCACACAACTCCACATAAATGTTAGAAGGCCTTTCCTTATGTGGCTTTTTTTCTGGAAGGTGTGAAAGAGTGTATATCCAGACTAAGATGCTCAAATGGTGTGTTTAGATAAGCATTTGAAAGCTTACCAAAATGTTCATGTTTGTCCTTCAGGTTCATTCCAGTTATTACAGGTTCATTACCAATAAAAATTGGTGGTTTTCCCTATCCAAAAAGCCAATTTGGAAGTAATGATTTCTGTCTGTGCTGATTCACTTTATACTGTTAAATACACAGTACACTCTTTGGACTAATAAAAATAAGGTGTTTATAAATCAGTGCTGTATTTTACATGCCCTAAGGGTTGTGCCATATCTCTACTGGTTTGATTGGTATAACACTGACTTCCATTAGGTCATACTGAGTTAAGTCACCTGGTGACTGGGATTGTGGCCTTTGATCCAGCTAGACTCAGTTTATGCACAGGAAATCTTTCCTGGTTCACAAAAAAAAAGACAAGAAAATACTTAATCTAACAAAAAAGATCAGATCATGATCTATGGTGAATGCACTTGTTTTTCCCCCTTCACATTCAAAATAAAAAAACCCCTGCAAACCCCTTTGTACATCTACACAGTTCACAAATGAAGTAGAGTAACATCTAACAAAATGAAAAATCTTGGAATAAAAACCTGGAGAAAAAAATACAGGGGAGTCTTCTCGCAGATGTTTCTAAAGGTGATAAGTTTGTAAGGATGTTGGTAACTTCTGTATCTGAGTGCAGTAATGAAATACGTTCTGTGCCCTCTACCGCTCTCACTCTGATGATTTTTTTCAGGGGGAGAATTTACTGCTTGAAACTTGTTCTAGACCAAGCAGAGAGTACAGTCTGAGGAAGTAGATTGAAAATGTCTGTGGAGGTCTTCTCCCAGCTGGGAGAAACACACAGCATCCTTTCCGGAATGTATCTTAGTGTTCCTAAGCCAGCAAGCAGTTGACAGAGATTCCTCAGGAGAACAGCCTCAAATCATGCAGACCACAACCATTTTTAAACAAATTGACTTTACATGTCCCATATAAGGCACTTCTAAAAGAATGTGGAAATTTCAGCAGCTGCAGAACACACCTTGCTGGGGCTTTGTTTTTGAGATAAAAACACCATGTGCTGGTTTTAACCTTGTAAACTCTGTTTGGAACTTGTGTGCTCACTGGCGATCTACCCAGGATGTGAGAGTTTATCCACTGTAATGGATATGATACTAACTCCTCACAGTATAAAGACATTGGATATCCTCCCTGAGGAGCTTGAGATTTGCAATTTTCACTCTAGGGGAACTATCTGGATGTAATTATCTTCTTCAAGTATCTTCAGTTGTTGCAAAGTGGAAAAGAAACTTAATCACTGAACTATTTTGGAAAGATTTTATGGTTAATTTTTATTTTAAAATACACTTAAACAGTATCTCTCTGTATCTAAAGACAAGAAAAAAAGAAAGAAAAGAAACCCTTTTATCAGTATGTATTTATGTATTTCCCATAAATCTGTGATTCTCACTAGCTACAGCTGTCACTTGCATTCTGTACAGCTGTGAAATATATTTGTTGCCTTCATTACCTGGAAATCATTACTTCTGGTTCTGGGGGGGAGGTTTTGCCATCAATCCAGTACTTGAAACACACAGGGATGGCTGTTGAGGATTTCTGCAGAAGAAATCATGATATTCTGAAAGCAACACAACAAAAAACTTACCTGGAGGTCTTTGTGTGTTTCCTGGGGATGGAAAACCTATTCTGAGTGATCTTAACTATGAAGGATTTGTGAGAATCTGATGGATGTGGCAAATACCAGATCTGTTTGGTTTCTACATCCGCATAGAGGTTACAGAACAGAAAATACTCCACTAAGATTTTTCTAGTGGGAAAATAGTATCTGCTTGTATTCTGTGTCATGGCCCCTTTTGCCTCTCTGGATTTGAGGAACATTTCCCTCAGGCACGGAGTTGCAATGACTCTGTAGAACACAGTATTATTTCTGCTATGAGAAGGCTCCGCTGGATTTTTTCTTCTGAATTTAAAATATCTCATCATTAAAATGTTTTAATATTTTTCCCCCAAAATTGCTGTGCTACTGGGGTAGTAGAAAGCAGTGTACTCACAGAAAATGTCCCTTTCCCATCTGGGTAGGCTGCTGGTGAGTTTAGGTCACAACTGGTTTACATCTATCCAAAAACTGTCAAACTTACTTAAGCACCTACATAGACAAATACATTGCCAGGTTTGACCCTAGTTTTGTCACACTGAAAAGGCCCCAACAGTGTGGTTTTAAAATGCATATGGTTATCAACAGTACTAGCAGAATTTTAATTTACTTTCAATTTTACATTATGTCAATGTACTTTATATAGTGGTTTAATATGAATTACACAAGGACTTTTATTTTTTTTCTAACCTCAACTTGGTTTCAGCAGGGTTCCGAATTCTCTACTTAAATTGAAGCATGTAAGCAGTCCCATAAAAGTAAAACAGTCAAATCCCTCTTCTGCAAAAAGCTCACAAAAATAAATAGTATTTTTTCTGACATATACAATTTCATTCATGTTTATTGTTTGAAAGGAATGATGTATAAAAAGTATTTTTAGTTATATCTAAATATAACTACTTTTCAAACTTTCCATGTAAGTAGAAAAGATAAACAGCCTTCATACTAAAGTCACTTGTCCAGCTATACCATTAGGCTTTGTTTGCCAAATCATTAATTTGTTTTTAACGAAAATCTATTTGTTTTCCATGGTTGAGAGTGTGGAAAAAATAAAATGTTTTAGTACATGCTCTACAGATTGTGTGGCAAGATGATCAATATCTCAAGGAGAATATAAGCAATCAAAGTCCTTAATCAGTGATGCATGTGATGTTTTTTAAGCAAGAGGATCAACAGGATATAAAAATCTGTGTAAGAGGAAAACAGATGTTTTGTGGCTCAGAAAAGTCTAAGGGAAGGGTGAAGGCTGACAGATTAATAGCTCTTTCTCTGTTCCAGGGCTGGTGGTGCAGAGCCATTTGCTGTGAAATAACACTGAAACAATATATTTGTAAAGTAAATGTATTGGAATTACAAGAAATGAGATGAAATGGTCGCATAACACCCCAAAGTATGGCTAAGGTTACTTCCATAATTTGGTCAAACAGCATCTGAGTGAATTTACATCTTTTTTAGGGGTATTGTCTTTATCTGAAGGATAAGTGTAACCAGAACAGTGCAATTTGCGCTCTAACATAGAAAAGAATCAGACAAAAAGAATAAATTAGAAGATTCTATCTCTAAAGCCTTGCACTTTGTACAGTCTTCTCTAACTATCTCAAGTAGTTTTATGTAATTTTATTTTATGCAGCTGTGGTAATGCCTTTATGTTGGGCAACAAGGAGAAAACATTGAAGAGAGTCAATGACTCCAACCCTACATCAAGAGCTGCACTTGGTTAACAGAGTCACAGTTTTGGTTTTCCTTTTCAGTAAAGGATCAGGGATCTTGTGAGAAAACCTTTATACATTACATAAACATCCCCACAAACAGCTTGGCCTATATGAATTTTAGACTGGTTGGGGAAAATTTAAATTTTAATTAAAAATAATTGATTAAAACTCTCACTATTTTTGAAAATATCCTTTGCTACTGCTGAGGGCCATTAGAGACCCTTGAGCATTTTTCTATAAAGAAAAGTGTTCTGTTTCATGTATTAAAATCGAACATTTTATGTGATCATTTCCTCATTGTGAACTTGTCTGTGGATGTCCTGCTGTCCAGGATGATATTTTTTAAAACTACTGACCACTATAACAATTTAATACCTAATAAGACATTGCATTTTCTATTCTCTGCTGCTAAACACCCATTTAATTTTAATAACAGTACACAGCAAGGCTCTTTCTTATATTCTGTTATTTAAAAATAATACAATAATTTAAAAATAAATAAAATTAATAAAATTAATTTTTAAAAAATAATTTGCCATACTATAGAGATGACTTGAATCAGAGACTTGGAAAGAACAACACAGATGAGAAAAGAGGGAAAATATTAACTCAAAGGTAAAGTATATGTAATGCACTGCTGAAGTGTTGAAGAGTAAAGTTACGTGGAAGACAAAGTAAAGCTTTTTCTCTGAACACACTCCAGTCAATCCAGGATCACTTTGCTGATTTAGATAGTAACTTAGATTTACAAGGAAAGAAATGAGAATATTTTTGCTAAGAGTTAACACACTTAAAATTGGACCAGAATTTGCAATAGTGAAGGTATTTGCCTCAAGGTATGGTCTGAGAAGAAAGCTGTAAAATGTATCTAAATTCTGATTAAACAAGGTCATTAGTGAGTTTAGTGGTTTTACTCTACAAAGCACTAAATTCGTTAAACTCATTTAACAGGCAAATACTTTGTAATATTTAAGAATTACCAAGGCATAACCCGAACCTTTGGCTTCTGTACCACGTGTCTTCTGATCTTTTTTTCTTCTCTGTTCTTTTTATTAATAGTTTTGAGGTTTTTTAACTTCTGTGCAATAAGAATCTGGTTGGTTCAAATACAATCAGTTTGCACTGACTGAAAGCAGATATGTAGCCTTTAGATGAGAACACTGTTGTCTCTGAAGAATATCAAGCAGCATTCTGTTGGTTTTTTAAAATCAGATTATTGAGTAAATCATTTCTGCAGGTTATTCTGAAGAGTTATGGCAGTTTGTAAAACAGTGCTATGGAATTCTGTGGGTGTTATTTAATGGTCATGTCTTTGTTCCTTGTTTTAGTTGGCATTATTTTTCCTTCTATATTTTGTGGAAAGAAATATTATTTTTGAATATTTGCATGGACTTTTAACTTTAAACCTTATTGCAGAGGTTCACGTTCATATATTTCCATATTTGAAATGAACATAAAGGGCTCTTACAGGTTTTTTTCTTTTCATGCTGCCAAAATTCTATTTGTTAATAAAAATCCTGTGTTCTAAGATGAGCCTGTGTTGGTTTTGTCTTTGAAATAGTTTATATTTCTTTGACATTTCTTCATACTTTTTCTGAGAAATACATATTGCACTTTAATAAATGTTAATTCTTTTATGGCTTAATGCTATTAGAAATCTGTCACATTCAAGGGATGTATCTTTTTTTCTTAAGGTTCTTTAATCACTTAATGAGAACTCTATGTTGAAGACATTTGATATGATGCTAATAATAAAGTAAACACACCTGGGCAGAACACTTTATAAAATCTGAAATTTATATACAAAAATTCTACTGTCTTGCAGAAAAAACCCCCAACATTCTGACTTGGTCTTTTGCTAATTCCTTATTACACTATTTCCTTAGTATCCAAATAATTTTGCTTACACAATATTTCTCAATTCCCTACTCTGCTTCTCAGTTGTTCTTAGTGTGAAAATAGTAACTTCCATAAATAAAATTAGGCTTTACTTTTGTTTTTCTTCTCTTTAGCGTTCCACTATATCCTTTTGCTTTTATAGTATGTGTGTATTTGTGTGTTGTCCATCTCAGGTTTAAACTAAGGATGTTATAAAGCACTCCTCCACTTTCCTCCATTTTCCCCATAGCACATCTAGATGATATGTCTTCACTTTCAAAGGCCAAAATCATTAATATTACTTTAATTCATATGTAGAACAAATAAGCAAATTTTACATTTGTAAGGCTATAAAGTATTTGTCATCACCAACAGTACTATATAAATAAAAGAAGCATGAAGACCAAAGTGATTACTCATAGTGTCATTACTGAGTTCCATTTCAGCTTTTCCGTGCATGTAAATAATTCTTACAGGCTCCATTCCCAGACCAGGAGGTTTATTTGTCTGAGAGGGTTCTGGCTATGGGTTTGGGTTTGGCTTTTGGGGGTTTTTTTGTGTCACAACCAGTGCAGCATTCTCAGTGCCTGCTTTGAAAGCCTCAGCTCATCTTCCAATTATTCATCTAGAAATGGCTGTAGCTCATTTCACAGTACTTAGATACCTACTACTCTCTCAGTAATACTGTTTAAAATATGTGTCTCGCTCTAAGCTGCTTCTTCCTGTTGCTATCCACTCTTGAATAGCTGCTCCATTTCAGTGCTGTTTATAGGAATGCTTTGAAGCATTTGGGTGCCTGTCAGAAATATGATGCATAATAGGTTATTTGACTTTATAACTTTATATATAATCTTCTAGGGAAAAATAAAGCCAAAATAGAATAAAGGTTTTTAATCTGATATTTTTCTGTGAATTTAAATTACTGTATTATCAGCCTTCTACTAAATGAAACTAAAGAAACATCAAATTAGATGAAAGCTCTGGAAAGTGGAAGATTCTTTGAAATTAGCGCAAGTTATGTGAAATGCTAGCAAGCTAAGGAAGCTGTCCCATGTAACATCACTTCCATGAAACTTTAGTGCATCCAAAACAATGGACAGCTTAGTCTTTGTGTTGTGATGGTCTTCAAAGTGCATGAGAATGTTTTCATAGTTCCATCATGTATGTTTTCTTACTTCCTTGTAAAGCGTTCTTTTATGAAACAGCAGGACAGGAATTTATTCCCTATCACAAAAATACCTCAAAAGCTACTGATTACTGAGAATGAAACAACAGTCATCAGACAGCAAGGTAATTCCTCTATTAGTTTGCATGTACTATAATTCATAATATTTTATGTTGTGTAACTCAAAAAGTAATAATGTTGCTTTAGAAAAACTGCATATAAGAGAATGAGGTAAGCCTTAAACATAATTTGAGAAAATATTAATATGAAATAAAAGGAAATGGATCTCTGCTTTTTCAAATGTTTGAAGCACACTAATAATCAGCATAGCTCTATTTTACTTATTTTGAAAACAAACTTGAGATGCTTTTTCTAAGCAGTAAATGTCATTCAGAAAAATATTGCATATAGTGACTAAGTGCAAATCAAAGTATTTGCAAACATAATTACATCTCCATGCAGCACTGTTGCAAGCACCCTGGTGTTGTGCAGAGCAGTGCCAGAGAAATCAGCACCCTTAGGCTGCTGCAGGCCAGCCCTGCTTGCAGCACTAGTTAGATGCAGACACTGCTCCAAATTACATCAATTATTTTAGTCAATTCCTCCTTCCACCCTTCACTTGTTTTCCTTTTCTTGTATTTCCCTTTATTACAAACTTCTATCTGTACTCCTAACTGTTCTGAGCCCTTTAAGACACTGGGAACGTTAGGAACTGAGTTTCACCTGTGCTTGATTTAATTACCAGGTGATGAGATAATTACCAGGACTTAAAATGCAATTATTGCCTGCATTTGTAGCAGGTGTTTAGGGTGGGTAGCACCCAGGAAAAGGTCGTGGGAGTGTATTTTGGGGTAGGGCAATATAAAGGCCTGTGGGTAGCGCAATCTGATTTGTGTGGATTTTTTTTTTTTATTGTTTGCTTAGTTGGGTTTGAGACTATGTTTCTTCAGGCTCTTTATTTGATTCAGATGCACAAATTCAAGACTCTTCTGTCCAAAAGATGCTATGAGCAGCCAGCTGAAGAGGTGCTTTGGTAGGTCCATGCATTCCTATGGTTGAATGTTCTGAAATATTTAAATGGTGGTGGTTGTGCTGTGGAGTCCAGTGTTTTTGCACCCATTAGATAATACTGGGTTATGTTTAATCCCTTAGTTTGTTATACCTTTGGGCCTGTTAGTCATGCCAGTCTGTCATTGCTTTCCTGTTGTATTTCTCTTTCTCTTAAATTGATTTTCATTTTGAAACATGAATGGTGCCTATTAAAGTCAACATGATACTTCTGTTGCTTAACATGGCTTAGTGGAGAGAGCTCTGAATACAAATTAAATTGTCTGAACCTCTGTTCCTAATTCTTCTATGTGTGTGTGATAACTTGGCGTGCAGTTTTGGGGCAGTTATTTCTTCTGTGTTATTGCATTTGGTTTTGGCCTTTTTTTCAGACTGTAATAGCTTAAGGCTCAAGACTCTTAATCTTAAAAACCCAAGTGTGAAAAACATCCAGATTTGTGGTCTTTTCTAACCCATAGATATGCACACACACAAAAAATCTAATGTAAAATTTTATAGGTGAAGAACTATTCCTTCTTGAAGCCTTTTTGCTTGCTTGCTGCAGAGGTACAATTCTTCCTGTGTCTATTTTAGTCTAAGTTAAGGTTTTTAAGCAGATCAAACTAGACAAGAAGATGGGAAGAAAAATACTGTGATACGATCTCGGAGTAGGAGGAAAGAGAGTGAAAAGTAGCTCTTATGAACAAACAGGAAGGCATTGACTCCAACAGGGGAACCTAACTGTGGAATTTTCTGTGCACTCCATTAATAGTAAGAAGAGCTAATGCATCTCAGTGTCTTAGCTGCACCAAGACTTAAAAAAGTATGAACTAGACAAGCACCAGATAGGGTGTATCTGAAGTAAGCAACTTTGTTAGGTTCTCTGGTAACACACAACTACATAAAGCTAATGAAGTAGTCCGCAAAATGCAGCATTAATTCAACCATGTGAGCACTGTTTGTCTGATGTGTAAGGAAGCTAATATGTAGTGGGAACAATCTAACTGTTAGGAGTCTGAGTCTTGGAACCATAGCACTGCAATATATGGCAGTGATAAAGCAATTTGTATCTACTGGGAGGAGGCACGGCTAAATATTGACCTGCATTGTTTCTCAAAAGGCTTGTACCCTGTAACAGGATTAATGAAAGCAAAATTAAAATCTTTTTTTTGCTGTGGAAGGAAAGTCTTTAACTCATAACAAGTAGAAAAGCTGCTAGAATGGAAAAGGCAGTGCACCATGCAGAGTAACCAGGGTCCTTTGTAAAGGTTTTCACACATCCAAATTAGGTTCAATGGGACTTTGGCAGCTCTGATGTTGCCCTCAGGTTCCTGAGCTGAAAGGCAGACTCCAAGGAAAAAAGTTCAGAACAAAAATCTGGTGTATCTGTTTGCAACTATCTGAAACACCCTAAAACCCTCCCAGGTTATGCCTTGGTAAAGAATTTCATCTAGTAGCTCCAGAAGGCAGTGCTGCCTCAGTGACCAGGTGACACTAAGGCTGAGCTGTCTGCTCAGAGATTTCTTGCTCTTCTGCTTCCTGCCAGTGATACAGGTATTTCTAAATGTTAGCTTCATCTCCTTAAATTACTGGTATCCTACCTCTATTTCTTAGCTGTTATAGAGTAGTAATCTCAGAATTCTGGTATCTTATTTCAGTTTTGTTGAATTGCTCTGCTGTTTTATGGATCCCAACTCTTTTTCTGTCTCACTCCCCGCTTGGACTGTTTAGTTTTTACCAAGTGTCTGGCTGGCCCTAACAGCTCTGCCCAGGGATCTATACAAGATAAGGAGTTGAAAAAATAAAAATCAAGACTCAAGTTGCTTCAGAGCAACTGGACAGGGTTCACTAGGACATCTGAATTAACAGTGGACAGCTTTGAGCAAATAACTTTTATACTCTATTTCAAAAGTGATTATAAGTTAATTAGAAATTAATTTCTAAATTAATTAACAATTTAAAATCTACCCTCTCGAATATAATTAACCTTCTAATTGTACTAGAATGTGGAAGTTTAAGGCTGATATTAATAAGGATTTGTATATACTTAGGAAAGAAAATCTCAGACCCAGCAACCTGCTGACAAATTTTTGTCCCTTTGGAAATTCTTGGGGCTATATTCTACTCACTGTTATTTCTGTTTTGATTGAAGAACAGAAAAAACTCAGAGAATGGGCATGTATATTGGTATAACATTTTCTTAGGTCTCTTCTGTAGCATCTTCCCTTGCAAAGATCTACTGACACTGATGGCAAGCACTTTTCCCAGAGGGGAAAAAAGATTTTACTACAGGAGCCAGCAGGGCTCTTTAAACTAGTTTGAAAGGGGAAAAGGGACACAACCAAGCTTGTTAGTGATGAGCAATTGGATGGCATACCAAAACTCTGGGAACTGGGTGCCAGTGAGATCCCTAAATCTTGCTGCATGAGGTCTTGGTGTAGTTATCTGATTAATAACTGGGGAATCATCTCTCCTGTCAGTAACCTTTGCTATGAAGGGTACATGAAAAAACATTTTTATGACTCATGTGTGTGACAGGCCCTAAAGACTTGAAAATGCAGATGTTTGCACTCTATGGCTCAGAAGTGGGTAAAAAAAATAGTGACTTCAGGTCAGTGATGCATGATAGAAAAAAGCACCTTAACAAGTATCTTTTTCCACCCTGAATCCTGCATTCTCACTTTTAGGTGTGATTGTATAAACTAGTGTTGGTAGAGCTGTTAAGGTAAATGTTGAAAGGAAACTGTTGGCCATGGCAGTTCTTGGGAGGTGCTGGGAGTGCTTGGCTTTTCTGTGTTACCCTGGGAGCAGTGGCTCACACTGGTCTGTTCAGTTCCCCACTTTTTTACATGCTGGCGACACCTGACATATTTTTGTTGCCTTTTTAAGGGATTAATTTTTTCCAAATATTGAGTTATAATCTACTGTAAAATGTGTACCTCAGTAGTGGCCGATGTCGTTGTTCAGCTAATCCAGTAGTCAATAGGGAATCAAAAATTGAAGAACTTCTGATTCTATCCCCATCAGCTTTTGGATGATTTGTACTAAAAAGGCCTTCCTGTGCTGGCCTGGGGACAGATAGGTTCAATGAACCAGTAAATGTCTTTCACTCGAGAAGGAACTCTGTATCTTGTTAGTTTTCAGAGAAAATTCTCACCCTGTGTTAACTGTTTTGTGCTCTGCATGTGAAATCTTTTGAGGGATAGTTTCTGTAGCCTGCTCTCCAGAAGTAACAGTACTGAGAATCTTTGTCATGCAGTTTCCTCCATCTCTGAAATTCCTACTGGGGCTGGACATGGGCTGCCTTCTGCAGTATGTAGCGTATAAAATAAGCAAAGAGCTTGCACAGTGGAGGCTGACCATCAGAGCCAAGAAGCCTTTTTTCTTAGCAATGCAAGCTGAATCTTATTTTCTTTATCTGTAATTTGGAGCTAAATTGTATATGGAGACACAGTCAGCTGGCCCTTAATGCTATTTACCCCAGTGAAGAATACTTTTCTGTTTCTAAGAAGTCAAAACTGCAGTGTTTTAGGCAGGCTACTGCAGGACAAACCTATTATTTCTTCCACTCATTTCAACTATGTGCTGGTGTAGTTCTAAAGCCTTTCCAAGACGTTAAGTCCATACAAACTGGAGGACTGTTCTATAAACTAGACTCAAAATCATCCCAGGCTTAAAAATTTCCCTCCCCCTTTCTTTAAGGGTCTTTCTTAAATACATGTCACTCCAGTCTAACCTAAACAGTTGCTGTAGAAGTGTTGCTGAACAAGTAGGTAGTAAACCCACAGAATCACATAGGGAGCATAAGCCCTGCCCCATATGGAATGCATGCTCTGACCTTGGTGCTGTGGTATCAGGGCATTTAAATTCTGCCTTCTGAAATAGCTGCAGCTTGTTCCACAGCAGCATGGGCATGTGGCCACTGGGTCACATCATATTACTTGGACCTGCCATATGGGAATCTAATTTATCCAGGTGGTTTTAGCCTTCTGTTTTCTGGCAGAATGAAAGATCATTGCACGCTCTGTGCAGCTCCCAAACCCCACTTGTACCTGTGTCATAATTTCACAGACACCAAGCCTTTAGCCCATAAAAAAATCAGACTCGCTTCCTGCTGTATCACAGAAACTCAGGTGTGCTCCCCAGTGCAAAACCTGCTGGTGGTAAATACACAATGGCATGAGTTTGCAAATGTTTTATCATTAAAATCTGGCATGTAGGAAAACATGAGCCACAGCCACTTCCTGTTTGGAAGGAATATCATGAAGGATACCAAGTCCTTATTTTGTTTTTTGTTGTTATTAGTCCACTAAGGAAGTGAACTATTTTAAGGTGTTTTTAAAGCAGAAAAATATTCATAGAAATTGTTTAAGGTTCTTTAAATATTTGTGCAAATATTGATGATTTCGACCTGTCACCCTAAAAATGGCACTGATGATTGTTCGAGATCTGTAATACTTGAAACTGTCTGGCACCCTGAGAAGGGCAGAGAGAAAAACCATTTGTTTATCTCCCATGTAGGTAAAGGAAATTGTGCATACAATTGTATGTAGGTAAAGTAGTGCCTTTGATTTAAGAAAGCAAGGTTGGCTTTTTTTTTTAAAACAAAAAAGCAAGTTCTACCTTAAGCTTAGGAAGTCTTTCAACCATGTGTCTTGTATTTTCATAATATAGAGTCAAAATAGTCAATATGCAAGATAATAAGGGTGACTCTATTAATTCCTAATCTTCTGGGGAAGGGATGTGTGTGTAGAGAAATGGCTGCAAGAGTATTTTTTCAATTTGGAAACAGTGCCCTGTGGTGTAAAGCTGCCGTCACAGTAATGCTTTAACACTCCTTGTCACACATTGAGTCATCTCCCCTGATATCAATTGTATGGGATGGGGCACCCTGAGACTCTCTGAGCATTTTCTGGTGTATCAGGCAGGCAGTGGACCTCAGCGATCCCTGGACAAGGTGCCCTGAGGGTTCCAATTACAGCTGTTCTCTCAGGGGCTGTGTTGCTCTGCTGTAAATGCATCCTGATGGACTGGCAGGTACATCTGTGCTTGGATTCACTTCAGCTATGGAACTGTGCTGCTTTTGGTGCTAACAGCAGGAAATGGGCTCATCCTTCAGAGCAAGTACCTGGCATTCACTTCTGTAATCTCTGCAGATACCTGGGGCTCTTCATGTTTCTGTGGGGCCCCACACTTCTCTTCTGAGAAAAAGTGTGGTTTCCTTGATAAATTAGTATCATTGAAGTGGATTCTATAGTCTTCAGGCTGTGAGCACTGCTCTTCTAGTATGCTGTTCTTGCACTTTTAGGAAAACTGGTTGCTTTTTCTGGGCAGTCCAGAGACCTTTCTTCAGTGTGACAGTAGATTTAAGAATTTAACACTTTATTATTGCCTTATATTGAGGGCTAACATGGTGATGGTCCTGCTGGTATTAATTAATAGGAGTGGGGTTTTTTAAGAAATTGAGAATTTGAATTTGAAAAATCCTGTGTAACATCCATCAGTAGTACCATTTTTACAGTGCAGTAAGTTTTTTGAGGCACCATAGCCCAGTGAAACTGCTAATACTCAAGGCTAAAAATGAAGTTTTTGTTTAACAACATGGCCATGCTTTGCTATACCGGGGAGAAAAAAGGAAGCTTGATTTCAATAAATAAAGAAGTTATTTTCATCTTAAATGAAACAAGCAGTCATAACGCTTTTAGTCAAAATTACTATGTGTCTATGCTTATTTTTGACTACATACAAACTCTAGCACAAAAATGTTGCTGTGCTACTTTTCTTATCTCTTTCTCATCAACCTCCTTCCTAGGTTTTAGCTAGATTTTTAGGCTCATCCAGTAAACAGGCTGAGTAAGCTAAATGAAGCAAGTTACAACATGGGATGGGGGAAATAATAAAGTTTATTTTGAGGACACCAGGCTTGGAGCCAGGTATTGATCTGTATGATTTTTCCTCTTGCTACTCCTGTAATCTGTATCAACTGGTAGGATAGAGGAAAACACAACTTGTGCTCCAGATACCTCAAGCAGCCATCCCAAGGTCTTGAGGCTGCTCCTGAAGGTCCTTATTCCTGTTGGGCTGTCTGGTGGTTCTGTTGAGCCCTCTGTCCCTCTCAGAAGAAAGTCACCAATGACAGCTGCTCAGCTTCTCTTAATGGTCTAGGAGGTAGAACTGACTCCCCCATGGCAATTCCTTCAGCCTTCATGATGGATCTTCCTGCCTATTGTTGTTTGCCTGGTCCCCAAGTGCCCTATTGTCAGAGCACCTGGGTGGATGGGGTAAAGTGGGAGGTATTTGCCCCTCCCCAGCAGAAAGCTGTTTACATTCTCCTTGGTCGCCTCCTACCTGGTGGTGAGAGGGCATCCCTGGCTGTGGGTGCATTTCTCTCAGGGATAGTGGACTGGGGG
Organism: Anthoscopus minutus; assembly: GCA_013399455.1. Taxonomy (NCBI): domain Eukaryota; kingdom Metazoa; phylum Chordata; class Aves; order Passeriformes; family Paridae; genus Anthoscopus; species Anthoscopus minutus. Next base: position 12,254 of record VWYI01014757.1, on the reverse strand, counting down.
AGGCATATTCTACTTCCTCAGCCTTTTCATCCTCCCATAGCTCTGCCCCCAGGCTGGGCAGATTGTGCCCCTGGTCACATCTGGACAGCTGCTGTGTCTGCTGACCTCTGACATGACAGGCTGGACCCATGAGGCAAGAGCAGCTGCATGGAGCTTCTCTTGGGAGTTTTGCCTGGGGCACCAGGTCCTTTCCAGTGAGAGCAGAGGATGGATCTCCTGCTTGCCCCTCTCTGAATGTGCTGCTTTTATATCTCTCGGTGGCCACCATCACTCCCATTATCAGTGTTATTGTAAAATACAGTCAATATCTAATGGCAGAGTTTGGCTTGTGATTTCGAAATATTAGACTGGACCAATTCTTGATCCTGCACTGCACTGTCAGTTTTAATCTTTGATGGTGAAGAACTTTTCAAAGTATGTCCCTAATGGAAGTAATGGTCACTGTGTAAAAATAAAATCAGGTTGCTATATTGGGAGGTAAAAGAGACAGAGTTGTACTTGCCCTTGTCTCTTACACTTTGCTGTTTGGAATGACAAGGATGCTGCTTGCCAATAATCTGGCTGACAGTCACCTTTGAAGGTTGTTACTACCCAATAGCCAGCAGAAAGCCCAATCAGGAAGGAGAAATATATAAGCTTCCTTCTTAATTTTCAAGGACATCTGCTGAATTTCTAGCTTTAGAGAAGAAAATTGAGAAAAGGAGTGCATTGGGAGCAAGAGCTAAGTACTAGGCATTAAAATATCAGGCAAGGCCTTGTGGGGGAGGGGAGAAAGGATGGATACTTTTAGACACTGAAAGATAAGGTATCTTTGACCCTTCATCAGTGGTGTTGACAGGTGCTTTCTAGTCTGTGTCAGGAGCATTATTATGCTTTTCCTTCTGTCTTTCTAGGTACCAATAAATCCTACCAAAATGCTTTCTGCTCTGTACTACTATATATGTGATTATGGTGACAGCATGTCAGCCTGCAGGACAGGCCAAGGAGTAATAGATTGTTGAAAATTATATGTATTACTGTAAAAAAAGGAACCTTTTCTCTGTGGTGTGACAGCACAGGACCCCGTTACTTCTTCCAAGCTGCCTGTTTTGCATGAGGGTGGTGTGTTCCAAGTGACTAAGCTTTCTTGGTTACCTACTCCATGCAAGGTTGTAGTGAACTAAAATCTAAATAGTAGATGACAAAAGGTCATCTGGAATGGAGTTATTCCTGCTCCAAGCATGGGAATAAGGCACTGTAATAGCACATCCTTCTCTCTGTTAGAGAACAAAACTACATTATGCAGGAAGAAGAAATGTCTTTGAAGTTTTAAATGCCTCCTAAGTGATGCATCACAGCACATCACAGTTTGGATAATGAGCTGTGCAAGCAATGCTGCCAGCTCAGTTTGGGCTAACCTCTCAAATATTTGGAGATTTCTTTTTTCCCTAATTTGATATTTGAACCAGTTCATAGCAAGTTTTTGCAACTTTCCCAGTCCATAGAGTCTGAATCTTTGAAATGAAATTGGTGTTGTAGGCAAGGGTATTGACTTGATCCTTTTGAAATTATTTTTGTCATGAGTAAGAAGAGAAATCTAGTTCTACTCAGGCTAATGAGAGTTTGTTTCTGATTTGAGTCACCAAAACCACGAAAGCTGGTTTTAATACTCCGGCTTGCATTTCTTGTATTTAAGCATCTTCACCTGTTATTAAATATGTTTTTGATTTCTGACCCAGTTTTGTCCTGTTTTTCTTTGCTGTTAGAATTTTAAAAAGGAGAATCTACATGTTTTCCGAAAAATTATCAAAGATCAAAGGTTTATTTTTGTCAGTAAGACAACCTCAGAAAAGAGACGTTTCTATGCTAGAGGGACTGGAAATTTTTGGTGGCGCTTTAAATCACAAAAATAGTTGTAAGACATGTTCCTGTTCAGTTAGCTAAGTGCTAACTTTTCTTGTGAGGAAATAAAGTTATTTGATCCTATGGAGGCTTTGCATTTTATACAGGGCTTCAACAATGGTCTCAATTATAAATGGTATGGCCTTTACCCATTAATAAGCATTCCATGGCCAAAGTGCCCTGGTAAGAAGGAGCTCCATTTTTTATTTATTTGTATTTTTCAGGCTTGCTTACGGTACTGATTGTATTCAGGATTTTATTTTCTTTACTTGGTTCTTCCACGTACAACTCCTTGGTTCCAATATGCATTCTGATTAATTAGATAAGGTCTATTGTTTCTGTATCTGGGTACCTCTTGCTTCAGAGAGGCAAGAACATCTTACCTTTATCTTCTGTACACGTTATAATTTTGCAAACCAAGAAAAAAAGCTTATAAATCCTGATTGACTTGTTATAGGATGAAAGAAAAATTTTCTTTTTAGTTAATTTATTTTCCAAGACCATTCTAGGGATTAAGTTTTTCTCACAGCCAATTGCTTTTAAGCATCTCTAGGAAGAGAAGTTCCACTTCTAGTTTAGAACTTTTTCATTTTCAGCTATTTGTTCCTAGATCAAATAAACACCCCTATTACTAAGTCAGCAGATCTTGCTTACGGATTTCCCAGCAAGCTCAATACATGCAGAGGGTAGGGGTGATTTGCAGAAACACAGCTGCATGCTGGACACTTCACTGTTTATACATGACCTGTTGTCTTATTTCACTGGAAACGTGCCGTGAGTCTTTTCCCTTATTCAGACTTGTTGAAAATGGGTTTATTTTGATGGAACTTTCATTTCTGACCTCAGGTGAGAAGGAGAGTAGTTCAGGCAAGATGGAGGAAAACCAATAGTGGAATTGGAAAGGCACATTTTTTGAATGTCTTTGACAGTTTTTACTAAAAGTAATTGCCACGGTTGTACCATGAGTTTGCAATGTCGGGGAAGGTTGTGCCAATTAAAAGATACACAAAGCCTAGTATGGATTATAAAGAAGCCTGAACTTAATGCATATAGTTCAGAGATGATGATAGTCTAAAATCTACTAATTTGTCAAGGTTACAACAATGAGAGCAGGGCAGCCACACATTATAGTAATTTAAAATAACTTGGTTATTCAGGTCAAACCTATCAAGAGAATACATGCAGTACCATGCCAAGCAGTTTAAATAGATCCCCCTATCTCATGTCCAGGAAGGACAGTTGTCTGACTTAGAGTAATTCAACTCCAATACAAACTTAGGACCTCTTGGCAACCAATTTGTGCATCCAATATAGCCATTATTTGCATTCATGGGGTGGGTTTTTTTACTGGTACACATCACTGGCAACAAGTCTCCAAGAGCTGAGCAAGCTGAGTAAGCCTTGTCTAAGAATTTAGTTGTGTTAAAAAAAAATACAAATTGTAATATAGCTATGAAGTACTAAACATCAATTCTCCTCTGATGGAGGCAAGCTTTTAAAGGAAGCATAGGAAGCTCAAAATACACAGGAAAACTCCTGGAGGTCTTAATGGTACCCAAGTAAATAATGCATTTCCTGAAATTTGCTCAGATCCGCACAGAAAAAGGTACTCAGCTATGCACCAATATCTCAGTTGTGCTTATTTTTTTTTTACTTAACAGGTTTAATTTCAAAGAAAGCTTACTGTCAGGAAGGAGTCTAAATGTAAGAGGTAACAGTATCTTCAGTAGAATAGTTAAAATGAGTGCATGATTGTTGAAGGAACTTAAGGTCATTGTTACTTTTTTTTAAACTGTGGAAAAAAAAAACCCCACCCCAAAGACCCAAATTCCAACACACAATTTGAACATAAATCTCACCATCTGGGAAATCGGAAGTTCTCCAACAGTGCCGTGGCCCCGCAAAGGGATCTGGAGAGCAAACTGCTTTCTGATTAACTTCCATGCCTCCAGGGCTTAACTTATTTTGTCTCTGGAGAGGACTTGGACCCAGAGACAGCTCCTGGGAGAGGCTGTGCCCCGACTTCCACAAAGACTGCGCTTCACAGCGCTTAAACTGTTCATCCTTAACAGGCTTCTTCAGTAAGGGCCATGTCTCAGGGACAGCCAGGAGCATTCTACAGGCAGTGTTAGCCCCCAAGCAAGGTGATAATTGAAGTGTGCCTTCTGACGGGTTTTTATATGAGTAAAGATAGAGGATGTTGCATTGTTTTTAATGAGATGTTAAATGTAAACCAATTTTCAATGCCATAAGCTACTGTTCACTTGGAGAAGTGTGCTGTGTGCAGAAGCTAAGGGTAAAACTCTGATTTTGTGTGACATGGCTTCAATTACCCACAATATACTTTGAAGATCAGAAAGCCCAAGGTTGGGGCTACAAAAACATGACCCCGAATGTTTAAGTATTTTTACCGACTTTAAGCTGCCAAACAATAACAGCAAATCGCAGCAGCAGGGGTCCAGCACAGTTTTTCTGCTATTGTGCTAACAAAAATGATACTATTTAGTTTGTCATTGTAAAGTTTATTTTGCCACCAGTGTGAATCTCAGGGGAAAGAGAGGAAAAATCATCTTCACTGCATTAAAAAGGCCTGTAAATGAGTTAAATCAACAATAACTGTAAATTGCCCACAAATGGTCTATGAACAGCTTTTTTTTCAGAGGGTCTATACACATTAAGCCTATTTATGTGTTACTTTTTTTTTGAACCAAAAGATAAACAGTTGAAGTATTTTATTAGTTTTTCATTATATTTATGTGAAGGAATTTGCTACAGGTTGCATTCATGTTTTGTGACAACATCCACTTCCATGGCTTTTTTTTATACTCTGGCGATGAGGCATGGAAATAGTAGCGACAGCAGTATGTGACATTGTCATCACACCTAAATTCATATTGATGAGCCCATTACTCCCCACATATTCAAACAGAACTAATTTAGGAAGGAGGATGTTCCAGTCTAAGCTTGGACAATTTCTTGGTTTATGTAAATTAAAATTCATGTATATCTGAGGAAGTTCTACTTCTTCAGCAATACTGCATCAAATTTATTCCAATCTTGTGCTCCTGAAGGCCTGTTTTCCATGGATGTGCTATTGTGTGTGTATTCCAAGCAGAGGCCAAATCAGGGAAGTTTTTTGTGAACCTTGAGTTCATTGAAAGAACCGACACACATAGCTGCCATGTGCGTATTATTACTCTAGTAGTAATTATGGTACAACTGCTGTTTGAGAAACACTGGTTTTAGCAAGCTCAGATTTTGTAATGTTAATTCATGCAGTTTTCATGTTCTCCTAAGATGAAATTAAACCTATGCTTTTCCTCTAAGGAAAACACTTCTTTCTATAAACAGAATGCAAACAGCTATGTGGGAAAAGAGAACTGGACAATTGTGTGTTGCCTCAAGGAGAGGCAGATTTTGTCCTACCCCTCTTGCTCTAAAACACCATGTTCACCAATACAATTCTTCTGGTAACCACAGGGGAAGCTCTCACCACATTGACTCTGTGGTGTAAGAATACTAATAAAAATTTGAGTTCTGCCTCGTCATGCAAGAATGAGCCTACATTCAGCAGTGATTGTTGGTGACTTTGGCTTTGCCAAACACTTGAGCTCCTTTTGCTGATCACAGTAATTGGGAGGTGCTTACCCTGGAGGAAATGGCTTACAAGGCTGTTAAATTGGGCAACCAAATCTATGAAGCTTTACCAGCATGTTTCTGCTTCACTCACCGTATAAACCTTACTGGTGTTGTCAGTGTGTCTTTGTGCAAATGACAAAAGGCAGAATGCAGATATTCCATCAAAATCTCAAGTCACTTTCTCTTCATAGAAAGAAGCTGCAATATAGAGGCAAGAAACTTGATTGGAGAAGTAACTCACAACTGACTTTTTATGAAATGTCTCTACTCTGACATTTTCAGTCTATATCATAGTGTGAGCTGTTAATGTCCACTCTTTCCAGCACTCACTTAGCATAATTTACTGTTTCGATGAAGATTACATAATGAACAGCATCATCCCACTTGGATGTTGGTATCAAGTATGTCAATGTTTAGATTTACAGGATGTTCAGTAGGTGCTTCACTCTTCATCAAACTGGTTGACTTATCAGTTGGGAGGTAGAAGCAGGAAATAGTTGATGAGGCAGCCAAGTATGTGAGATTGTCTAACAAAAACAGAATTTTCTACCTTGGAAGTGTAAAAACATCAGTTTAAAAACCTGACAATTTGAAGGATTCTTGTAAGGCAAAGGCAAACAATTTTCCAATAAGAAGAAATGATGACATTTGATAAGTCAATTTTTAGTCTCTAGAGGCACTCAGAAGTGCAGAAAGCAATGAAATAGGTTGTGATAGGTGGTGATTTTTCTGATGAATGCAACAAAGCAACAGGCTTCTATTGTGAGAGAGACAGAAATTCTGAGGTACTTTCATNAGGCTTCTATTGTGAGAGAGACAAATTCTGAGGTACTTTCATGATGTTATAAACAGCAGGCCAGGTAGAGAATAAATCTTCAGATTTGTCCTGAGATGTTTGAGATCACTGAGCCAAACTCAGTACTGTACAAAGGGATGATCTAGGTCCTGGCATATATAAAAATATAATGGAGAGAATGATAGATCATCCCATTTGCAAAAAAGAAGTCGAGGCACCAGAGGTTCCTTAAAGATTCCAAGAGACTGTCTGAAGTAATTATAAAAAGTGGTAGAATCGTATCGATCAGGGTGAAGATGAGTGAAATCTGACCATTTAAATTAACAACTTTGGATTCAGATTTTAGACCAGAAACTTTGTTTCATGCTTTCTTTTCCCTTCAACCTCATTTTAGATCCCCTCATATTAATCAAAAATCTAAGCTCCAACTCCTATGTCAGAGAGAGAAACATATACTTTGGTTTTTCAATATTTTTCTTTTTTATAGCTTATGCGTGAAGGACAGCCAACATTAATCAGTCTAATCATCATGCTTATTTTCACTGCATTCTCTTCCCTTAGTGGTGGCTTATCCTTGGCAGAGATCAGCCATTGATGCAAAAGGGTTCACTCCATCCTGCTTCTAGGTTGTTTGTTGGTGTATTTAGGGCAAGACTAGTGAAAACAAAAGGAGAGAATGTGATCCTGTTCTTTGTATGTGGACTGTAGATGCACTTGTATCTCACTATTTGAGATGACATTCTGTTCATTGCCATGCTTCCACTTGCCGTGAAAGGAAGCATTCTCTTTTTAAGGAATAATATCAGAGTACTGTTCTCTTATTCCCCTGTTTTAATTCTTTTGCCCTGTAGGAACACAAGGATTGGCCTTTGGTTATGTGTCCAGTTAGTTTTCCTGGTTTTTTCAACAGACAGTGGCAGATGATGTAGATTTTTTCCGCTGTTTCTTCCCAAATGTAAGAGTTTGCATTATTGCACATTGCTCTGCAGTCTTAACAACAAAATATAAGAATGTTTAACTGGGACACCAATTCTGTAGTCTTATGAACTGATTAGCTGTCAATAATTGGCCTCTTCCCATCTGGGGTGCTTTCCCTAAGGATTGCTGCTCCTTTTTCCCTCGGGTTACAATCACTTGGTGAATGAGCTTCAATGCCAATTCCCCGTGGCTCAGTCCTAATTACAATGGGACACTGCATTCCCTGCTCCTATACAAATCTGGCTTAGCTCATCCTTCACCACCTACAAAGACTCTGTTTGCTAAGTCAGCACTCCCCCAGTCATTCACCACACAAAATACAAAATGTGCCCCTGTTTCTGTGAGCCACCTTCTGACTACCCTCTCTTCTAAATGGTTTTTATCCCTCCTCTGTCACTCACCTTCTGCCTGCCCTTGCTCTCCTTCCCACTCTGATCAAACTCTGGCAGAATTTATATTACTTCTCTATTTGCTACCCTGTTGTTCCTTTGAATGCTTAAGTCTGAGAGGGATGGGAGAAGCAAATAAAAAACCCTCTAAAAAAGAGTAACTAGGCAAAGCAAAGTCCCTTAGACTATGTAATAAGTCAGAAAAACAGTATATAGAGTGTTTATACTTCTAGTAGAAATCACGTTTCTTGGAGCTGAAAATTATCTGTAGAGTTCTATTAATTTTGTGCTAAAAAATAAGCGGTTTTTTTAAATGTTATATCTAAGCTTTTTCCAATTCATTATATTTCACTTAAAAATCTTCAACCCTACATTCACTTTTAATTATCATCCCTTTCTGTGCAATGTTATTCAATGCATCAGCTCTTCAGACTTTCCTGAATAGTTCTAAGCTAACAATTGCTTTTAAAGATAAATTAATTTCAAGCTAACAAATAACATCTGAAAATTATTTTCTTTATGCTTTGGAAGCATAATTTCCATTAGGTACTACACACCAACTCCAGGCACCTTGAGACAGAAAAGGGCATTTCTTTTCCACCCATTAATATCCTTCTGGATGATTTCCCTGACATTTAAATTTAATTTCTCCAAAATACAGAGTTCCTAACTAAAACACATCCCTCAGATTATTTCTTCAGCATCATCTGCTTTTTAACACCATTCTGGATGAGTATGTAAGGAATGCTTTCTTTAAACCCACCATTTAATTTCTCTGTACAGTTTTTCAAATGTAGTCAAAGTACAGTGCTTTCTACTAATACAAAGATGACCATTAGCTAAAGGAAGGACTTGTAATTTTATTGTAATATTTTCCTACCTCTGGAATATGAAAAATAAGGTTAATATGCCCATAGAAGTATATAGTTGCAGAATTGTGGAAAGGAAGAAAAACTTCAAGGTAGAGAATGCATCATTGGGAATAAAAGCTACTCTTTGTCAAAGTGGGTTAGAATTAATTGATTCATCAAATTTTAAAAACACACTTGAAGAAATGGTGAAGTTTTAGAGGAATTTCACATGGGTAAGGACACTTGAAAAACTTGGTAGAAAAGCTAGCTTGGGGACAGTGAAACAAAACAACACATTAGAACTGAGACAAAATATGTAGGAGGGAAGCTATTTGTGCAGAGACTTTAGGTAATCAAAATAATCCTGTGTTAAGTTTGCTGGGAACTTTTTTTTTTCTGAAACTTAACTTTCCTGGCTGTATACACACATTTACTATTCTATTTATACTCACATTTACTATTCTATTAGTCCTGAAGTGGACTAATCTTGAGAAAGACTGTAAGGGTCAGTAAGTGAACTATGCCATTTTGTCAGTGTTCTTTTAGCTCTTGTAAATTTGTTATCAGAAAATTATTTGGCAAAACAAAGACTTTTCAAAATTTCTAATTGGGAAAGCATTTTGCTGACCCTGACAGTGGCTAAGGGAAGTTTTAGAACAGGGTGGCGTCATACACAATTCTGCTTGGCTTTGTGAAACTTCATTTTTAAGATGTTGGGGAAAACTGGAGCAATTGACACTAAAAGTACAGACCCAGTGAGTGGGCTGGCATTTATCAGCACAGCCCACGTGTGGCAGGAAAGTAGCTAAGTATCTATAAGTCTTTTATCTCAAAGAAAACAAAAGGTTACAAATCTGACTTTAACAGGGGTTTTGTAATTTGAAGTAATTCATACATTAGTTATGCCACAGTAGATGTGACAGTGGGTACAGTGATGCTTTTAACTCATTCACACTCCAGTTGCTGTGTAGCTCATAAGCTGCAGTCTCCCAAGCTGTCTGAGGATCTGATTCCTACAGAGCAGCAGAATACAAGTGTGGCATCACACTAGGCACTCTCTCAGTGGCTGAAATTTAAAATTTTCCAACATGAAATGCATCATTAACAAATCCTTTAATGCATCTCAGTGTGTTGTTCTGGAAAAGGCCATTTCCAGTAATTTGCACTTCTGAAAACAATCCAAGGAAGTTGATTTGTTGTGGTAAAGCATTATTTGTTATGGGTGTGTCAGCCACGTGGGCATCCTCACGTGTAAAGATCAGTTAAATCTGCAGCATTATATGTGAACACATCTTAAATTAGTTCATGAGTGAAATTCTACACTGGCACTTAATCTGTAATACCCAGCTGAGATTTCAGGGAATATTTGCTTCTTACTTCTGCTGTTCTTGGCTAACAGGACTCTGTTTAGAACAAAGCAATCTGCTGAAGATGAGTGCTCTGGATCTCTTTATTAAGGAATCTGAAGCATTCCGCATTTTGTGAGGATAATGGAGGTGCTGGGTCATTCTCATTTCTTGTATCTTGCCTAATTCAGTGTATTCTCTGTGTTTAGGCAGTCTTTACAGCATTCCTTGTTCTTGCAGTAGGTTAGTTTTGAGTTGCAAAAACATTGTTGGTGGGGTTTGTTTTGGTAAGGAACTGTATGATCTTTTAATAGCCTCAATTTTTGCATTACACTAATTTATTTTTTGCAAATATATATTCTTGGGGTGATTTTCTTATTTGTCCCATGTCTTCAAAACAAGACAGAATTCACTACACAAAGGTGTGAGTTTCTAAGGGGTAAAAAGAACAGGTATTGATGTGACAGGTAAACCCATTGTGACTGCTCATTTTTGTTTGCTATAGCTTTAGATTTCTATGTACCACTACGTAGCCAGACATGATGAAGCAACTAAAACATTCAAATAATTGAACTTCAGTAAAAAAAGACCTGAATNATTGAACTTCAGTAGAAAAAGAACTGAATGAAGAGGAAAATACATCTCAGTAGTTACTTGATAATCAAGTTCAATCACACAATGTTTTAAATGTAAATATTTGAAACTGAATATTACTGTGTATTTTGTCAACTAGTATGGAACAGTTCAAATTAACAGTACAGTTTGCTTAACTAGGAGTAATTTGAAATAATCATAAGCATGCTCAATTCTAGAAATATCAATTATTTACTAGGAAGTGTACAAATTAACTGAATAAAACAAATAGCAGACACTGAAATACAAAAAAATAAACTCAGTCATTGTTTTTGTGAGGAGGAAGGATGAGAACAGAGGGACACTAGGACATGTGGTTTGAGATGCTTCTGTAATAATGAATTTTTATGCACAATCAAAGCACAATAACCTCCTCTCAATTGTACACATAACTGAAAGTGGCTAAATGTCATTTAAAGAATGACGTCTCCACCTTGTGCATCTAAATCGCACTCAAATCCTTCAAAAACTTGTGGATGTTTTAGAGAGGGTGTGGACCTGCTTCAAAAACAAGGCAACTAAATTGAATTGGGCATTTCATTACTTTTTGACACCCACTTATGTGATTATGGGCCCTTCACCAAAAAGTGATATCACACACATTGGAATATTCAAGTTCCATGTAAAAGGAGAAGTGCTAAGTGAATGTGAGGTGTAGGGGAAGAGAAGGAAACTACATGTTGTTGCAGGTTATATGGATGAAACTGCATTAAAATAACACAGAGTTTCCCTCCAGAGTTTGGAAATGAAAAGCTGAAAAAGCAAAGAATTCTGTCTCTTAGGAATAGAACTCTTTGTCTGACCCCTTAAACTAGTAATTTCATCTATTACCCACTTGCACTTCTTAACATGGAAGTTTAAGGCAACTAGTATGACTAGTGTAGCCAATACTCTTTTTTTCTTCTCCATCTCTTCTGTAAG
>VWYI01014756.1:0-12672 GCA_013399455.1 Anthoscopus minutus | reverse complement strand
CCCGGCCCCGGCCCCGGCCCGGCCGGGCCCAGGTCGGGCCGGGCTTCCCCTCACTCACAGCTCTGTCACCTTCAGCCGCCGGAAACCCAAGAGAGCGAGTTCAGAGTTTCCCAGGCTTCACAATGGTATTCACGGGGATGGAACTTAGTTCTGAATAGCTTACAGAGCTGTCAGTTCTCAGAACTGGACAGTCACTGGCTATCTCTGAAACTCCCAAGCGTCTCTCTCAGGAGAACCATTTCCGGGGATGTTTTACTTCCTTCTTTTTCCAATACCAACTAAGGTCAAACCAGCACACCTTCTTATGAGCTTCAATTCCATTAATTTTTTAATATTTTAAACTGCTTTTTACTCTATTCCCAAATGGTCTTCCCTTTATATAGAAGGTCAGGAGGTACCAATTTGGTGACTATAAAGGAACTAGAGGTCATTCTGTCTTCTTCTAAATTGTCAAAAGCCACTTTTATCTTTTATTATTCTCTTTCTCCCAACTTATGGCAATACACATGGTCTCAGTAGCCTAACTGCATGAGTGTGACTCTTCCAGTAAGTCAAACAGGGTCAGAGCATGGTCATGTGGTTTTCAAGACCTTAACTGTTAACACAACAATTGCTATTCATGCAAAGCAACTTGAAATGCTTATTCACAGATCTGAATTCATGCTTCAGAGCAAATTCCTCCTGAGTGGAAGCCCTGAAGAAAAACTCAGCATTTTGCTCAAATGCACAATATTAATTTCTTTATACAACGAAGCAAAATCTCGCTTGAAAGTTATAGAATCACAAAATGGTTTGAAGTGACCTTAGAGCTCATCCAATTCCATCCCATACCTTCCACTACATAAGGCTGCTCCAAGCCCCCTCCAACCCAGCCTTGAACGCTTCCAGAGATGGGGCAGCCACTTTCTGAGCAACCCGTGCCAGGGCCTCACCACCCTCAAAGGGAAGAATTTCTTCCTAATATCCAATCTAAATCCACCTGCCTTCACCTTGAAGCATAATCCAAATCTTCACATCACTGGGTTCTTCATTTTAGGCTTTAAAAGGTTAACTTCTCAGCTGGCCTTCCTCATTCTTTTATAGCTGATCATAAATACAGTGCAATTAATTCCACTTATTAGCTAACATTTGTAGGGTAACTTAGATGTGAACAGTATTTTATATATTGCATTTAAGACGTGTTCCTTGTCTAGGAGACTTTTAAATCTAAAGAAGTCAAGTTTAACACAGGGCATGGGCATAAGAAAATATTTCATCACAAGGATTATGTTAAGTTGCCAGTAATTAGAAAAGAGGAGTGCTGATTGGAGAGCTGAATTTTAAACGGTGCTTTGAAGAAAAGAGGATGTTTGACAGATGAACACAGAGAAAGGGCAAAGGTACAAGGCCAAGTATGGGAAGAGATAAAAGAAGAAATTAGACGAGAAGACAGAGATAAGCCAGTGCACTGAGAAATAATAGTCTGGATCTTGGTCCTGGGTGGTAGAACTCCAGTTATGAAGGTTGGGGGGTAATGCAGGTAGAAAAAAGGTCTTAGGAAAGCTGTGTTCATAACTTCAACTGTGTGATTGAATACTATGTGATTTCTTGGTCTCGTGTTCATAACTTCAACTGTGTGATTGAATACTATGTGATTTCTTGGTCTCAAAGAGGGAAGTGGGGACTTGGAAATGAAAACAAAACATGAGTGATGTGCTGCACCAAGGACAGTAGAGGAGGAGAAAGAGTTAGAGGCCTGTGAGTCAATGCAAGCTATAGAGGTGGGATCTGAAGGAAAATGTGTTCACTTCTAGGAACAAGAAATGTGTTTGAAGTGCAGGTCTTAATAGTGAGAGCTCCTGTGTCAAGATAGAGGGGGAAGAGAGGTCAAAACCCAGTGCCAAGGTCCAGCAAAATGGCTGGATGACAGGAGCTGCATGGGCAAAATACTTCAGGAGAGGTGGATAGAAGTAAACATGGAGGACCAAAATCATGATCCAGCCCAATACCAATACACAGAACAAGATTAGAGGAGCCCTCATAGAAAGGTTTGTGGGAAGATGTTCAGGGACACCTTCTTCAACTTTGTTCTGTCAAAGACATTGTTCCCTCTGTCTTCTCCAATGTAGAGAAGCCAACTGCTTCTGCCTGGCTGTGACCTTTGTTGCTTATCATAGAATCATGGAATGGGTTGGGTTGGAAGGGACATTGAAGATCATCTAGTCCAACTCCCTGCTATGGACAGGGACATCTTCCAATAGATCAGGTGTACTTCCAAAGCCACAAGTCTGTGCCTTTCCATTCTGTGCCTTACCCTTGATAAAATTCTACTTCAGATAAATCTACACCTTGCAGAAACCCTGATGACTTTTGTTGAGCATGACTGTTGCTTCCCTGGGCTTCCCTGTCTGTGTTGACCTGTATACCCCTTGCTTTATTCTTTGACTGTGAGTCAATTAGACCCTCCAGCTGACCTTCAGGGTGCTGCAGTGATGCAGGAAAGCCATGTCCTGGTCTAGGTTTTCCACCCTGGCAACTGACACAGAATGGGTTATCATCCTTCTCTTGACAGGACTGGTGGAACTCTCTCCCTTGGGTATAGTTAGATGTGTCAAAAAGAACACTCCATCTTTATGCTGCTAATTTGTACAAGAACCTGAGTTTAAAATTAACATAATGATGTAGATCCAGGAGCTGGTTTGGGGCACCTAGCTGGACACAGGATCTGAGAAATTTCCTGGTTTAGCAATAGAAATGCAGAGAGGATGAGCAATCTCCAGCAGAGACAGAAGACAGCTACCAGGAATTGATGACTGGGATGGTGGGTGGATTAAAGACAAAAACCAAAGAAACACATTAAAAAAAAATAAGGAAGACAGCCCTTGTTTTATTTTTTATGCCTGTATTTGGTGTAATAATTCCCAGGGAAAAAATGAGGGTAGAAAAATAACAAAATTTGATTATTAGTAGGAAGAAAAACCTCCTCTAACCACAACAATTGTGTTATATGTTGACCTTAAAGCACAGAGTATTATGAAACTTGGAATAATACTTAGCAACTTCAGTAATCTAGTTTTTTTTAATAGAAGTTCACTTACATCCTGTTTATAAGATGCCCCTGAGCATCCGCAATATTACGAAGATGTCATGACAAGGTGATTAGAGGAGATTGTTTGGGGTGGTGGTTATTAATTACAGTTTGATTTACAGTCTAGAAAGTAAGCAGAAGCTTGTTAACACTTTGGTTGAGATGTCTTCAGCTAGTCCAAGGTGACCTTGGCCATTTGAAAACTAAACTCTGGTCTGCCTTTTTATTCTTGGTTTTAATCAAAACCAAATCATTTTACAAGACCTTGTAATTTGTTTACCTATTTGCACTACAGTTTTTGGCATTATTTATACTGTGTTTTATTTGATGACATTACCCAAATCATGTAAATCGTCTGGAATTGAACTTGAGTGTTTATAAAAATCTGGTATTTGCCTAAAGAGCTTTTAATTCAGGAAGTCAAAATGAAATAGGTAATCAGGAGAGGGCTGTGTAAAGATTCCAAGTTCAGTGCAAATTCACTAGCTTATAAAGTTTTCTTCAACAAATGTTCCCATGCAAGGATGTCCTAGAAGATATCTGTGCATTACTGAGAAATCTTGTGGAGACCATGGGAGGCATCCCCTGGTTTGGGTGGAGAGGTTTTCCCCCAAAAGACTGTTGAGATCCCATTGGCTTCTTCCCCTATTCCTGCGTCCCTGGACCACTCCCTCCCTATTCCCTGACTGGCCTCTGGTCTGGGTGCTGCAGCAGTGGAGTATCAGCCCTGGGCCGGGCAGGTGGAGGAAGCTGGACCTGGGACATGTGGGTGCCCAGGAACTCTGAACATCTCTCTGGATGGCTGAATTAAACATCTCTGGATATTATACTGTTACTTTTTTACCCTGGACTTTACTAGCAAATATTCAAGCAGCAACAGAATCTTATGCTGCTTGTGGGTCCTGGAACTGGGTCCAAGTTCTTGCACAACTATTTGAGTCACTGCAGACTTACAACATAGGCAGGAGGTGAAAGAGTCTGTTCCTTACCAACCTGAGCCCTGCACATATTCAATGACATGTTGGAGGCAGTAAGATGTAAGTCATCAAGTAGTTTAGCAAGATGGGCAAAGCTCGCAGCCAGTTTCTATGCAGGTATAGCTGATTTCATCACTTCTTGCAGCAAAGGAAGCAAAAGCAGAGCAACAGCAGAGCCTGTGTCTCATTTGACCATCTTGGTGGTTGCCTTTTGCCAGTGTAGTGTAGGGACAACCTGCATGGCCACAGTCTCTCCTCCACTCATCCTGTGGATAAACAAGAGGATTCTCTCTGAAGACCTATTTGACACCTTCCAATGGCTACAACTTTTTTAGCAAAGGAGACGGATGTGGGAGGTGTGGAAACCCCCACCTGGAGCAGTTTATACAGTAGTAGCAGGGAGTATTTGTTGATACTAGCCAAACAATCTATTTTCCAGCAGTGCGGGTGTTATAGATGGGTAATGTGATGGCTGACTCTCACAATTAAGGGATGAATATTATATGTATGTTAAGAAAGCTTTATAGATGTATAGTTATGTTATTAAGTACAACGGTGGAAATTTTTGCTACTGATAGTAGATCACTTTACCCGCTGGGTAGAGGTAGTGCCCACTGTTAAAGCCAGTGCCAGTATTCTAAGTAAAAATCTTCTAGAACCAATTATTCCTCCATATGGAATGGTGAATAGAATTGATACAGACCAAGGAATTCATTTCACATCTAAGATATTACAGCAAGTAGTTCAAGATTTACCTCTGGGTAAAATGGGAGTTACTCCATGGCATCCACAGAGTTCTGGTTATGCTGAAAGGATGAATCAAATTCTTAAAAGATCTCTGGTTAAGCTAATGATTGAAACCCAAATATCATGGATAAAATGTCACCCTTTAGGTCTGTTAAGAGTTAGAACCCAACCCCAGTCAGATCTAGGAGTCTCACCCTATGAAATGATGCTTGGACTACCCTTTTTAACCTTGTCCCAGAGCGTAGCCATCTATGAGGAAGGGGAAGTCAATGCCAGAAAATATATGTCTATAGCACAAACTTTAGACGGGCTAATTCATTAGGGGGTAATTCCTCAAACTACCACCCTGGATTTCAGAATACATAATGTTAACCCTGGAGAATGGGTAGTGATGAAGTTATGGAGAGATAAGCCTCAACTCCTCAGTGGGAAGATCCCTTTCAGGTAATGCTCACCATTGAGTCAGCTGTGTGAACTGCAGAGCGGGGTTGGACTCACACCAATAGAATTAAAGGCCTGGTGGAAGAACCCAAAGAATGGACTATAACATCAAGACCAGGTAAAATGAGATTAACCCTTAAGCAGAGACCAAGAGAGAATCCGAGAAGCACGAAGACATCAAAAAAGTAGAGTCAAGCTTCCAGGAGCCAGCTCAAGAATTACTTTAAGCAACACTTTGGGTGGAGAATTTAAACTGTATCAATTTGTATAATTGTCCTGTTTTTAATAGATGAAGATTGCAAGTATCTCTTGAGGGGAAGTACATGGGGAACAGTGAGAGCTGCTGGGGTGGTTCACTTAGAAATTGACAAGTAATACAGTAACTAGAGGGCAAGACCAGATCAGCCCTTGTGTTCACCGCCAAAAAGATTATATAGCCCTGCTGTGAGCAGCAACCCCATAGGCATGGTAAGATGGAGACAAAGAAGTCATACCAGACCTCTATAGTTCCTCAATTGTCTTTTCCCTCCAAAATCCAATACAGGAGCTAGACGGCAAGACCGAGTTGGCCTTTGTATTCACCATCAAGATACACTTGCTGTGGGTAGCTGTAGAAGTTAGGCATCCCAACTAGCTGTAGTGGTGGTAGCTGCAGCATGAGACTCTTTCAGGGGTTCTACAGGTTTTCTAGTCACGGCAGGCTAGCTCAGGGGAAAGACAGTTTATTGTTAACAAGGACAGAGCTCTGTTTCAGGCTACAGCTTCAGCCTACAATGTGCTCAGAGACAGAGAAAGCTGGGCTTGAGAGCATGGGGATAGAGGTGGAGAAGCAAAGGGGGGAGAAGGTGGAAGAGGGAGAGATAGGAGAGTTAAGAGTAAAGAGAGGGCAAAGAAGGATGGAGAGAGGGAGACAAGGGAGAGATAAAGAGAGCAAGTCAAGAGAGTGAAGAATAGAGGGCAAAGGATAAAGGGAGAGGGATAAAGAGAGGAATAAAGGGAACGGAGAATTGAGAGAGAGTGAAATATTGAGAGAATGAGGTTCTTCTTACAATACATTATATCCTTTTCTATAACGAATATTCTAGTTTACACTAACCAACCAACATATAACATGAAAACCAAGGGTTTTACATACAGCCTATAGGAGCGACTCTGTTATCCTGTCTGAATTCACATTCCCCAGATTCTTCCTTGTCTGGCCAGGCTTTTGCCAATCAACATTAGTGGTAAAACTGACTTTTATTTCTACTTTGACCTTTGGACTCTCTTTCAGCAAAAGGGTTTTGCTAAATCCAGAGGATTCACTTTTAGCTGGCTGGGCTATTGTTCTTGAGTTATATGGTAACTGACTCAGTATCCTGAGTCTCAAAGCTAACTTTCATTTCTACTTTGATTATGAGTTTCATATTTTCAGAATCTTTTGCTGAGCATTCATGCTTATAGGGTTTCTCAATTTTAGCTTCTCCAACAGGCAGCAATCCCATGGACATGGTAGATGGGGGCAAAAAAACATACTGGACTCTGTGATTCCCTTTTGTCTGTTCCAACCAATTCAAGTCACCAATTCCACCAATCATTCTGCTTAAAGAAAACCTCAGGTTTTTGTTCCTATTGTCCTCACCCACATCAAGAAATACTATTATGACTCATCCAAAATAAAATTTTGACTCAAAAGAAGTAAGAATAAAATATTGAAATCAAAAATGAAAGTTAATTTTTCAAGCCAAAAGACTTATAGAAGAGGAAAAGGGAGGTTGGTTATAGATGGGTAATATGATGGTTGGCTCTCACAATCAAGGGATGAATATTATGTATATGTTAAGAAAAGTTTTATAGATGTATGTCAGGGTGTTTTCCCTCTCAAGAGGGCCCAGAGTCTGGTTCCGGCTAGCTCAGGACCCCAGGTTTTAACAACCCCAATAAGGACCAAGGCAAAAGACAAGAAGAACTCTCTCCCTCAGGACTAAAAGTCCCACAGTTTATTGTAGAACAACTCACGTGGCGTCCCGTAGGAAAAGGAGAAGAGAGAAGGGGGGTCCAAGCCCCCTGGGATAAACCCAGGGAGAGGGGGCGGGGAGAGATCATGGGCAATGACACACCTGATGGGAGGAGACATCTCAGGTAACCCACCACCATGGTCTCAGGGTGGGGAGGGGGTATGTGGGCAGTGCAATACAGCACCTCCCCCTTTTCTGTTACATAAAGTTGAAAGAAAAGCATCTGGTTTATACCAATCCATGTGGATTTGTCCACCATGCATGATTTGTGAGGCTGTCAGTTTGATTTGGGCCCACAAGCTCTGTGTCTGGGGTTATAGAAGTTAGACTGTTGATGGCTTTTAAAATCATGCAATGTAGAATCCTGAACACTAACATAATTAGGAAAATAAAAACAAAAAACAACAGAATTGTTTTGATCATTGAAATCCACTACCCCAAGAGTCCCCAGTTCTTGAACAGTCTGCTTAATCAGTCCTCTGATTCTTGTTTTACTTCAGACTGCTCAGCGCAAACAGGATAACTTGGACAGGGCACATCATGAGTTTGAGTGGGAGTAAGTATTCTTTTCTAAAATGAAAAAAACATTTTAAAGCATTAAAAGTCAGGGCATTGCAGGAATGCAGTGAAATAGTTCAGGAAAACTCTTCTTCTTCTCCCCGGCACCATCTTCTTTTGGAATCAAAGCTGCTTGCTTCTCATCTCCTTCTGATGGTGCTGGATTTTTGGGGACAAAAGGTTTTACCCACTTTTGGGGTATCCATCTCGGGCCTGTAGGGGTGTATACACATGCATAGCCACACCCCCAGGTAACAAGCTCATAAGGACCCTTGGTTTCCCAAGTTTCTGGGTCCCTAATGAGAACTGGTGGGCACTGTGACAATTTAAACTGATTATTGCTGTTAAAGTGACGTATCACCAGTGGATTCATATTTTCAAATGAACAATTTAGAAAACTGATAGCACAGAGCTTTGCAGAGCTTTTGCTGAGGTGACATTCACACTGCTGAACTGCTCTGCCTAGCCAGGACTTGCCTGACCATCTGGTGGGCACGCTCAATTACAGCTTGACCTGTGGGGGAGTGGGGAATGCCTGTTTTGTGCTCCACTCCCCACTGCTGGACAAACTCTAGGAACTCCTTGGAGGCATACACTGGGCCATTGTCAGTTTTAATCTCCTTAGGGATCCCCAACACTGAAAAGGCTTGCACCAGATGTTGTTTGGCATGCACAGCCCTTTCCCCTGCGTGGGCAGAGACATAAACTGCACCTGAGTATGTGTCTATGCTGACATCGACATACTTTTGACAACTAAAACTGGGAATGTGTGTAAAGTCTGTCTACCACACTTTGCAGCTTCCAAGGCCTCGGGGGTTACCCCAATACCCAGCGATGGCATGGCCTGGAGCTGGCACTCGAGCCTGACTCCGTGTGAGTTGGAACTGACGGATCAGGCCTGGCACATTCTGATGGTACTGCTGATGCCTTAGCTTAGCTTGTTGGAAAACATCTGGAAGGTGTGTCATTTCTGCTGGGGCAGCAAGGGCGTGTGCCTTGCGATTAACCTCTGGGATCTCACCTGGCAAATGGTGTGTGACCTTGTGTGCATCACATAGAATGGGTGCTCCTGCTGTGAAATTAAATAAACCAGTTTTGAGAGTAACCTGAAGAGATGCTCATTCTCGATGTCTCTGAGAACTCCCTGCTCCACTCTGGACACTTCTCCTGCCTCATAAGCTGAATTGGTAACCAAATTAATTGGCTCAAAAAATTTCTCAAAGGCTCTCAGACAGCTACGAGTTTGGTGACCTGGGGTGACCCCTCCACAAACTCAATAACAGCTTCCCAGTGCTGAGTGTGGGGACTTCTCCATGTCATCACCAACTTGTGGGATGCTCCAGACACGTCAGTGAACACTGTAAGTGCCTTGAGTGGCCTATGACTCCTTCCCTCAGGAGCAATGAGGTGGAATTCCTCATTGAACAGTTTTTGTGACAGGGCATGGACTATTTGTCCACTGTAGCTGTCCAGAGATAGCTGGAGGCTGGCATTGTTCTGGAGCAGGTGCTCAAACATCTCTTTGGTTAACCTCTTGGGAGAGATCTTTCCCTCCTTAGAAAATTTTACTGCAAGGTGAACACATTCAAAGTCACAACCAGCCAGCTCACGCAGTCTCACCCTGGCCTTCGGATCAGCTGAGCTATCAGCTCTTGTGGCTGTGTGATGGTTTTGGATCTCTGGTGGGAGAGAAAAACTCACTCTATGATTAAGAGTCAATCTTTCTGCCCTTCAACCCATTGGAATATTAGACCATGTAAGTGTGGAAGCTTTCCAAGGATAATGAATTTGAAAGGCAGCTCGAGCTGACAGCAATGAGCCTGTCTCTCAGCTAAGGCCTTCTGTACCTTTTGAAATGCAATTTGTGCCGCTGGGGTCAGTTCCCTGGGAGAAACCAGCTCTCTGTCCCCTTTCAGTAAACTGAAATCTAGGTCCTCATTGGTGAGGCCTAGCGAGGGCCTGACCCAATTCAAAGACCCACACAGGGAGTGGAGATCTGCTAAGGTTTTTGGATCACTCTGGATCTCAAATTTTTGTGGAACAACGGTCCACGCAATGATCTCCAAACCCAGGTATTTCCAAGGTGGCATTCTTTGAACCTTGTCTTCCTGCAGTTGGAATCCAGCAGAGGTTAAAACTTTAACCTCTAGGTCAAGCATGTTCTGGAGTATGTCGTTATCAGGGGCACACATGAGCACATCATCGACATAATGCAGAATGATGGCTTCTCTTTTCTGAGCATGCGCTGGGGACAGCAATGAGGCCACATACCACTGGCAGATGAAAGGAGAACACTTCATGCCCTGAGGTAGGACTCTCCAGTGGCAGCGCTTCATTGGGGCTTCTCGGTTGCTGGATGGGACCGAGAAGGCAAAACGTGGCGCATCTTCTGGGTGTAGGGGAATATGGAAAAACCAGTCCTTGATGTCCAGGACAGCCAATTGCCAATTTTGGGGAAACATTGTGGGAGAGGGCATCCCAGGTGTGAGAGATTCCGTGCCCTGCATTACTTTGTTTATCTCTTGTAGGTCTTGGAGGAGCTGCCACTTATCCTTCCCTGACTTTTTGATTACAAAAACTGGGGAATTCCAAGGGCTGGTAGTCTCCTCTATGTGACCTTTGGATAGTTGCTCTTCTATGAGCTCTTCAAGCACCATAAGCTTTTCCTTGCCAAGCAGCCACTGGCTGATCCAGACTGGGTTATCATCCAGACACGTTAACTTGTGGTCAGGGCACTCCACAGTGGCCCCTGCTAAAAATCCCAGGGTGTCTTAGGGATAAAAAATTGCACACGCCATTGGGACATGGTGTCTCCCTCCCACAAAGGAGCTCTGTAGTCTGCAACAAAAGGACGGACACTGGCCAATTTTCCATCTGACCCCTCAATTTGCACAACATTTTTTGAGATCTTTGCCAATGAGACTCCTCCTACACCTTGAATTTTGCCAGCCACAGGTTGCAACTCCCAATGTGATGGCCACAGTCTCTCAGGTATGACTGTCACATGTGCCCCTGTGTCAAGCAACCCTTTCACATGGAGATGGTCTGTTCCATGGGTTAGGTTGTGTCCCATGATGGGTTTGTCCTCACCAACCACTTCTGCCCAGTAGACACCTGGTGCTTTTTCATCTATTCGGATTTCCGCTGGAACAGGAATGGCTTGGGCTATGATTTGCCCCTTAGCCAAATAGAAGGGTGGCTGAGGGCAATGTGCCAGGAGAAAGAGGTTAGGCATGTCTCCCCTAATGGTCATGGGAGTCATGTCAATCTCCACAGGTGTGTGTGCGGCGTCCCCAATAACAGAGTACTCACTGTCCAGTCCTGAGTGCAATTCCTGTGAGTCCTCCAGCTGGTCCATGCCAATGATTGGCCACTGGGTAGATCTGAACACAAAAGCTTTGGAGGTCACAAGCTTGAAACAGCTTGAAATGCTTGTGAGGCTGCCAAACCTTGTCATGCAAATATTTCTTGTCCCGCACCCCACCTCCATTTTTCCCCCTTTTCTGTTTTGAGAGAGGCTTTCTCCCTAGAGAGACCTGCTGTATTTATGTCATGGCGCGGTGTGGGTTCTCGCTTCTGTTCTAGATTTTTTGTTTGATGGTTTTCTTCTGCTGCAGGCTCTGAGGGCAGTCTCTAGCAAAGTGTCCTGGCTTCCTGCACTGGAAGCAGGTGACATGCTGAAGCTGCTCTGGTGAAGTCTGTTGTTTCTTCACTCCTGGAGGTGCAGCTGCGACAGTCCTTGGGTTGGTTGACTTTGGCCTTGCCTCTGGTGCATCAAATCGTTCTGCTTTCCTAGGTTCTATCATCCTTGGCAGCGTAGGTGCAGGTTTGATGGGCAGTCCTAGGAGCACCTATGCAGGCCTCGTTGGCATTTCTCTGTGCCATGTCCCTGATTAGCTCTGCTTGCAGCACAGGGTCTGGCACTTGTCTTTCTATTTGTGCTCAGAGGCAGTCCACAAACTGTAAGAAATTTTCTGAAGCAAACTGTTTAATGTTAAGGCAGCTATCCTTAGCTTCAAAGGTTGGTAACTGATTAAAAGCCTTTTCTGCAGCTTTGAAATTTTATCCAGTGTAAATATAGGTAACACCCTAGCTTGGTCCTCAGGGTTAGCCCATTCACCCTCAGCACATAGATGTTCATAGGTGATGTCTCTGGCTCCTAAATCTTTAGCACTTTGGGTGCTTTGCTTTAGTTCTACTAGCAGTACTCTCAGGGATCTTTTCCACATGCTCCCCCACAGATTGAAGTCTGACTGGGTAAGCAGGCACTGGAAAAGATCACAGAAGTCATCAAGAACAAATTCAACAGATGTTAAAGTGGCTTTCATCACGTCTTTAAACATTTCACTGTTTCTGCCAAATTCAATCTGGCTTTTGCATAATTCTCTCCTATTTTGTAATGAGAAAGGTTGGTAATTTCTAACACCATTTCCCCTACCGGTATATAGAACAGGAGAAACTGAGGGTATGGTTTCATCACCCTGGTGCCCGTACCGAGGGTTTCCCCTTTTAGCTGCACCCCGCCAGATCCAGAAGGGGAACCATTGCACCCATGGGAACCAGCAGAGGAACTACCGCCTCCCCCTCTTCAACTCTCGTGGGGACAGGGACGGGACCCGGCCTCACCCCTGTGGGAACCAGCAGAGGGACCATCTCATCCCCCTGTCCTACCCCCATGGGAACCAGGAAAGAACCCACTCCCTCCCCCAGCCCCACCCCTGTGGGAACCCAGATTGCAACATCCAGGGGTGGGGTTGCAGGATAATGTCATGCAGGGCGAGCACATGGTGGGAGGTAGGGGGGATGTCTGAGGGAAGGAAGGGATTGGGGGATCAGAAAGGGTGGGGACTCTTGGTGTCTCCTGTGGTCAAGATGACCCCAAGAT
>VWYI01014753.1:181577-217140 GCA_013399455.1 Anthoscopus minutus | reverse complement strand
GGAGCAGAGCTACTGGAGGGCGTAAAGCATCCCGATATGTAATTGCTTTAAATTTTCTCAGAGATTACTAATTTCAGAGGAGTTTTAAGGGCATCGCTTTAAAAAATAGTGGTCACTAATTAATAAATGCAATGATTTAAGGGCCTTTCACCCATTTTATTAACAAAATCCTAGAACAATTAATTTTAACATTTAATATCTGCTTTTTAATATTTGTTTTTTAAACAGGCCATCATATGTTTTATGTGGATGCTGAAACAGGGTGCCTGTCCTTGTGTCAGACTTTCTCCTGATACCAGCATGTGTGGATAGATACTGTGAAAAATAATTCTTTTAATTTTGGCTTTCTTTTCTGGACTTTATGTCCAAATATCTTTTTCTTGTGGCATAATATGCTAATTCACTTAATGTGTACTCAATTTCGAGGTCCAAGTCTCTCAAGAGATTTGTAGGATATTGTTCAGTGATAATCTACAATACAGGGGACAGTGCATCACATGCACTGACAAAGAGTACACAACATGCACAGGAATAGTAGGGGCTGCAAGACAGTGATACCAGGCTGCAGTACAGAGCAAGAAGCAACACAGGCAGTTTTATAGTGAAACTTGAAACTATCAATGTTTATAGTGTAGATTTAAAATATATATATATAAAATAAATAAGGCCAGTTGAGTAAACAAATGTCTGGTGGAGGAGAAGTGCAAGAATGGGGAAGACAGTTCTTTAGGAGTTATCAGATTGCACCTGGAGAACAGAGAAGTTAAATTTAACCAGCAAGGAGAAGTTTGCAACAACACATCTTAGCAATGTGGTTAAGCGACATAAAAACACTGAAATCAGCCAGAGATTCTGATATTTAATGGCTCATATCCCAGGAGCTGACTCAACAATAGCACAGTAATATTTCAACATACATTTTACAACATATTTCCCTTGCCAATGTACTTAGGCCCAACTATAATTAGATATAATAATTAAGAGCCAGGTAATATATTATTTGAGTTGAGTGAATGTTTTGCAGCAAAGATACACACTTTTCTTGCTTGAATTTTCCTTAAGAAAATCATATTTCCTAGGGATTGCTGTCTTACTATTTTGGTTACTGCTTTTTCAATTTTCTTGAATTGCAATAATTACTGTTTGTCTGGACTACTCTCAGTCACCTACACTTCCACAGGAGCTAAATCATAGATAAAACAGAAGTTGAGAATTTGAAAATTTGATTTCTGTAGTCCCACTATGTTATGGTTATTACACATGTGGCTTCTTTTGAGGTTACATCTCTAAGAAAATGAGGCCAGGTCTTCCTGTCAGGGCTATAATTTACATCAGCAGTAACTGTTCTCTTGATATGTTCAGTGGAGGTCACATCCCTTTCAGGTTTGTTACCTTCTGCTGGCCTCACTGTGATCACCGCTAGAGGAGCTGCACCTGGATACTGTCTTGGACTGCAATGCAAGATGTATAAAAAAGTATGTATTCTATCACCAGCTGTTAAAACCAGGTGGGGCAGTGTTCTTTATCTCTTCCACGACTCATCCCTCATAACTCCAGGGAGATATCTTCTGTTAATGGGCCACCGAGTCTTACTGCATGACTGATAAAATTACATCATCCCATTTGGAGATGCTCCACCCAGGGAGAGGAGCCAAGCATTCCTACCTGGATAGAATCAGAGGCTTAGAGTCCTGCAATGAGCCTTTTTCTACTGGATTCCCAGAGGTGAGACTGAACCCATCTACACCACTGGACTTCCAGAGGAAAACTACGCCCTTCCACAGGATCAACAGAACCACATCTGTCACTCCAGGAGGGCTGCAGCCACCATTTAATCAGTCTGGTACCAATACTCTGAGCAACAGGGAGTCAGGCTGTATTCTGACTCAGTGGGTTGTTTTTCTGTTACTGCATTTTTAATTTAATTTTCTGACTAAAGAGCTGTTATTCCTACTCCCATATCTTTGCCTGAGAGCCCCTTGATTTCAAGATTGTAATAATTCATAGTGGGGACAGGTTTACGTTTTTCCATTTCAAAAGAAATTCCTGCCTTCCCTCGCAGACATCTGTCTTTTCAAACCAAGACAGATACAAATATTGCTGCCTTGCCTTTTGGCTCCTTTTCAGGTGCCTCTGTGAAGCCCTGGGAAGGACGATATCAGGGATCTGCTTGTGTCTATCAAAAGGTGGCCAGTAGGATTAGCCATTTTAATCTAGAGTCCTGGCCACCATGCTTAGGACTTCCAGGTTTTCCATGCTGCCGTGGGAACTCATATAAAGATTTACCAAAGGAAAAAAAAGGAAGAAAAAAGAAAAGAAAAAAAAAGACAGAAATCAGGGAAACAGGACAAAGGCAACCAAGTTTAATTCTCATTAAGTGGTGTAATATTGAATATGATTTGCTGTACTGCAGATTTGTTAGTCAGGTAACAGCTTGATTTTACAATGGTGTGCACATACAGGTAACATTTTTATTTAAGAAATCCCAATAAAGGTAATATGCCTTGTGCTGTAGCTATGACTTGAAAAATAACTGAGTTAAAGCCGAGTTTCTTTATATGGCACTTAAAATTTAATAATGTTTTTTTTCTTTTATTGATCTTTTGAACACTTCATTTGATACCAAAAGTAGAAGGAAGCTGAATCACCCGTTCCAAAGCCTTAAGGCAAGACTGGGCAGTCCAGATCTAAACTGAAATCTGAATATTGAAAGATCACCTTTCATCTATGATGCTAAAACAAAACCTCCATTTCCTCCTCATCTTCCTGAACTTTGTAGTGGCTGATCTTGTCAGCCTGTGTAGCAGCTGTGGAAGAGAGCACCTGAACTGTCATGCCAGCCTTGGCTACAAATTGCTGCCTCTTCTAGACAAGAGCATTTTCTTCTATATATGGCATACCCTCTGCTTTTACTGTGAAATAATTAAAATGATGCAGTAGAATTCAAATAGCACAAATACCTTGCCTGGCCTCACCACCTGCACCTGCTGTGGCTCTGCTGCTGGTGGCACTGTCCTGTTGGGGGCACATTTGCTGTACGTGCAGCTGTTCAGCCAGGATGGGCTGCTGATTTTTCACCCTGGCTATGCTATGCAATGTGATTAAATTAGATCTCTTACATTGTTCACTGACTTCTGGTAAATTACACCTTTGATTTCTGGTCCAATGAAAAGGTGCTAATTATCTTTTTAAGTGCTCATTTAATGTTCTGCAGTGACATAAAGCATGAGTGCAGCCGCCTGCATGCCCAAAGCTTCCAGAGGTTTCTCCCAGGCTGCTCACTCTCATCAGCCTTTTTCATTTTTCCTCTGCTCCTTCCCTCTGTCCCTCCAAGGCACCTGCTGCGTGCCAGTTCTGCAGCTGAATAAATCTACAACGTTGTTTGCTGCAACTGGCTCCATTTTAACCCATGAAAGAAAGAAAATTTGCATCCCAATTGCAATCCCAGTCCTCACTGCCCAGCTCGCATTATGATTTCTCTCTTACATGGGGCTTAGCAGACCTCACTTTGCAAATGGCTGTCCCTACTCTTCCCTTGAGAAAGAAGCTTATCTGGGGAAGCACTTCACCCATGCCTTACACAGCCTGCATCTGCCCTTTTTCTAAATAGTTTATAAAAGCTCTCTGCTGTTGACTCTGCTTATGTGACCAGAGGCCCTTGCAGGCCAAGGTGCCCAAGCCTACCCACCAGGACCTGCACACACACATCCCCTGGGGAGCAGCTAGTGCCGGGGGCTTTTATCTCCTGGAAAGTGGCCCACAGCTTGGGCTCCCATCTCCAAGGTGGTGGAAGCCTGGCAAAGTCCATGGATGTCCTTTGGATGACTGGGACACTGTCTTTCTCAAGTTTCTCATTTAATTTCATGTCTTTAGACTTGAACACTTGTGACTTCAGCCTCAGCATCTCAGCTGAGTTGTGCCAAAGCTGTGGCTGCTCCCCAGTCTCTCACCTCTCTCATGGGGACATGGCAGTGGTTCTGCAGAGGGATTTTCACAGCTGCTCCCTGGCAGCCCCACCTCCCCACCTCAGAGAGAAACTGCTCAGCATGGGTGGGTAAAGGTGTGGCTCCCTCTGTACTGGCTCTGGGCTCAGGTTTTCAGTGGTGGCTTTACTGCAAGGAAAGTAGAGGCTTAAAATGCAGTTGTCAGCTAAGTGTATGTAACTACACTCTGTAACAAACCTGCCAGATTCTAACAGCTTGTATTCAAATAGTAGAAAAATCCCAAACATTGCTTTTCCAATTGCTGATGCCATCCCTGCCAGTTCTCCCTGTGCTTTCTGGTCCCCAGACTATCACCGCCCCACAGTTGTACACTGCGCAGGGTCTGCCCCAGGCTTGGGGCTACCCTGTCCTTGGGAGGCCTTGTGCCAGGCTGACAGTCAAAAATGTTTCAGTTTGGGTTCTATAAATGGTGAAAATCCAGCACAGAAGGAGGGTGGCACTGACAGCGCCCAGTGCCCTGCCTCTGTGGGAGAGGCTCCCTGATGAACTTACACAATTATTACAGGTAGACCAGGCTGAGGCTGTTTCACAGGAGACTTTTCCCCTCTCAGTTTGAGCACTGTTAAACCTTTTCCATGTTAGCTCTGTTTGCCACAACCTGTTGGCTGTGTCTCAGCAGGAGCTCTGCTCATAACTAGCAGGCACAGCCATACTCCCGGCCACTCTCCCAAGACAAAGTGTGTTTGTGGAGCACAGCAGTGGCCAGGTTCAGCAGGGCTGGCTGGTGTGCTAATCTACTTCTATTAGATTCCTCTTTAAAAGCACACTGGCTTATTTTTGTTGTTACTTCCAAAGAAGATTAAATATGCCCTAGTTTGAACTTGAAGAATTATTTTGCTTTCATTCAAACATCCAGCTATGCTATATGAAACCCAGGCTTGTAAGGCTGCTGCATGAGAACTGGGTTACCCCCTCCTCCTTTTGCAGAATCCTGCTGCCAGAGGTTTTATTCCCTAATCATTACCAAGACAAATATTCTCAGGAGCCATAGTGAAGCACAGAGTTGTTATTAAACAAAAAGAAAGGGAGAAAGAAAAAAAAAGCTACAAATCAGATTTCAAACAGCAGTTAATTTGCTTTACCATCACTTGCTTGCTATGTGCCAGGGAGCCTGTAGATATTTGCGGGAATCATCCCATGGCAGTGAAGCTGCTCTCTCTAACTGAGTGTGCATGTGGGCCATGCACATGCTTGCCTCTGTTCTGGTCCCAGACTTGGTTTCTCCAGTTGCCCCCACCTCAGGGACCTTTGCTACTGCGCTCGTTCATGGCAGTCAAGCCCCTACAGAGCACAGCTTCACTTCCAGGCACCACACCAGAGACAAAAGACCTTGGATTTCATTGAAGTTTGTTCCCTAACCTGAGGCTGGGCAAACAGTACTCATTGTACTCAAAAACCCTCATTGGGGTTTGTGCTCTCCAGTGCCTCTGCAGCTCCTCATGCCACACAACATTCCCAGAGGAAGCAGGCTGCTGTTGTGCCATGCTGGTGGCTCTCTGTGTGCCTTACCACCTTGGGCACTTTGAACACAAGTGTCTCTTTTACCTACGTGTGGTGACGGCACTGGTGGCACTGGGCAGACTGGGGAGGCCCACAATTATGAACCTTGACACAGCCAGTCTCCTTCTAGGGACTGAAGTCCAGAGCACTGTAGGCAGGATTCAGTGCAATCCCATTGACCTGTGGTCCTGGCTTCCCTCTCTGGTGTGGTCCCTTGGGATGGGTTGGGGTGAGAGCTTTTTCCTGTTCATTGTGATAAATTCTTCCAGCTTATACCTCCATCAGCCCTTTCCTGCATGGAGCCCTTGCACACTGAAACAGTGTTTGCAGACATATTCTAACAAGGCCAGGGGGATGTAAGGACATCCCAGGACCAAAGTAAGAAGATTTTTTCCTGGAATAGCACATCTCCTTTACAACCTCTTTTAATATGGCTGCACTGAGCAGTAAAAAAATATTGACCTAATCACAGCAGTCTTCAGAATTTAGTCTCTATCAAAACTCTATACAGTTCTTTATAGTTTGCATATCTCTTTACAGGTCTCAAATATGCAGGACTGAGAATAAATAAGACTATGTCAAGTGGAGAGATCTACCCAGATAGTAAGAAAGATTATTCTATACATAGACCTACAGAAAAGACTGATTTCTTGACTTAAATATAAACTGGGGAGAGTTGGTAGGTAGCAGTGATGTTTATGAGCTATTTATGGCCAGCTTGTGAGATGAATTGTTGTTTGTTTTATTTTAGAGAAGGGAAACCATGATGCATAAAAATACAGGAGTTGAACTTATTTGGGGCATACTTTTTCTTACATAAAAAGCATTCTTACATTTCAACCAATACAATTTGGTTTAAAGGAATACTGGAAAGGTAAGTAATTCTTTCAGACTAGTAGTTATTTTTGTCTTAAGAAGCTGTAGGGTTAAATTGTTAAAACAAGATTTTTGACATACATGTGTGATGTTTTAATGACCCGGTCCATTCCCCAAGGAGCTATTTGGTTTTTAGCTTTTTAACTACTTTTTTTATTTATATCGAGGAAACAATCAAACTCTCATCTGGGACTTTTTTCCATTGACATAAGTATGATTGCTTCGGGCTTTTATAAAGGAGAATTAATTAAAGGCACTGATTCATGATTGAATCAGCTTCAACTTTGGTGGCTAAAGAGGTTACTTCTGAGGTGATAACCTCAGCTCTTCCGAACCTGACAGGAGTCATGAACCAGAGATTCCTCCTGCTGCAGCTCACAGCCCAGCATGTTAACATAAATTGAAATCAATAGATGCTGGAATGAATACACTATGTGCTGTGAACTGGGGTGGCCCAAGAGCAGGGAAACTGTCCCTTCTGCCACCCTGCTCCAGTAACTTCTGCCAGAAGGGTGGGATGCACATCAGGAAGTGATAGATTTTTCCATGGTCCAGAGCCTGCAAATCCCCTCTGTGTTGTACCATAGAGCTGTAGCATGAAAAGCTGGATATTAAATACCACATGAAACTGGATTTTTGTTAGACTCCTGCATCCACTTGGCTTGGCTAGCAAAACTAGTCGGGTTAATTTCAGAAGGAGTTTTGTGGAGGTTTATGGCTCTGCAAAACAATAAGCTAAATTCTGTATAATTTTACTTTGAAATAAGCCAGACAAAAGATATTCTTCCCAGTTCACATCACCATTCCCTGCACAATAAGTATTTTACACGTGATTTTAACTCAAAGGTAGGAAGGGAGCCAAGAATGTGTTTCCAAGGTATACAAAACCTTACTAAATTGGAGTGCAATACTAGGAAAAAAGTGCGCAAGCAGATGTGAATTAAACTGATCTTCAAGGGGACAACGTTTGCTTTTCCAATCCTATTCTCATTTCTACAGCTGTTGGTGATTAAAGCCCAGATCATTGTAGCTACCGCCAGTAAAAGAGAAGCCTAAATGTAAGTAGTGTCTCCAAGACGGGAAAAATTGAAAACAAGGTGCTCGTGTCTGGCTGTTAACACCTCAGACAAAGACCAGAAATGCAGCTGGATAAATTTTTTAAGTGAAGAGACTTTCATCACAGAGGAACATTAAAAAACCATTGTTCAATAAGTTAGTTGTGAATTTGTGCAAAGTTCAGTGAAGTAGGTTCTGCAGATTTTCTTGGAAGGAAGCAACATATGATTACATTCTTCAAAAGCTTCTATTTTTGCCTAAAACTTGAGTTAAATATCTTAATAATGAAGGAGGAAAAAGACATCCCAAGTAAACCAGATGGTTTAGGTTCCTTTAGAGGAGAGCAGAGATAGGGACACTTTCTCAATTGCTTTTGTTTTTAGACCCATGACTTATATACATATAAAGTACCAAATTTCTTTGCCATTAATTTCAATTTCTGAAAGTTTTGTATGTCAATACATAGCTATTTATCTTAACTGAATTTAGCCCAGAAATTTTTTTAGACTTCATCTAATATCTACAGACCGCATTTGATCTCAGACCTGCCATATAGTCATTTCAGTAAGTAATATGTGTGATGGCAAAAATGTACAAAAAAAAGTACCTTCTTATAATTAGGCCTCACAAAATATTTGTCACCATTACTGAGTTGTAACTTAGGAACTAAATTGCAAAAAAGTGAAAGACTCACTCAAAAGAGCATGTTCTGTCATTCTTCCCAGCACAGGCTGATTTCCTTCAGTGATTTGGGTCGGGTATGGGACTGTCCTGTCATTATCTTATTACTACATGCAGCGCTCCCTCTGCTCACTTTCACTGGGAAGGGCGAGGTGGATGAGACACAATCTGGTTCTAACCATGAATGACCAAACCATCACAAGTCTGTCTGGTTTTGCCAGCCTCCTCAAGACTGCAGTTCCCTGGGTAGTCTTGTAGGAGTCGCCCAACCTGGTACCACTCAGGCCATGAGTTTATTTTTAATTTAAGGAATCCTCAAGGTTTTCACT
Source organism: Anthoscopus minutus (assembly GCA_013399455.1). NCBI lineage: Eukaryota > Metazoa > Chordata > Aves > Passeriformes > Paridae > Anthoscopus > Anthoscopus minutus. The sequence continues at coordinate 208,694 of VWYI01014753.1, read as the reverse complement.
ACTTACAGAGGGCTGCCCCCACAGCAATCACACTTCTCTCTGCAATGAGTGATGATGCAATTCCTACTGCTTTCCTAGCAAATGGGGAGAGGTATAAGGAGTGGCACTTCATTTCTTATTTTGGTTATGAGTCATCAGCTCTCACCTTAACTACTAGGGTGAGGCCTCCCAGTCAAAATAGAAAATTTCTCTAATTGTGAAAGAAAAGTAGCCAAGCCTGGAGAAAAGGTTTAAACTGATAGTTGTGAGGGGCTTAAGTAATCCCTGCATTAATGAAGCCAAAACCCCCATAGGAGGTGATATTTTGTTAAAAAAGCAGGGCCTCTACTGGCTTAGAAAAGCCATTGGGACTGTGCCCACTCGTGTACCTCTGTGGCATCTCACAGGATTAGAAAACTTGTTTTCAGCTGTATTCTTTCTGAAAAATTAAGCCTTCTGTTTCTCCCCCCCATCACCTAAATTGCTGATAATTATAGCAGTACTAGAGCTGCTAATTCTCAGGCTTCTGGAAATAAACTACCACTATTCTGAAGCAGAGATCTGGTGCTCATGCAGAGCAGAGCCCCTGACCCAGCTCCTCCGTTGTGCAAACCTACACTGAGCTGTGAAGGAGGCAGGAAGGAATTCTGATTTATAGCATCTGAAGGGCTGACCCAGAAGCTGGAGTAAATGGGCTTGATCTAGCAATTCCCAACATCCTCACACTCCAGCAGTATTAACGATCAATTAGGAGGCACTTTGTTTCCATACCGCAGCAGCAATAGCTTTAGCCTTCCTTTGAAAGGCCATAAAAGGGCAAAGGGCAATGGCTGGGCAGAGGGATGACAAAATAAAGTGGGGAGAAACCAGGGACTCTTAGGAACCTAACTGCAAATCTTGTAACAAAATGCAATTGGACAGAAGGGACTTGGTTTCAGATGTAAAGTAAGCTAAATAGGTGAAAGAGTTCTCTTTAAACTGTCATCATTAATTTAAGCCAAACTTAATTAAAAAAATAAACTGAAACAGCTGGGTGTAGGAAGTGGCTGACTGACCTCAGTGCTGAGGCTGTTTTCCTTTCTCCTTTTAAACCATTGTTTGTCAGCTTCCACTTAAGGCAAACCAGAACCGTCAGACTAACCACAATCAAAACCATAGGGCTTGCTTGCATCTAATATTTCGCTCTGTGTCATGACATGCATTAAAAGAAAGTAAGGAGTATCACTGGAAAATTCATTTTGCACATTCACATGGTGCCATGCTATGTTACCTGTATGAGAGGACCAGTGAAATACTTAAAGCCTTAAAAACATCTTCTATTCCAGAAGACCTTTGAAAGTGCTTATATATTTAAAACATTCGAAAACCCTTTATTTCTACTTCTTATTCTACATAAACTTCTGAATAAAAGCAAAATCTCTGCTTTATCTGTGTCACTCACCCTAACCATCCTTTGTCAGGCTGAGATAAACAGTCAGGACATTGGGGTAGTTACTATCTTATGATGTGTGCCTTCAGAGCCCCTCCTACTACATTTCTGCCTGGTTCATCCATGCAGAAATGCAGTTCAAGTACATGCTAATGGATAAAAGGCAGCCTGCTTCAGCTCTGGGAGTAGAACAGTGCACTGCTCCTCTGGAGGGCATACAAAGCATCTCATTTACTTGATTCCCAAATAGTGGGAATGTGATAAGCCTGCCTCAAAAACGTTCAAGTCCTGATGTCACTGTGCTAGTCCAGCCCAATGGTGGGTTCATTCCTGCACTGCTGTCACCGTGGGGCCCTCTCAGAGGGAAGGACTTATGGCTCATCTACTATTGATCTTCTGTTGTGGGACATCCAACAGAACATCTACTTCTATGAGAAAATACTAGAGTCTTACTGAAACTCATCAGTTCTGCAGTAGGAGGAGATTACTAACATACAGCACACTCCCTATACATTTCAAATACAGATCAAGTGATAGTTTCTGAGAGAAGTTATTCCACAAGTAATCAATTATCCTTGTGAAGGAAACAAGATCTCTCAGCTTTTTTCCTTGCTGATAGTCATCAATGCCCTCAAGCACATCCTTTTTACTTTGGTTGGACTTACTAATGTGTCTGAAGTTAATAATATGTTTAAGACCCATATTTCAAGAATCTGGAAGACTTATATAATACAAATAATCATCCTACCCTTACAGGGCTTGTCTTAGCTTGGAACAGGCATCAGAAAGTCATTCAGGTGCAGTTATGTTTTACCACACAGAGAACAGAACTTAGAAAAACAGTTAACAACCACACACAAAATCCAGGATGGATTAATGTATATTTTTGTAGCAGTGAGAAACTGTAAACTCATTCATCATGGTAACAAAATGGTGGTTATATCACAGCTCCTGCTGCAGCAGGGAACACTGGTGCATGCACAGGTGCCACATACAGACAACAGGCTACAATATTTTTCTATCTATCTATCTATCTATCTATCTATCTATCTATCTATCTATCTATCTATCTATCTATCTATCTATCTATCTATATCTAGAATACTATCTCAGTAGCATTTTGCCACACTTTGGAATTTCTAAAGGCAATTTAAACCAAATACCTCAATTTGCAAAGCTTTGATTTTAAGTTTCTTTATGTTTGTGTTAGATTCCCAGTGCTACTGTAACAAAGTAGGAGTTTCTGGTGGTTTTGTGTGAGTTATACCTTTTTAATTAGTCTAGTTAATGCATTTTTATCTGTGACACTTGTCCTCCCAGCCTGCCGCCATGCTACCCGAGTTGTCAAATGGCTTTGAAAAACCTACTGTCGTCTCTGGATCATTTCACACATTTAAAAGAGCCATCTATCAATTCACTGTTAAAAAAAAGCACATCAAAATCAACCCATGGTGGTCCTGTCTGTGGAAAGGAAATGGTAATCTGCCCATCCAACAAGGATTAAAGTTACCTTGTTCCTTTCTGTTCTAACTAGCTCCTAAAATCAGCTGTGACCATTGTGGATGCACTCAGAAATGTGCAAACCAGAGCTGGAGCTTGTGCTGCAAAGGGCAAAGTGTTCCTCAGTGCTGTGCCTGGCACGTCCCACTGTGGGCTAGGGGAGCACTCACCTGGTGCAGCTCTGGGCTGGGACACTGCTGAGCAAATCCCAGAGCTTCTGTCCCCTCCATGGTGGGATTCCTGCCACCTGGAAATGTTGGTGTTGCCTGGCCCTTGGTGTGGGGGAGCCCAGGAACCATGAGATGGGTGGCAGGAGCTGCCTTCCCAGCTTTTGCAGCACCTCATGTGGTTGGAGCAGTGGCAGAAAAACAACTGAGGGAGTTTTCCCTGAAAAGCTTTGAAATCAATATTCCATTAAATCATCGGATGCTGAAGAATAAACAGATTGTCCCAGGATGAAGCAATTAATTTGTTTTACTCTTTGACCTGCTAAAATGCAAAAATTGCTGTGGAATTTACTCTGTGTGACATGTTCAAGCAGCAGAGCAGTCTCCATTAGTGCTAGTGTTTTTCTAATTACAGCTATAAATAAAAGCTAACCTCCATCCCGATTCAAAATGGATTCCATGGATTGCCAGGTGCATAGGTGATGCAATGCAGAGAGATGAATGCAGCAGCATTTGCATCATCATATTGACTTACAACTCAGGGGTTAATTATTGCATTCTTCTGCCAAGTACTGGGACAGCCATTTTTAGTCATTTCCAAAATGCTAAAAAGAAACTTGACAGCTTCTCATTAGATTGGAATAGACAAGATGCTTGAATCAACAGTGGAATTTTATTAGGGATACTCAAGTATAAAAACAAGAACTTTTCATTTTGATATTGTATACTTTATGCTGTATTGATTTGTTTTTATTGATTTTTAATAAAAAAAGTGTAAGTGTTTCTCCAATGGTGTAAATTAATTGTTATTGTGCCACAGAAAACAGAAGACTACACCACAGTAATTAACATTTCCTGGCAAGGAAACTAAGTGAGCTTGCTGCTGAAATGGGCTTTAAAGCATGTTTTGACATTGCACAAAGGTGAGGATATGCCTGTGAGGGGGTGATGTGGCAGGCATGGCAAGCACTGTGAGACTTGGGTCGGAGCAGGAGCCCTCACAGCTCCACAAGGCCCCGTGTGCCTGAGCTCAGCTGGGGCAGGAACAGGCTCCCAGCCCTCCCCTGCTCTTCTCACAGCAGGCTGGGGCTGCCTGTGGATGGAAGGTGGAGTGTACCCCTCATGTATCAGCTGTTTTGAGTCAGCTCACTGAACTGCACAGGTGCAGCTGCGAACCTTTCTGATGCTTTCAGTTCTTGGCATTATCCTCTGTCATATCGAGGATGCCCTCTGTAGGTGTGGGGGGCTTCTGGGCAGTTCAGCACACAGAGAAGCCCTCAGGCCTGGCTGGAGCTGCTGGGCACTGTAATGGACCAAGGAACTTGGTCCTGCCAAACAAGGGAAAATCGAACATCACATACAGCAGCTATTCCAGCATTAGCTGAAATGAGGAAATTGAAGATAAATGCCTCTTCTAGTCCTCCATGAGGCACCTTTAGAGGACTTGGATCAACTTCAGCAGAATGAAGTCAATACAGCTAATTCTGGAAAGATTACATTTTAACTAAGAAGATTAAAAAAAAAGGAATTCTCTCTAAGTAATGAGTAAGGAAAGGGAGGTACAGATAGCTGAACAGATTAATTAGCAGCTGGGAGATGAATACTATTGTGTTAGCTACTGTAACTAAAACCAACTCAATCCCTTCTTTTGAGACCATCTTACTAATTATAAGCTATGTGCTGCAAGACAGGAAGCTCATCTTAAATAAGTTAAAACACTTAAGTTAAATAAGTGACAGTGATAAATTAATAAAAATTAATAAAAAAGAAATCTCTCTATAGCTTTTCTCACACAACCAAATTTTCTTGTTTTGTACTAAGTTAAAAGAAAATTTTGATGAAGTAAATAACATTTTTTCTCAGCAAAATTGCTCCACATCAACACATCACCAAGAGCTGGTCTGTGTCTACTTTTACACAGAATGTAAAAACTGCTAGTGAAGACTAGCCCTAAAGCTGGAAGTAGCAGGGCATCGAATATTTAAAGGAAACTCAATATGAATAGAGAATCTCTGCAGGAAGGGAGAGCCTGCAACCATGAAGGTCTTCAGACTGAGCTGAGAGAACAGCTAAAGCCCAGCCTCCAGCTCAGATATCAGCATCCTTTGGCCTCTCAGGCACTTGGTGTATCTCTCTCATCCTAATCTTCAGTTTCAGTGAAGCTTACACTAATATGAACTCCTGTTCCTAACTCTCTGGTGAAGGTTCTACATCTAGGCAAAAGCAGAAAGACATTGTGTAAACAGGCAGAAGATTTCTGAAACTGTTTTATTTTTGTTGGAAGAGATATAAAAGCTCAAATTGATAGTGCTTTATGTTTTGTTCAGAGAGACATGGGTTACATGGACAGGTAACTCTCACTTTCCCAAAAATACAACTAAAGCTCAGGTTACTTCTGTATAATCCATTTTACTGCTATCTTCCCCTCTTGTACAGATCTCCACATGAGGGTCTTGCTGCGGCATGCAAATCAGACTCAAAAAGAGTGCCCATATGTCATTTAGCCTTTGGTACATCCCATCCAAGAGGTACCAAAGGTACCAAGGATACCAAGAGGTATCCTCTTGTGAGAGCACCAGTATGGTCCAATTCTGGAGCAGAATTCAGTTCTGGGATATGTTAGAGGCTCCTTTGTGAAGTTTCTATGAAACATGTTTCAATACTTTTGGAAATGGAACTAGATATTTTATCAAAATTCTCTGTTAAGGTAGTATCTTGCTATCTACTTTTCCTATTGTCAAATTGATTTTTGCCTGTAAAGGGCAGTTATTGGTGCACACATATTCCCAAGTACTTCAGACATCCTGCTTCTTGATTTCAGATGGTTCCAAATCAAAGCCTCAGATTCCCAAACTTTGATATTTCAGATAGATTTAGAAAGAAAGGAACAGAGAATTTTATTCCATCAAAGTAATCGTTTATGGGATTCGTTATAATACAAAATGTATTCTTCATGAGTATAATTTTCCACTCTCAGTCAATTTTCCAGAAGTCCTGCTACTGGATGAATGACTCAGAAAGCTTTAGACCTGACAAGCACAGCGTATATGAGCAGATGGCACAAATTAAGGAAGTTGTGCTATGTTACTTCAGCCAAGAATCTGAAGTTCAAATTTTTGTCTCTGTTTTGCATATAGCTGTATTTGATATCAGGAGCCCAAATCAGAGAAAATAGCAGCAAAACTCTTACTGGTATAAGGGGAAGACTGAGATGGGCAGGACTTCCTCCAAACAGGCTCGACAGAAGTAATCTGTGACAAAAGTGACAAAAAGTATTAACAAGAACATGGGCAAGATGAGACCTATAAGGCAAGAGCAAAGCCATTGGTGGTTCTAACACTGCTTGGTAAAGCACTGTGTGATCAAAACTTGCTTTAAATTTAGGAAATTATATATTCCAATGGGCTGGTGCAAAATATATCTATACTGTTAAGTGGATCAAGACATTATGGTGTTAGTCATGCTGATAAGGGTTTGTTACCCTTTTGGTGATCTGTAGGAGAAGGAATGTGTGCCTGCAGAGGAGATAAGACTGCTCTGTAAGACTGCTCTAAGTAAAACTGCTCTGCTCTTGTAGTGATGAGATTCAGCGGTCAGGAGCTATTTCCACTATTGAGGAGTTCAGGTCCAACAAAGATCTCTGGCAGTCTCAGCTGGTGACTTCATGTTAGCTTCAGACAAAGCCTTTTGCTCGAGATAGGGTATGAATTGAAACAATCTGGTAAAGAAAAACATTCAGTCAGTATTCAATAGAAGTGTGAATCTAAAAGTCTTCCTCCACCAGACATATTTTAATGAATGCACAGGAACTATGTTATCTCATAGTTTTCTTGTGTCATTAACTGAGAAAAGAGTTTTAAAAAAGTATCCCCACAGAAATCTTATTCATATGTTTTATTATATGTTCCAGCACGGGTACCACTTTAGTTTAATGCTATGTTGGATGATGGTACAAATTTATAGCCAAAGGTTTACATCACAGACAGCTGGAATGAATAACAATAAATTAATTTAAAGCGCTACAAAAGTGCTCCCCATAGTATGCAGTGCTTATGCACTCAAGACTAATAATTTATAAATGCATATCTTTTATAATACTGGTCTCAAGTCCTGAAAGCAGCTAGTTAAAAAGCAGTCACATGATATAATTTTTTTTAATATTTCAAATACATGATTAGGGTGGGCACCATGGTCATTAGCATTAGATAGCTTTCTTTTATGATCAAGTGCAATGAAGCAATAGCCAGACACAGAAACCAGCTAAGCAATGGCAAACAACCATTGGGAGTCCTGGGGTCATTCCTGCTGCTTCTTCCACATGCTCTTTACAAGCTAGTGGTCAGGCTAAGGCTGTTTCCCTTCCTTTTGCTTCTCTGTTGTGTTTGTCACATCAGACACTCAGAAGGCTTGAAGAATAAAAAGATGTGCTGCTGAGTGCAGTCAGAAGCAGCTGTGCACCTCTGCATGTCTTTCCTTCCATCCCCAAACACCAACTAACAACGGTGCAGAAGGCAGTGAGGGGGCCAAATGATGCTCTAAGCCCTGCCCTCATTACACCAGCAGTGCTAACTTCAACACTGAGTGAATACTGAACTCTCTTACAAACTCCTGCTTGCATGGGCTAGGTTACCTGAAAGCATTTTACTTGCTTTGGGACAACACATTTTTGGTTCTGTGTCAGGGAATAAGAGAGAAGTGATGCCTCCAAGGCAAACAAGTACTTGCACTAAGGCATTGTGGAGACTAAGGATCAGGGCAGGCCATAAGCTTTCCTTTTGGGGCACAGAATTTTCCCTAGCATAACTTAGCGTCTTTCTGTATTCTTCCATAGTGAAAGGGTATATTCACTATTACTAGTGAGGGTAAAAGAGAAACCAGCTCAAATAACTTGGGTAATGTCGCATCTTTTGCCCCAGTGCAGATCTCTGGCATACCTCACTGCAGGGATGTCACTTGTCTTAATACCACCTTTACTTTCCCCAGGCAAATCTTGTTGTTTCTCACTTTTCTTGGAGAAAATAATTTACTTCTTAAAGTAAATTATTCAGAGTTATTAACCTGAGGTTCTCTTTACTTCAGAGTTATTAACCTGAGGTTCTAGAAGGAGTCTTTCACATTGAAAGAAGGATCATGAATAATTTCTCTGTCTCTTCTTTTGGGCCATTGCTATGTATTAGACTACATATTTGAGTCTTGGCAGATTGAAAAAATATGCACCATAATCAACCTCATTCACTTTGGTAGATCTTTAGCAAAGGAAGTGGAGTGAGACACAAAGTGGGCAGAAATATCATTGCCTGGTCCCTCCCCTCCCTCTTTTTAAAGAAAAGAAAGCTGTTTGTGCTACACAGAATTCAAGCTTCTAAGTAACAATGCCTGATTAACTTTTTTTTAAATATCACAAACTTGCTAATTCATACTCTCTTGCCTCTTCCTTTCTGGCTTTCTCTGAAAGTAGTTTGTAATGTAACACGTTTTTCCAGAGGTCAATGGGGACATATTTGCATTTTGATACACTTCAAATTTTTGCCTCCAGCACGCCACTCAAATGCGCTGTGCTAATCAGAAGCCAGTAATGATCTCCTACGTGCTTCAAGCGGGTGGCTGGGCAAATAAAAGCACCTCAAAATGCAAAATTCGTGAGAGAGCAATACACAGTAAAGATAAATACAAAAAAGGGATGATGCTGGCAAAAGCAGTTTGGATTTGTAAGCTGAGGGTTGTGTCTGAAATAAGCAGCTAATGTGTTTATGTGCACCACTGGAGTGATAAGGGGACTGGGGGGGCTCCTGCCTCAGCCAGCTGCACTGATAGACTGCAGGTTTCTCTGAGCAGATCACTTGTATGTCAATATACCCAGATGAGACACAAGCATTTCCAAAGGCTTTTTATATGCTCAGTGATACCTCATGTTCTGAACAATCCAAATCCAAGATTAGGTAGGATCTAGGAAAATGGGGCAGCCCCAAAGCATGGGTTTAATCTCTGTAGAGGTATTTTTTTTAGCAGTAAGGATAGGTTTACACTCACATTTGCCTGCCCAAAGTGAGGGGGTGTGTGAAGCTGTATGGGAGAAAAAAAACAACCCAAGAACTCAAGAGATTATTTATTTAAAAAAATGTATTAAAAAAAATTATTTATTTTAAAAAATATCTTTGACAGACAGAGTCGCAAGAAAACCTGAGCACTTCCTTGGTAACCACTGCATCAGGAGAAAAACTCCTGATAAGCAGGTGTTGCTTAGGCAGCAATCAGCCAGGCAGTGCGTGTGTGTGTGTGTCTGTGTGTGTGTGTGGAGGGGGAGAGGGAGAGGAATGGAGATGGAGCCAGGCAGACAGGTATTAAGGCACTGTGGCGAGTGTGTGTGTGGCTGCAAAGGATGGCAACTGTGTGTGAGAAAATGACATATGAGCAAAACCAAGCTGCTCTGCTGAGTATTTTATATTATGTGTTTTTAAGAGAAAGCAGTAAGAAGAAACCAGGGGAGAGAGACTGAAAGGACAAGGCAGGAATGACCAAGCAATTGCATGTCTGGGCTAACAGCAGCATAAGGCAAGAAATCTAGGCATCAGGGAAATCATTTAAAGCCATATTGATTCGTTTTGGAGGTGAGAAAAAGCAGATGCACTCAGCTACTATGGAATGGCTCTGACATCTGACAGCAGCTACAGCTGCATGATTTTTTCTTTCTTTCTTTTTTTTTTTTTTTTTTTTAACGAGTTTCATTCACAGAAAGCTGGCACTGTAACCCCAAACCAGCTTGCACCCCCAACTGAGTCACCTCTTCCCCCAGCAACCGGAGCTGCCACCAAAGCGCGTCCCAGCCAGGGAGCCAGCAGAACCCTCGGGCAATGCCACAATGGAACAGGGAGAAAGACAGGCACAGGGGGAGGGCAGTGGTTGAAATTCAGCAGCTCTGGCCATTCCCAGTGAGCTGGGAGCGCTCAGAGGCAGAGCGGCTTCAGAGCCCATCCATCTCCGCGACAGACAGCAGCTCTTCCCCGGGAACTCTGCCCGGCCCCTATCCTCCAGCACACAAAGCAGGATGCAGAGGAGACAAGGATCCAGTACTGGGCGGTCCTTGCATCTAGAAAATAGGAGGTTAACTGCACATGACATGGGAAAATAAGCGGGTTTAGGATTCTGTAGGAAATCCTATGCGTTGGGGAAAGAGGGGGTGGGGGTTTCTACACGGAAATACTAGCAGGTGTTGCCTGCACTGCTTCCAGTAAAGCCAGCTCTGTGTCAGGCAGGCCTTTGCTCTTTAGATTTGTACTCATTCCTTAATTCAGATAGTCTTTCGTCTATTTATCCAAAGATGTAATTAGAGAATTCATACAGAGACCCTGGGGCTGAGATCTTCTAAATCCTGCTTTTCTGGAAGCCAAATGCCTGTGAAGGTCTGCCCTAGGTAACTTAACCTCAGTCACAGCTTGAACCTGATCCTCTGCCAAGGCTTTTGAGTGTTCCCCACATTCAGATTTTCCTCATGCAATCAGTGTGGTTTCAGACCTGCACAATTCAGTTCAAACTTTGACCATAGCTATAGCATGCAATTAAAAATTTTCATTTTCTGTTTAAAAAGAAACCGGACTCCACAACAGTGAGGGTAAGGGATGCTCAGGAAGTTTCCTTAAGTATAAAATTTTTCAATCTGAAAGGAAATTTGGTGTGGTTTTATTATTTCTGGAAACAAAAATCCATGTGCTCTACTGAATTAAACCATATTGCACTCATAGCACCTCAGATAATGTCCCATCCTTCCTGTTTTCTACTCCAAGAACCTCAAGTGTAACCACGTAGGGATGCATACATATGTATTCATTGGCTTGATCTTTCACAAACATCTGCTGAGGAACATCTGATTTGTATGAAATAGGAGTTTGGCATAAAAAAAGTCAGAAAATTTCTATCCGGACATTTTTCATAAAGAAAACAGCTTTCAGATAGATGGAATGCTTTGTAACAATATAAAATTCCATTTTTCCATAGAAAATAGGTATTCTGGTCAAAATTCAATATTCACTTCACTGAAGGTACATTAAAAAATAATCAAACATTGTCGTAATTGCACTAATTCACATTTTTTGCTGGGTATACTGAGGAGTGTAAATCCAGAGTAAATTCCTCAGATTCATTCAAGTTATTTTGATTTATCCTGTTGCAAATAAGTTTGAAATCTCAGTCTAGTTCTTGTGATGAATACCTTTACCTTCTAGGTATATACATACAGACAAAAAAATGTAACAAAAAACCCAGTGTAATTCAAACCAAGAAGCTTAATGGATTCTGCATCAGGACGGTTTTGAAGAGTTCCCACTCCCAGTGGATTTGGTTTCAGTGCCAGTGGTTAGAACATGTCAGATCATGTAAATTTATAATTAAAAGTAAAAACAGTACGGCCAAGTACTTAAAATAATTTACAACTATATTTTTATCAGCTATCATTTGAAAATGATCAGTGTTACAGAGAATACTGGCTCAATTTTAAAAGTTGGGTACATCTGCCACTAAATTAATCATACCCTAAAATATTTTTAGATCTGATGACTGAGTAGTTTAACAGCATCTTAGCAATACTGAAACATCTTTATAAGTCTTTAGATTTATTTGTAGACCAATATATTTTGCTTTTCACTTGCTAAAAAAATTAATCCTTTGCTTTAGATAAAGAAACAAAAATTACCATGAGATAGGATGAGAGTTTTGTCTTCAGAAAACCACAGACCATTCCCATAGAAGCCAAACACAGGGTACGAAGTAATTGTATTACTGGAAGTACTTCAGGATCTGGATTATGAGTCAATGGTAGTTTGCTGCACGGATTCAAGTGGAGAAGTTAGTTATTAATATGCAAATGCTTTTTATATTTAATTCAACTGGTTTTCAGCAGGCCAGATCACTTCATCCAACAGTATCAATTAAAATGATCACGAGTGCTGCACTGCTTTAGTGTGACAGGTATCACCTTGAGCAGGATCTCTTGTAATTGGCTGTTAATGCTTGTCCAAAGGGGTGCCAATTTTCTGCATCTGATAAATAACAAAGTTGAGGTAATTCTGTTTTCCAAGGTAAATATATCAAGTGAAGAAAACAGGATGAGAGCAAAGTCATCCCTAGTGTAAACTCACTGACTTCAGTGGTATTACACTAGAAACACTTGCAGATTGGGGTTTCTTATGCAAACACTGACATGAATTGTGCCTAATAAGAAAGTACCTTAAATCACGCCTTGGGCAAAATAGCTCAGCTAATCCCAAAATGTTGTTGCAAGAAAATCCCTTCCTTTCCACAGTTTTCTAAGGGAGTTATAAGGCATGTTACACAGCCAAGTTTTTCCAAGGAATTTAAATAGTTTCTTTTCTTGATTCAGATCAGCGTAATATTTTTGTGAAGCATTTTATTGGTTAATTTTCATTTCTTTCCCCCTCCCAGCCATAAACCAAATAGATTTACAAGGTTACTTACTGCAAAACTTCACAGCTTTTCAGTCAGCTCTTGCATATATTAGAAAATGCCAATTCTGCTTCCTTGTCTCTAAGCCCCTAAAATAATCTGGGCTCCCTTTTAATTCTGCTTGTATGAAGTCAGGAAACATTTTCCTAGAGTTATATTACCACTATGCATAGTGCATGCACACAGATGCCCAGAAATGATTTTTTAAAATTTCAGTATATAATAAAACCAAAAGAAAATGAAGTGAAAATGGCCAATGTAACAAAATGTTGGCACTCAGTCAGAAGTTAGGTGCCGAGTTTTACTTTCTCTTTCCTGCCCTACCCTTTTTAAAATACTGAGACAAAATAAACACTGAAATGACAATACTAAAATAAACCCCAAAACATTACAGAAAAATCTCTGCTATGATATTTTTTCCTCTGTAATTGATATATAAATTGGTAAATCTTTTTGAAAAATATAATGTTTACAGGCAAAAAGGATTCTGTTGAATAATTTTCAGCCAGCTTTCCAAAGGAACACAGCTTTGGAAAAAAAAATCCTTCCCAGTGTGTCTATGTGATGCGACTGTGCCCATTTGTGACTAACCCTTGAGCCCAACAGTTTCAGGTTTGCCCCAGTGCTGAGTGATTACTTTCTTTCCTACTGATTGCTTTCACATTTGGAGATGGTAGTCTTCACATGAACAGGGCATCCTGCTCCCGATTCCCTTCACAGCACTTCCACATGCAAAATAGCAGCCACAGAAGTCCACTCTGCTTTGCTGGTGATGTGCTACACATCAGACCTGCTTACAGTGCTGGCAGTCTGAAATATTGCTGAGTAGGGGCAGCAGGAGCTGGATCTTAATGATTTGCCCCCTCCCAATCATTTGGGTTCATTGATTTCTCTAATTAAATATGCATTCCACTTCACCATTATTCCCAATGATCACATTTAATCTCAATGACAGGGCCAGAGATACGAGTGCCTTTGCTTACAAACTGCTTGTGCAAGCCCTGCTGTTCTGCAAGGGCTTTGGATGCCTCCAGGTATTTGTCTGGTGCTGTTTGGCTACATCTCCCTTTCCTCACAGAACTGTTTTCCCCTACCTATCCAAGCTTCTCTTCCTTTCAGCTGAGCCTTCCAGCTTCGCTTTAGAGGGCTGGAGCTGCAGTTCTGTCTGACAGTCGTGCATGTAAAGCTGATTTATTTGGCTGCTGTGGCACTGCGCCAGGGAAGAGGCTGTCTGAATGCTGAAGCTGTTAGGAAGCCAATTGCATGATGGACTGCAGTTCCAGGAGATTCTTCACTGTTTGCTTCATCTAATCACATTTGCTACCAAGGATTTTTCTTTGCCCCTTTTCCGTCATTTGAACTGGAGCAATACCAGGTTTACACCAGAATGGGCTTGGCTGATTGGTTCCCAAGCCTGTATCAGTAGCTTATCGGTCCCTTCATGTGTTAAAGAGACTCAAATATTGTCACTGCTGTGAGTGTTCCCTTGCTTTCTCATCTCAGACTGGGAGGTTTTGAACTTGCCAAGCTCTAAGTTCAAAACTCTTATTTGTTCTTCTTGTGCTGATGAAGTCACTAATCTCTAAATGAAGAGCAGGGAGATGTTTGGGTTAGCAATTTCGTCATTTTCAACAGAGAAAACCGAAACCTTGCAATACAGGTGGGTTAACTAGAAAAGGATTTCCCTCTGCCTTGCTTTCAAATGAAAACAAGTGAACAGTGAGCCTGCACTGAAACCTTGGGTTGCAAAATACCAACCTATGGAAAGAGCAAAATCACAGAATAACTCAGTGCCACCAGATCATCTTTATTTGGGCCATGCTCCATTTCTTTGCAAACAGCTTTTCATTCTTAGCTGGTGTTACTCTTCCTTTTTCTTTGCATAAAGCAGAATTACTATGCTCGTGCTTTCTTTTTGAGGTCAAGAGTCTCCCATCAACTTCACTGAGCAGTGAACCAGACTTTCTACATTTCAGTTGTCAGGGCAATTTTCTTCTCTCCATCCCTCATGGTCTCAAAGACCAAAGGACACTGGGACATGTATGCTTGCAGCAGTCTACCTGAGCTATAGGAGGTGCTCCCTCTCCAAGCCAATAACTTCAAATGGGAGCCTGCACCCAGAGCTAACAGCCAGCAAGCAAAGGGAAATGACAGCTGTAGCTCAATGCAAAAAGCCAGTCTGACAGCTTTGCTACATCCTCCCAAAGAACTCAGAGAGTTTTTGTCAGCTGAAGTTTTATTCACAACCCCTGGTGCTCTTTCTGCAAGGACAGAGTAATTTTTAAAGCAAGTTTGGTTACAGCTTTCTCCATTTCCTAAGGTAGCCACTAGTAAGAGGTCTGCAACTAAAGCAGGATTAAACTCAGGATGTTGCAAATTTCTATCTAGTTCCCTCATTCATGAATTTCAGCCCAAGCTTGAGGAAGTTCAGCCAATACATCACCTTAGATCTTCCCCATGCACTTCCTCATGTAGGAAGCTGCAAACCTTGCCAAGCCCCGAGTCACCCTTCCTTTGCAGGGCCACATTTCTCAGCAAGAAGAGACAGGATGACTTGGACAACAGAAACATTCACTAAACAAAACAGCATTGCAGAAGTTTTCAGAACCTGGACTTTTGAATAGAAAAGGTTTGGGGAGTTAGGGTTCCTGGGGAAAGTGGAAAAAAAGGAAATTAAAAAAGGATGATGAGTAGAGACTCATGATGTTGAGTAGAGTCTCAGTAAAGACTTTGATATACTCGATCCTAAATTTTAGCGGAGAAGAAGAGTCTAGTTGTCCTTGTGATATTGCACATCAATAAACCAGGACTGCTCTGTGATATTCTGTACAAACTAGACTTTAATTGTCTCTCCTTGTCCTAACCTGAATTTTTCAACTCAAAGAGAGACTGCAGATTTGATAAGCAGGAAAATGACAAGAAAAAGCTAGATTAAGACAAAATATATATGCTGCTTGGTCACATGATGGTAATAGTAGATGTAGTCTTTGTGGAGCCTGAGCTCATTCAGAACACTGTAGAAACACTGCAGAAATGAGCCAATGGCCATCCCACTGCACTGGTGGCAGCTTTGAAGAGATCAGGTCAATGTGGTTGAATTCTTGTACACAGTGAGTACCAACAGTACAAAATGCACGGATGTACAGACACGCATTTCCTATCAGTGTTTTTCTGTGCATCTCCCTCTAAGCCCTCGCATAGCTTGAGCTGCACATCCTCCTCACATACCACACTCCCCCAAAAGATTAGCAGTGCTTATCTTGTGTGTGCCCATGGAGCATGCGCCTGCGCGCCTGGGCAGGGAGTTCTTGGCCAGCCTGCAGTCATTTTTCCGAGTCCTCCTTAAAAGCAATTAGCAGCTTCCCTCTTTAACTTCAGAGGGCAAATTCAATCACAGAATAACTTTCCTGCAGTCAGTACAATTAGCAGGAATGTGTTTGACCCCAGCTTCACCTCTTCTGAAATGCAGTTCCTGGTACAAAGTGTTGCAGGGCTCTTGAGAGTGACATGTTATGAGTAACTGGATGTCAGGATCATTGTGGGAAAACAAACAAATCCCCAAATAACTGGAAAGTCCTGAACCAGAAATTGGCATGATAAAGGCAGAAGTAGTTCGTATCTTCACAAGTCACTTCTCCTTTCTCATAATACAAAACCAGTGCAATGCATCACAGCCCTCACCCCAAATATGTACCATTACCTATCATGTCTTAGAAAAGCACAGCCAAAAGTTGAGGTTTGATGTCTACTGCATCATGGAAATGTAAATATCTACATTCACAGAGACAATGACTGAAACACTTGTCAGTGCCATGAAGAAAGTGAAACCTTTTGTTTAGTACATATTTATCATATGCAGCTTGATATTTAATGCCTTTTTCCTAAGGAAACAACAACAGCAACCTGCCTAGGCTTACACTGCTTCTCTGTTCATAGGCAGAAAAGAGCCATCCATCTTAGAGCTAGAAGGCTTGGATTCTTAAGTCAAAGGGAAGTCCTGGACACCCAACAGACCAGCAGTGCTGGTGTGTGGCACCTAGTCTCGGCTGTGGTGTACTCTGGGCACAATAATCTTATTTCTTGAGAAATAATACAACACACAGTCCTGCCCCTTCCATGATCTATGTACAATGACCTCTCTTTTCTGTGTCATACATGCTCTAATCCTTTTCCTTGAGCATCATTTGCAGAGTAATCCTTTTCCTTCTGTGACAAAACAACAAAACTCCCTTTCCTCCACCATCACTTGTAGAACAATCCCTTACTTGTAGCAGCATGCAGGCAGAAGTCCTTTATCTTTGTAGCAAATGCAAAATGATCATCTCTAGTTTGACTCCAATATGTTTGACAATGCAGCCCTTAATGTTATTCTATGGAGAACACACCACAGTCCTTTTATTCCAAATTTATCCAAACACAGCTTTCATCTGACCACAGCACAGTATGAAATACAGTAGTGGAAAATGCAAGGTATACAGCCCAAATTTTTTTAATCTGTTTTAAAAACTTAAACTTTTAAAAATTTTTAAAGAAAGAGAAAACAAAGAAGTGTATGATTATTCTGGCATCTATGCTGTTACTTTTTTCTTCCTTTTGCTCCCCTCTTTTTCAATGACATGATGAAAAGTTATCATCGGGTTGGGAATGGGAGGAAGATGGAAATTTGGATGTGACTTAGAACTTGAACCCAAACTTCGCCTTTTAAATCTCTCTGGCTTGGGTACTTTACATGTGAAAGTTTTTTTTTAAAACTAAAAAATGTTTTGGCTTAAAACACACACACTCCCACACCACTGTCATCAGACAAGGTACTAAAGCAAATCAGAGTGAGAAGATAAGAGAGCAGTGACTAGGACTGCCAGCATCATCAACTGAAGAAGTGATTTAGCCTGCCTTACTCTGAGCCCTATCCAAACTCAAAGAGATACCTGTTTAACCAGGGCTTAACAGGAAAGCCCTACTTAGGTGGGGAAGCTGCAGCAAGACAGGAACCTGGTGGGGCTTGGGAATCAGCCCCCTAATTTGCTATCCCCTGTACACAGCAGCATTGCATACAGCGATTATTTGGGCTTAAAGGGGTCCTGTTTATTTCTTTGGGATGCCTAATTCCACCCTGCTGCACAGCATGCTTTCAAAATAGGGCTCAATTAAATAAAAAGCTTAGTGTGGCCTTTTGCAGAACACCCAGTTTAGACCCATTGATTCTAAATGGGTTTTGCCTGCTTTTGGAGTGCCACGTCTGCCATATTTGGTACTGCCAGGTTTGGCACTGCCACTTTGGTTACTGCACACAACTGTTGTGTAACAGGACTGCCTGATACCTCTAGGTGCTCTGTGTCTGTGGCTTGCTTTGACATTCCATGTGGCTGGTGCATTTGAGGTGCCAGATTGCCTGTGTTTGCTCCCAGAGTAGTTGTGTGGTCAGTGGCTTTAGCTCCACAAGGGCTGCTGAATGAAATTCCAGGTGGAAAACCACCACTGCATTTCCTGAACAAAGATAATAATTATGGTAATTGTATCACTTTAGCATTTCTTGGCTGTGTTTAGGAACAAATTGTGTGAGCCAATGAGAACAGCAGCTTCTTGCCTTCAAATTCAGTTGTGCTTTGGAATAGCAGGGTAGATAGGATAAGGCTTCATTTGCTGTGTTTTCTTCTGCATCATTTCAGTGGTGCATTACACATTCACCACAATTCTTCACCTCTACTGTCACTTTTAAGGCAGTGTTTTCCTTTTCCTTCTCTTCAGTCATGGGCATGCTAATCCTTTGTGTCACAAGCAGCACAACCCCTCCTTTATATAGGCCTCCTCCTGCCCATGCACAGTCCTGAATTATACACTTAAAAGAAAAAATAATTTCATCCACAAAATGTAAAACAATGTAATTTTTGCCATTGTTATTTTTATTTCCATTACCACTAAATCCAGTCTGGATTGAATAATTAAGCAGCTATTTGTTTCATGGGTTACTTTCAGCATTGAAAAGTTTCAATGCTGAAAGTAACCCACTGACCCCACAGGAGCAAGGTCCTTGAATTCTTAATAATTCTGGGACTAAGCTGTGATGAATCAGGACTGAGATAAGAGCCATGCATCTCTGAGAAATCTGGAGTTTGTTCTTGGCACTCAAGGTTTTTTCTGTGTTGCAAGCAGTTTCTGCTCTTCCTTTTTTTTTCCCCCCCTCATACAACTGACTGTCATGGGAAATGCAGAAAACCTCTTCTCAGAAAAAGTGTTTTTTATAGTTCATTCTATGATTTTCTTTTTTTCCTCCTCTGAAATATTTGTATGTGAAGAGCACCTTACCATTCTTTGAGGCTCATCTATTCATATTGCTTATTCTGTGCTTGGAGTTGTCATAAATCTCACTCTGGTCTCATTTTTTCCTTCAGATAGAGCCTTATTAGCTGTAACTAGTCTTGGAGATGCTGATACAGCATGGCTGGGTGAGCAGCACAATCAGTAGCAACATTCCTGGCACCACTATGAGTGTGCTGGCCTGTCTTTACCTACCAAGCTGTGGGGCCAAACTGGTCTGAAAACTAAAGGTGGGCAGTTCCCCCCTCAAACATCAGCTGCTGCTGGAAGCAAGGGAATGAATATTTTCTACATAGTACAGTCCCTTTCAAGATTTCTTCCATAACAGATTGTTGGGAGGGAGAATGACAGCTCCACCCACAGATGCACAGCTCTGCAAAATAAAATAAAAAAATACTCTGGGTACAACACCCTCCCCAGATAAAAATTCATAGTATAATAGCACAGTTGGAAGAGATCCACAAGGATCATCTATTTTCTGGCCCTGCACAGGACACCCCAAGAGTCACACCATGTGCCTGAGAGCATTGTCCAAACCCTGCCTGAGCTCTGTCAGGCTGGTGCTGTCACTTCCCTGGGGAGCTGCTCCAGTGCCCAAACCCCTCTGGTGAGGAACCATTTCCTGATATCCAACCTCAGCCTCCCTGCCTCAGCTTCAGGCCATTGCCTCAGTCCTGCCACTGTCACACAGAGCAGAGATCAGTGCCTGCCCCTCCTGTTCCTNCCAAAACTGCCCCCAGCACTCGAGGTGAAGCCTTTCCAGAGCAGAGCAGAGCAGGACAATCCCTCCCTTGCCTGGCTGGCCATGCTGGGCCTGATGTCCCCAGGACAGGGTTGGCCCTCCTGGCTGCCAGGGCACTGCTGGCCCACATTCACTGGGCAAGTGAGCAAGGACCCCCAGGTCCTTTTCTTCAGGGCTCCTCTCCAGCCTCTCATTCCACAGCATCCAGGGCTGCCCTGTCCCAGGTACAGAATCCAGCACTTGTTTTTAGTCTGGTCTGCTGCATAAAAGCAACCATACAATTATTTTGCCTCCTAATTTCTGTGTCAGCACCAACCACTTATAATTGGACTGTCCCATTTTGAGAGATGACCAACTTTGATTTAAAGACTCTTACTGCTGGACAACTTTCCCACATTTGTGATCAATTACAAAGTTTAGGTAATTGACTGCTTGCTGTTCTCATGGCTACAAAACACTTACCAGCCCTGTGTATTGGCATAAACCTCACATGTAGTCAGCAACGTGGAAAGGGCTTCTTGCCTGAGTAAGGCTGGTGAGAGCAAGCCTTGTGCTGGGCCTGTTAATTCAGGAAATGCCAACTGTCAGATTCTCAGGAAGGACTGAGCCTGGGATCTCTGCTGGTCAGGACTGACATCACCATTTCATTTGGTGCTCTGCAGTGTTAGAAACTTTTTTCTTACTGATTCAACTCCCCTTTCTCTGTTTGAGACCACAGCTACTTCTCAGGTTTAAAGCTGCTTACCTACTCTGGTTGGAGAGAAGATGAAAAGAAATAAATAAAAAAGAAGAATACATTAGGTGTAACATCCCTTCTTTCAATGCTAGCCATTTCACAAGACAGACTACCAGACAAAAGGCTAAATTCTGAACTGTGGGGAAGGAAGCAGAACTTCAAGTATGTAGATATTCTTTCGTACTCTAAGCAAAAAAAGTACAAATTGAGAAAAGTAGGTATAGCATTAGAAGAAAATGTTATGAGAAAATTAATGACTATATTCAGATATCTCAAAATAAATCCTCAGTCCAAATACCAGACTGAACAAACAAAAATAGATGTGATCCATTAACATTAATAATGCTGTGTAAGTTGGGAGTAATCACCATCATTAATGATCGGTTGTGAGACATAATCCAGAATTTAGTGCATTAGTAGTGAGCTTTGATTTTTATCACAGGAATGTAATAACTGCTAGGGACAAAATTCTAAAGAGGGGTAAAGCACAAAAATGAAACAACTGCTTTTCAGGTCACAAAGAATCTTAAGTATTCTTACCATAAGTTAGCACTTTGCAGAATTAGAATGGATGTATAGAATTAGAATGGATGCAGGACTGAGGGCTGACTAAGGAAATGTGTGAGCATTTGCAGGGGAGAGACTTTTGTTTCTTGGAGAAAATTTGGCATTATAGTAATGCATAGAGTAGTTGCCTATGATACCTATCCTGAAATAGGATGAGCATGCCAGTGAAATTTAGACACCTCTGCAATATCCAGAAGTATCCTTTTCCCTTTGTCTTCCTCTTTCTTCTTCATTACCTCATTTTTTCTCCCTGAGGAAGAAACAATAATTTAATTCTGATTAATATACAGAAAGTCTCCTGCAATTGAGATGGTTGACTCACAATGAAGTACTTCATGAGCCAAGGCTTTGGCTTAACTGCATGACTTCTGTGCAGCTTTAGTTTTGCTTTATGGACCTCTGAGAACATAAGGCCTCACCATTTAAGCAGGACCTGTAGCTGATGCTGGAGATTGAAGGGGCCTCCTGAAGTAAGACACTGACCTGTGAAAGACCCATTGTCTTAGGAAGACTTCACTGGTGTGAAACCTAGAAGAAAACAACCACAGCATAAGCCAGCTTGTAGATCTGTGAGCTGCCTCCAGTTCCTCATAAACAAGAGCTGTAACCTCGTTGCCAAAGACTGAAAGATCCCTAAGAGAGGACTGCTGTTTCACTTGTGCAGGAAACCTTGTTCCCACTTTCTCCACAGAAATAGCAGGAGTGGAGAAGGTCTTTACTAACAAGCCCTGTCCCCAGCATCCCAGCCTACCCATTTGCTAAGGAGGCTTTCAGCAGACTTCAGTCACCCATGGTGGCTGAATAGCTGAATCAAAACCCTGCAGAAATGAACTGCTGCTGTGCCCAGCCCAGGGTGCTGATGGTCAATAGCAGGCAGGTGTCACACTGCCACCTCTGCTGCTGCCACTGCCATTATGACCAAGTGCCAGGCAGGATGATTTTCACTAAGATGTTTCACTGAGATATTGCTGAATCAACTCCGGATCGGCAGGCAATCCCTTCCCATATGGAAATGCCACAAGTTTCTGAAGGATTGGAGATCGCTGCTGAGATCCCTGGTGTTGTACACGATCTGCCACAGTGACAGGTTCTCATCTAGCTGGTAGCTGTGTATTTCCCAAGGAGAAAATTACGGTCTGGGGAGGCACTCTGTGGGCTCAGAGTGTACAGAACAGCAAACAGAAGAAAGTTCTGGTGTTGGAGAGGAGCACAGCACAGTTGCATGAGTCAGTCTGGTATCTGAGCACTAGAGAATAAATTGCACTACTCCCAGCCTTAAGGACTGCAGATAATGTGCAGCAATGAAGTTTTAGCTGCACTCAAGTACATATTTTTTATACAGCTAAAGCTATGTCACAGATGTTCTTCACTAGAATAGATTTTGCCTTTGCTAATCCTGTATTAATCTGCTGGTCGAACTAGAGCTGCGTGATTACCACTGGGCTCCTTGCAGAGAGGAGCCTCTGGTCACCAAGGGCACAGCTCCTCCACCTCTCCCCTGGCAGAGCTGCACTGGGGTTCGGGTTTGCTGTGCCGGGGAGCACCCCGCTCCTGTTCCCAGTGCGGTGCTCTGCCAGGAGAGGGAGCTAGGACTCTGGGATTCAGGGGCCTTTGATTTTTTTTGCTCACAAACCATGAAGGTGTTCCGGCTGTCCAATGTTAATCTGGGCTTTGCTGTGTGGCCGAGTGCGTCTTCAGGGGGCTCATGATTTTCTATGGAGGCCACCAGCTGAAGAGGTGTTTGGTTCCTGCCAGAATTCAGAGGATTCTGATGCTCTGAACTGTATTTTGAGGCTCTCAGTCCCTCTTTTTGACGGCTTCACTGGGTGAACTCCAATGGGAGTTTGGAGTGGGTGAGAACAAAGTGAAGCCTACAGATTCTGGAATCATGCAGTAGGTTCAAAGCCACTGCTGGAATGGAGAGGGCAACCAATGGGTGCAGAGCCAGCAATGGCTGGGAGGAGGGAAAATTTTTGGTTAAGGCTACCATGTGGCAAACAGATGTTGGACAACATTTCTTTTAACCTAAAAGCACATCAGCCCTGCAGTATATGTGTTTCATTTTGAACAAGTAACTGGCAGCTGGAGAAAGTTATTAGAAAATGCTCTGTCTATATTCCAGCACTTGCAACAGCAGCAAAATTACCTATTTCCTATTCTGCCCAAGCTTTCTGTCTCCTTTCTTAGATATTGTTGGCCTCAAGTCAAGTTTTGCTTAAGTTATGTATCTGAAAGGGAGTAAGTGGAGCTCCAACCTTGTTTAAAGTGCAGAAAAGAGAGTTTAAACAAAGCTGGCAGAGATACTGACACAAGTATTATCTAGGTTCTGGATGTGGTTGGGCCTGCTGGTAGGAAAACAGGAAATGAGTGAGAAAACAACTCTTAAAAATGTGAAAACCAGCAAATTCTACAGGGCTGCACTCTGTGCTCAAAAGTCTGTAAGTACTGATAAAAGAGCACACGTGATGTGAAAGTGCTGTGTCATTATCACTGGCCCTTTCAGTCTTATTATTGTTTCAGTTTTCTCTGAGTTACAAAATCTGGCAAGGGAAGAGCATGCTAGTGAAATCTGGTAGTGTTTCCTACCTGATTTGAAAGTAAGAACAGAATAATTTGTGTGGGATAATTTTGGATGTTAATAGAAGAGCTCAGACAGCTGGGCTCTGTTAGCCAGGAAGCTAGAGAAAAAATTGTTGAATAAAGCACGGTGTGAGCAGACACTGGAAGTAGTAAATAGTAAGGGAGGCTCCTTCCTAAGAAATCCATTTTGCTGCTCTGTATGAGTCAGAAAAATCCTGTGATCTGTTGCCCTCATTGCACATTACCCTGTGGTCCAAGGGGTCAGCTTTGGCTGCTGGTGGCTGGGAGGCACCAGCAGGCACTGCAGAGCACTGCGACAGAAGCTGCTCCCAGGCATGGCCAGTAGCCATCAGGGTGTGGGAGGAGTTGGTAGCCAGGCCCCCAAGTTTATGGTCTTAGCATTTCTATCTTCACAAAGGGCTCTAACTGGTAAGGATGAATGGTATGGAGTTGTGCATGCAAGAGCTGTGGTTGTGACTTCCTATCTCTGTACCAGCCAGCAAGTTATTATAAAAATAAATACCTCAGTGGCAGCAGCAGCATCCCCAAGGGCCTATTTACTTCCACTGGCATGAACTAATTCCTGCAGAGGAGCTCAAGCCAAATCCTGCAGAGACCAGCGGGAATCTCTCCAGGCTCTTGCAAAGGCAGTTTGCACACTGGAGAAAATGCTGGTGCTTGGTCATATTTATTGCCATGTCAGTTAAAACATGTTGTCAGTTAACACCTTCCCTAACACAACATATATTTTCTAAAGCTGAAGGAAAGTGAGCTTTTTTACCTCCTTTTATTCTTCAGGTAGTTATTCTGATTTATTTCTGAAATTGCACAACAGACTAGATGCTGGTTCATGAAGTGGCCAGGGATCAATTATTACCTTTTCATGTGCAAACCAATCTTAAGGCATCTATCAATCTCTTATAGTCCTATCTACAGAAGATATGTTCAATTTCAGAAAACTGAAATCATATAAGGGAAGCTAAGGCAGGGTGACATTTGCTTTCCTTGGCTTGCTCTCTGGATGTTTGATGGGCGAGTTTATTATCTATAGGAACAATGAACAAGCCAATACACCCTTTTCAAGGTTTACAGGTTCCTTAATGTAACTTGCTCATTTAATTTGGATCTATATACCTCCTGAGAAGGGCAGAAGATTTCATTTTCAAGGCCTTATTTAGCCATAAAATGTGTATTCAGTTAGCTAAGTGCAGATCTATGAATTTCATTTCATTTGGTGACAGGAGAAATAGCAATATATGTATCACCCTCTCAGTAACTGCTATTAAAAGGTGTGTGTTTCATGAAGAAACAGTGTGTTCCATGTCATAACATCTTTCATGAAATAAAATTCAGGGCATTTGTAGCACAAGTATTTGAGAAGTATCAGTTTGCTCTTATTTTAAGAGTGTGGGGAAAATACAAGCCCCTTTTGTGGCTGGAGCTAGCCACCTGAAAAATTAGGATGGATTTTGCTGGCTACAACAAAGTCAGTAGGAGATTTTCTGTGGCCTCAATGGGGCCAAAAATTCTCCTAGATTTCATACTATTATAGATATTGTACAATTTAGTCACCAAGGTCATTAAAATGCTATAATCCCTTGTGTGATACACGATGGGGTAAAAGCACTTACAAAGGTATTGCTTTCTAAACTGGTATAATTATAGTAGTAATTCCCAGAGAAGTATTGCAAATGCATTCCCAGTTCCAGTTTCTCAATTTTTTTGTCAGTGTTCATTACAGTAGTGATATGCTTGTGTCTAAATCTTATTGATGTCCTTCCAGAGGGCACTAAAAACCCTAAAGTAAGTAAAGAAAAATTTAGTTGATGATTCTGACTGGCTGCTGAATTGCTGCCTTTTGAGCCCTGTCCCTCAGCTCATAATCTATAATGTCTGCTTTTATACTACACAGACTACTTGCTCTTTGTTTATATTCATCCCCTTACAGTTTGCCTAACTTAAAGAGAATTGGGGAAAAAGAAGAAAATTAACATCATCTACACCAAATGTGGATACTTTGGGCCTAACAAGCCTGAGACAGCTGTCAATACTGAGCTGGGTTTTCAGTCCCTGGGAAGTTTGCAGCTGGGCAAAGCTGCCCTGTGGGGCAGTGGGGGCTGCTTTTGGTTGGGCTCTGGTGACAGAGCTTGGGGCTTGGGCACCAAATCTCAGAGCAGAGGTCTACCCCTCCTGGAAGTGCAGAGAATAGGAAACTTCTCAAGGTACTGAAGAAACATTGAGTTATGAGCCCTCCTTTTCTGGTTTTAAGAAAGGAAAGGACATCAGGTGTCTGAATTAATGCAGAAAAGGATTCTAACTGAGATAAATCTGAGTCTTGCATGGGATGAGAAAAGGGTTTGGCAGTTTCCTGATGGTGATCCCGTCAACAGTGATGAAAATCAGCTAGAGGTAAATAAAATTAAATGTTGTCTTTATGACAAGTGGGAAACTTGATCTTAGGGCCCTCTTGTTTTTAACCTTGCAGTTGCACTGTATTCCTCAACAGCTGGGGATGAGGTACAGAGGTGTTGGAGGCTCTGGTATTTTTTTTTTCCCAGGGCTTGAAATCAGCCTAATGTGCTCTGTACATGGGTGATACACAAATTTCCATCTGCTCTGAAGATGTTTAGATGTGCATTTCTCTGCTTCATAAAGCCACCTCCTTTCTACTGCTTAACTAAGCTCTCAGATGCTCTTTGAACAAAGAAGTGCTGTTCTTTGTGAAGAAGACCAGGAATAAACCCAGGGTATTTATTATTTTCCTTTGAGTGTGTTAGTCCTTTGACTAATGCTGTCAGGATTGCTGTTCCTGTTATGTTGCTAGCTTCTTCACGGGTGCTACCAAACAAATACATCAGTTTGGAAGATGATTTCTTACAACTGCCTGGCAAATCACAGTGATGCTGTCAACTCATTCCTAAAGTGCTTGTATCAGACAGATTCCAGACTAAAGATTAAATGAACAATACCTACTATGATCAGATACAAGATTAAACATCAAATGAATAATACTTACTAGGTCATTTGAAATGGTCACTGGGTTCACTGTGGTTTTGCATCTCCTCATTAGCCCCTGGAGGTATCCAGTCACCAACAGAAAACTTTGCAACAAGGAGCTTTGTGTCTTCTAAGGCAGAAGGAAACCTCCTTTTGGGGCTTAGGTGTCCTTTTTGTGCTCTTTCTCAGCTAGTGGATTTTTTCCCCATTTAGCTGAGAGAAGCCTTAATGGTTGGTACTTCTTAAGAGCTGAAAAAAGACAAAGAATTGGCTGGGCCCAGGGGCAGCTGGGAGGGAGCGGGGTTTCTTGGGTCCTTCTGGGAGAGAGCAGGACAGACACTCTGGGAGCAGTTTCTGCTGGGAGAGGAGGTCTTTGCCATCATCCAGACTTCTTCTTCTTCTTCTTCTTCTTCTTCTTCTTCTTCTTCTTCTTCTTCTGCTTCTTCTTCTTCTTCTGCTTCTTCTTCTGCTTCTGATTCTTCTTCTGCTTCTGATTCTTCTTCTGCTTCTGCTTCTTCTGCTTCTGCTTCTTCTTCTTCTGCTTCTGCTTCGTCTTCTTCTGCTTCTTCTGCTGCTTCTGCTTCTTCTTCTTCTTCTGCTTCTTCTGCTTCTTCTTCTGCTTCTTCTTCTTCTTCTTCTGCTTCTT
>VWYI01014753.1:110215-181072 GCA_013399455.1 Anthoscopus minutus | reverse complement strand
GGCCGAGATGGGGTCTCTGTTCTGTTCTGTTGTTAATACTGTAGCTATTGTTGTTGGTTTACCTTATTATACATATTAGTAAAGAACCGTTATTCCCATTCCCATATCTGCCTGAGAGCCCCATGTTTTCAAAATATAATAATTCGGAGGGAAAGGGGTGGGGCTTACATTTTCTTTTTTTTCTTTCATTTCAAGGGAGGTTCCTGCCTTCCTTGACAGATACCTATCTTACAAACTGAGACACCTGCAAATAATAACATTTTGATTAAATACACCCCCTGAAAGCTGGTGGTGTCTCAAACAGATTGCCAGTTTGGACTTTTAGAAACCATGCACTTCAGTGTTTCTTAAGAATGAAAACCATACAACATTTACATCTCACAATTTCATACATTCTCTTCTAGTAAATAAAGCCAGGAATTTATATTATTTCTTTAACAAGAATTTTGTTGATGTTTAGTATGTGTGTGTAAGACACAAATAGTCTACTAAATCCATGTTTACAGCTTTGTTGAAAGTTAAAGAGACATTGAGGTGAGTGGATATAACATTGACCTGGGATTCAAAGGGGTATCACCATGCTCCCACCTGGCTGGGAAAGACCCAGTTATTCCATAGTTTTTGGATTTAATTGTGGAGTTTCTTTTCTTTTTGACTTGAGGTCTTTTGGCTGTGCTAAGAAGCCATCACATTCTAGGCCAGGATCTCCAGTATGTAGCCAGCAGGTGTTGCAGCCCTTGGTGACTGTGGCAGTCTGTACCACAGTACAGGAGACACAATGCGGGTTGGCCATGTAGGTGAGCAGTGCACAAATCAAGCCCTTTAACCATGACTTTATGAAGCAGAGGGCTGTCATATATTTTACTGATGTAAAAGGGCTCAAATATCCCAGCTGGTGGCTTTGGTTGATATAATTAAAAAATTATACTAGAATTAATGCCTGATATATATTTAAAAAATTTTTTTGTGATAAATAGCTTGATCAGTTCTATGAGAAGGACAGAAAACTTGCTAGGACATATAATCTACTGGGACAGCAGGAACTCTCTGTGGTTACTCGTACCTACATGGGAAACAGGAAAGCAAGAAAATGTAGTGCTTCAAGCATATTGTAAGCAGATCATTGTGCAAAAAATTTCTCTCAAGATAGAAATCAAAAGGTTTATAACAGGGAGAAGTAGTGCCTGCTCTGCAGTGACAGCTTCATGTTTATTTAGTCTAGGAAGAATAAGAAGGAGATACTAAAGTAAAGACAGGATAATTTTATTCCCAGATCAACTAAAGGAATACAGATTGTGTTCTCAACAAAGTGATTACTTTAGGGGGAACTAATACAATGAATGTTATTAAATTAAACAACTTTTTTATAGGGCATCTCACATTAAGGATTTTAGTGTAAGTAATATTTCTGTCAGGCAAAGTGATGCAAGACAAAATAGCTTTAATACAGATATTCCTGTAAAAATGTATCTAGTATGCTTCCTCTGTAGCAAATTTTCACTTTGCTTAACAACACTGAGAAACAGGGATGTCAGGAGCAAAAATGACTATTCTCCTTTCACTAGACGTCTGAAATCTTTGATTTTAAATTAGCTTTTAGGTGCTAGTATACATAAAGCTGAGGTAAATGTCTGCTCAGCACAGATAGCTGGGAGAAATCCTCAGCTCCATAGGAGCTCTCTTCAGTGCAAATCCCGACACCTTGCCTGTCTGCCCTACCATCATGTGGGATGACTTAGGAGCGAACCCTCGCAGAGCTGAGCGTGAGGTGCAGCTGAGCTGAATTTTTTACAGAAACCATGTTTTCTCAGTAATTTTACTCACATTGGCCGTGACAATCAGAGCTAAGAAATGTGGACCTATTACATCTTTTCCTATCCTGAAATGGACATCCATATATCACCACACTTGAAGACCTAGAGCTACGTTTTGTTATCCTAGAATCTGAGAGGTCTCAAGGGGTAATTATATATAAAATGACTAAAACATCTTGCCTCAGGTGCAGAGTTCTGGAAAGCCATGTCTTCTCTAAGGGTCGTAAGAGTGAGATGAAAAAGCCTGACTGCATCATCTTGTATTGTTCCCTCCAGTGCCTTTGCTAGCAATTTATCAAATCTGTATTTATCTTAGCATTTATATATGGCTCCCATTGCACTGCTTTGCAATATTCAATTCCTTTATTCTCACAAGGGCCCTATCTGGTATATTCTGCATCACATCTCCTGCAGTCTTGAGGAGAAGGATCATAGCAACAGGAAACGACAGGAATGTAGTCCCTTTTACTTATTTGCTACCTCAATTTCTAAATTGTGGTTTGATGCTTACTAAATAGGACTTTTGTCTCTCATGTGGGAAATACAAAACGAGTAGGAGGAAACTGAGTTTGTTTAGAAATATGAAGAGCTCTGAGTTGTCCTCTCTTTTTTGCTACTTTCTTCCAAAATACCAAGGACTTTTCAGGAACCAGAGAAGTTACAAATCATGTCAATGCATTTTATTTGGCCAAGATCTATAGCTTTTATCATTCAGGAAATTTGACCACAAAATGCACGTGTGCTTTTTGTGCTGGGATATAATTTTCTTTTCTTAAGGCACTTGCTGAAGTAAGATTTGCATGTTTTAACCCAATTTTGTGTCTTAATTCTTTTACTTTCTCAATAAAAATCTAAACCAAAAAACAAAACAAAACCAAATCAAAACCAAAAACAAACCCCAAAATTCCACAAAAAACAAAGAAGAAATAAAACAAAAATAAATAAGTAATCCCCCCCCAATCTTTTGTTTCTTCTTGTATTGGGAAGGATTTCTAAATGTTTTAATCCTTACTCTGGCCAAACATTACTAACCCCACATGCTGAAATACCACCTTCAGTGGTCATGTGTGGAGATAGTAGAGATCTCTGATCTGGGACAAGAGATTTTTAATCTCTGTGGTTTCTGAAGTATTGGATAATCCCAGAGGAAGGCTGCTTGGGTTGGGAACAGAACCAAGAGCAAATTGTTGCTCAAGGCAGTGCCTGCCTATTTTCTTTATAATTCTTCCAAGGAGGGAAGCATAGCATATACTGTTAGCTGTTTGTGCTCATCCTGACTTCACAAAATCATGGGTGGATGCAGGAAAGTGATGTGTGGAAAAACAGGACTCAAGTATTCTACTGCTCCAGGAGAGCTTAAGTGGTAACAATGGAGGATATATTTTGTATGGAAAATATATTTTGGGTGAGCCTAGATTCAATTAATAACCTTAGGATTCCCCAGGTTTTTATTAGGAAAGCACACTACCTTCAGTCTCAGCGCTTACAGCTAATGGAAGATCCTGCTGTCAGAAACCACCTGTGCTGACTTGAGTGGTTTATTGGTCACTTGCACAAGCTGTCAGCCAAAGTACAGTGGCATAATAACACAAATTATGAGAAAGCCTGCTAGAACTCTTTCAAAAAGTTAGAAAGTTTGCAGGTACAAATACAGAAAAGGAGGTGCAAGCTCTTGCACTTTCATGTCTAACCCTCAAACAGCCATTCTCTCCCTATTGATTTGATAGTAATTCAAGTTGTGAATAATACATTGGAAAGACTGTGATCTTGAGGAATTGTACAGACATTTTCTCAACAGTCCTAATCCAGACTGGAGGCTGGAGGCTTTGGCTACAGGCTAATTGCTGATTCTTGTTTACCCTCTGGGCACTTTTCACAGTTCTGGCAAAAAAAAAGCCAGCCGTGAAGTGTTTGTAAAATATGGAATACATTTGCATCGTAGCAAATGAGAAACGAGTCCCAAAGTCTTAATGTGAACGTTGGTATGAATGTAAATTTAACAGACCTGCAGTTCTTCCTTAACAGCCCCCATACTTTCTTTGTGATTCACAAGAGAATACAACCCTTCAATAAAAAATATTTTAACCTTAAAACCATGCAAAGAAGTATTATCATCCTGTGGAAGAAAAAGCATAGACATAAATTCAGTGTTATTCTCTATTTATTTTTATTTTACTTTTCACACATAACAATATAAGCCTTCCCATCATGCAGCGTTCAACATTTCAGCAGAATTCAGCAGAATTTACCCCAGTGACAAGTTTCTCTGACTTGTTCTAAACCATGGATGTTAATGCCCAGACTGCCAACAGCTATTCTTTCATTTATGAATGAACATTTATGAATTTCTGGGGATACTGAACTGCCTCTGACTATATATTTTGAGATAAAGACAAGTGCTGATGAGACTTAAATCATCCGCTTTGCTGACATTGTATTAAGGGGTTTGCAGTGCACATAAACATTTTTATTATAAATAAATGCACGGAAAAGTGTATTAAAAATCTCTAATATCATATATTGATTTCCCACCTTGCATCTTGTTTTAGCTCAAATTTAAACACAGCGAGTGAAACTGGATAAAACACTTCTCACCAGCTTTGTAGTTTTAGAGAGATTATTTAATACACTTTGCTGGAATTTTCTCACTGACAAACCTGAACGAGTAAAACTGAAAAGGATAGACTACCAAATAGCCAGTGAAAATTTCTTCATGCCAGGTAAAGAATGGACATAAAGAATTTACTAGTGAGCATAATGGTGGGTATTCTCCAATCTAATTTTTAAAGTTCAATCCTCAATTAAGGCAAATCATATTGAAAATAAATTTAAAAATACATTTAAAGTTTGCTAAGTTCCTGTATTTAAAACATGTGAGTAGTTTAGCTTTCTCAGCACTTCAAGATTCTTGAAAACTGAGCTAGAAAGGAAGTTAGACACCAATTTGCAATGGAAATATATAAGATGATGAATTGGATTTAATGGGCTCCAGTAAATCATAACATTAATGTTTTTGCATGATACTTCACCTTAGCACCAGATTAAAAAAAATCTGTCTCAAGTTGAAAAACACATGCTGTAAACCCTCCAAATCTGAGAAAAGAGCCAATTACTATGAGATCTGTAAACATATTAAACACACCTGACTTTTGGTTTTAGTATAGGTATGAAACATAGGTGAAGTATCTTTAAAAATTTTACTCTTTAAAATTTAATATTGGAATTTGCAGGACTAATGGACTTTCATAGTCCATTTAAAACTCTGACATGTTTGTCACAGTTTTAAAAAGAACTGAAGAGTACATCTGGTTTTGGGATGAAGAAACATAACCAGTTTCACAAATCCCTTTTATCAAAACATCAATCAAGCAGAAAACACAAATATCACACAGAGAAATAATTTAAAAATGTATGAGCCGTGAATCTTGGATTATAACCGAAAATTGCAAAGTCTTAATCACTTTATTAGATGCAACTATTTTGTTTGAATTTTCTACCTGGAAATCTTATGCCTTCTGTTTTTTCCTCTGTTTCACTTTTTTTTTTTTTTTGAGCATGACTATAACTTAACTATCTAAAACTGTGAGTGCAGTAGAAGCTTCTGTCATGTGGAATGGAAAGGAAAATGTGTTTTAGCAACTGACTGAGTAACTAACCCAGAGAGTCTCTGTTACCTAACATTTGGTCAGGATATTGCCCTAAAGTTCCTCACCATGAAAAAGAAACCATCTCCTTGTGAACTTCCAAGTGTGAGCAGTAAAGCAGTTTCATATGATTTCATAAAAAGGAGTTTCATATTCTAGTAGCCCTTTGAAGGATAAGGAAACTGTAGTGTTCACTTATTTCTGTCCCTTCCTTCAAAACTGCAGAAGACACTTATTCAAGCAAGTTATATTGCATATATCATTTAAACATAACTCTAAAAAAGGCAAATAATTTGTCAACCTGGAAATCTAGCAAAGAAAGAGTTATTAAAATATACACATAACTGTAACAAGCTGTAGAAAGGTTGCAGAAGTGCGGGCACAATTACATAATATTCATGCTTAGGAGAAAGATAATCCAGAAATTCTCAGTTGTACTAAATCTATGGACTCAAATGAGAGAGCAAAGCAAAGATCCAGACTGGAGTGAAACAGAAAATTTCATCACTCCTAAGCTTGCATCCTGAAGGGCCAGACGTGTGTCCTGGTACCTCTGTGCTCCTTTGGGGCACACATGGAGCAGGCATGGCTGGGCACAGAGAAGAGAACTCCTTTCCCCACCCACATGGGCTCTGGCAGAGTCTCTGGCCCCTGCTCTCTCCCAGGAGCCACAGATCCATCCCTGCCCCTGCTGCAAACCTTAGTGAGTTATGAGCAGCTGTGCAAAGACCTACTTGTTCTCCCCTTGTTACCAATGTCTAATCAGACACTTCCTAACACACAGAAAAACAAAGAGAAACCTTGGGGGGAGGTTTTCAGCTACAGTGAAAGAACCAAAGTCCATGAAGGGTCTCAGAATATGGGTCTCCATGTGCACATGCCATGAGGAAACACTTGACTGACAGCCATGTTTGGGGATAGAACAGAATCTTTTGGGTGTGCACTTCCTCCAAAGGATGCTGAATACCCAGCTCCCCTGAAGAAGGACAGACTTCCTGAACAGCCTCTTTCCAAAGGTTTGAATGATTGGGTGTGGCAAAGACAGCATTGCCATTTACTGGCATCTTTGACTAAGGGAATTTGTTAAATAGCCGTTAAAAAAAAGAGAGTTAAAGAATTCACTGCTTCTCATTTTCAGCAGAAATAAAGGAATTTCTTCACATTGCTTCAGAAAAGGGAATCTTTTCCGGCAGAGAGGGAGTGGGAAATGGGCAGCAAGGACAGAATCACAACAGCTGACTGTCTGTGCAATTTATGGCATGATTTTTCAGAGAGAAGTGCCCCATCTGTGCAGACTAAAGAAGCTGCCAGCAGTAGAAGGTTTTTTATATACTTGGAGGTGCTGGTGACATTTCCCACTTGAAGCTAAGGACAGAAATGTGGGGTGCAAAAGGAATGGTAGAAGTGTTCCATGACCTGTTTAAACATGGTTTTAACAAAACTGGGGCTAGGGTCACCTAGGCCATCTACATTTTTACTGGAACTGGGCATTTTGTTTTAGCAGGTTCTGACTGTCATACTGAGAATTTCCATACTTGCTTCCTTCTGTGCAAATGCCAGCCTGTTTTTCAATTGTCAATACATGAGTGGGGAATTTGCACTCGGACTTGCGTATAAGAGACATACCAGAAAGGGGATGCCTTTTATCTTTGGCAGTAGAGCAAAGCTTTTAACATGTGGCTCACTTATTAGCCTGACACCAGCCTTTAAGAGCTGCTGTAGTTGTTATTCATCCTAAAAATGTGATATATTTTCTACTGTCTTGCTGGGCATGACAGAAAAGGAAATTACTCAGATTTTGCCTTCAACATCTCAATAGTTCAAAGGAGCAAGTAGAAAAGAATTATATGAAACAAAGGGAAAACCGAAGCAACCCCCATAATTATTTTCTCCCATCCAAACAGCATTACTGGCATTTGGAATTTCTTCCTGCCATCAGGAGAACACCTGGATTTCCCTTTCCATTGTACAATTTAAGCTTCTATAATTTTTGCATATCCAGAGCAGAAATATCTGCTTCTATTCCCTTGCAAGTACTCTGTAGTAAGTAGGAATGACCTGAGAACACAGTAGGATGTTGGCAGTTTCCCAGGGAAATCAAAGATGGGAGTTGCTGGGAGAATTTGGATTGGGAAGGCTGTGTCCATGCTGGGCTGACAGCACCCACAAAACATCAACTGCAGAGTGAGGCAGAAGAAACAAGAGGGAAAGGTCAGAGGTGGAAGCTTAGGTCCTGTGTACTTGTGTGACAGACACTGTACTCGGCTCATGTCACTGGGCTGGATCTGAGGGGGATGTTTGCCATAGAACTTCTTTGTCATGTACCATCAGCCTCAAACCAAGCTAATCCAGGAGGCTGGCTAAGCTTTGGGCAAGTCAGAATGGTTATCATGCCAACAGATCATATTGTGCTATTGACCTTGGTTTAGGAAAGATAGCGGGTTTTGTCTGAATCACTCTAACACTGAAATATACCCTTGACTTTAAGCCTGGGACTAAGTCCCACTAAAACACTGCTTAGGACACAGAATAGTTTCTATGAACAGTCTTACTTAAAGCCAGAACAAAATATTTACAGTTTTTAATAAATGCAGGTAATGAGACCCCTCAGAACAGCAGGAATTAGGCCTGGCCAGAAGTATCTGTGCAGCCAGGTTACAAGATCTAGATTTAAACAAGCACAGCCACAAATGTAAACAATGTGTAGCGAGTGTTTATGGCCGTTTATATATGCTGTGATTTTGTCTGAGCACCCAGGCCCCATAAAATCAGAGAATTGTTTAGTTTAGATCCCAAAATGTCAATTTGGGTACTGCTGGCTTTTTGTTCTCTACAGGAAGCACTTCACTTTCAGGGGATGCTGAAAGAGATCTGTTCAAACTTATCCTGTGCTGGGCAACCATACAATAGGAGACATCAGCCATGGAAATGGTGACTCTCTTCCTATGACTTCATTGCACTGGCCAGTTCAAGTGACAGCAGCCCATACGGAAACCTAGATCTTAGTAAGAGAGGGAGGAAGACTTCATAGCTGTAATGAAATTAAAAACCTAGGCTCAAAAAAAAGTGAAAGGAAGAACTGAAAAAAACAACACTATCTATAGTGTAAATATTCTAGATTCTTTCCTGGAAGAGAAAAAAAAGAGGGGGAAAAAGCTTTTCTGTAGATATATGTAATAAGTTGAAGGCTTTGATTTGATCAGTTACTGGCATGATGCCATAACTGACAAGATTTTTCAATATGTTAGATTATCCACCACTAAAATCTTGATATATAGGGTTATTAAGATCCAAAGTCTTGCTGAAACCAAAGGAATTTAGGATCCAATCCTTAATTCAGTTTAGATTTACAGGGTAGGACTCTCTGAAGAGCTGAGAATAAATCCTGCAGACAGGTGGTTCTGGCACTGTTCCAGCTCTTGTAAAAGCTGTGATGTCTTTCTAAGAGATCCAGAAAGCTGGGCAGTTTCTGAGTTTGTCTTTTTGAACATACTTATTGTGGGCACAAATGCTATTGCTTCCCAAACCCCACGGGAAGAACAGTGCCTCTTAAAAACAGTCTGGTAATAGTAAAACCTCACCCTAAATGGGGATTTTTGTATAAAATACAGGAAAGGTTTGAACATTCACAGCTTTTGCTGTCTCCTTCTACATGCCCAGTACACACAGTTCCATGATACACCTCTTCCCACTCGTACAACAAATGGTGCACTCTGTTGCTTAAAACTCACACTCTGTGCAGTTGCTCTCATTATGAAATGCTATTGTATTTTGAACTTGACATAATGATGACCATAACTGACCTGTCAGTGTAGATCAGAACAAATCATATTCAGCATGGCAGGTAATTGTGATTAAACCTTGGCCCTACTTCATAATACGAACAAGCATCGCAAGACCTGGCTGGGAAGAGTTGTAATAATCAGACCTCCATTTTCAAAGGTACAGAAATTTTGTCAATATAAGACAATGAAAGTGAGACAAGAATTTTAAAAATTAAAGGATTAACGTAATGTATGTGTTGCAGGCTGTACCAGTTTAACCTTTGAGAAACACAGCTCTGTGCAGCATTTTTGCAGAGGCATATAGGAAATTTTTAAGGTAACTAATAGTAAAGGTTTAACTTCCTTTCTGAACATTATCCTGTACATTTAAAATCTCTGCTGGAGCAAGCCAGTGTTTTCAAGCTGCTCTCTGCCAAAATGCCCAGTGTGTCCTATTATCTACAACAGTATGTGTGCTATTCTTTCCCAAATCAAAGCTGGTTTTCTAAACTGGACACATATAAGTAAAATCTAGAAGGGAGCAGGGCCTGAATATGGCCCAGGAAACATTTTCAGTATTTTAAGATCAGAGCACTTTATTCTTTTGTAAGGTGTTTGTTGGTGCTTGTGTTTTGTGCAAGATGGTATTTGCAGGTATGGCTCAGCAGATGCCCTCCTCACGCAGAGGAGTGAGCAGATCCATGCCTGTGTGGCTGCACTAGATATTGATCATGTCTTCTGGGGATACACAAGGAAAGAAAAGGAGGATTTTTCCCTTTTAAATCCGTGTTAGGAATTATGCAGTCCTCCAGTGAGGCCCCTAGCTGGCTGTATGTGCTGCTTTGTTTCCTGTAGGGAGAGGGATATAAAAAGTGCAGATAACGAAACCTAACTAGAAGGGTAGGCCTCTTAAAAGTATTCATTGTCTGGGGAAAGAGGGAGGAAGGAACTCACCTGACCTTGACCACCCAAGCTTTTAACACTCAAAAAGACTTTCAAAGCTTTCTGAGGGAGATTTACAACTGTGAAAGGACTCTGGAATTACACTGCGGCAGAAGGAATATAATTCACCTTGACTTACTCCCCTCCCCCAAAATCACCCAAGTCACTTCTGCATTTTTAGAAACGTGAATACATCATTTTGGAAATTGATTGACAGAATCAAAGGAACTCCTGGCTTAACACCCTCACACAGTCTATTCCTCTAAATTTCTAGCGCTTCTCTCATACTGGCTGTCTTTGCTGCGGGAGTCAGCCTCCATGTCCCAGCTCTCTGTGCTCTCTGCAACAAAAGAAACCCATCATCCAGGGTCTGGGGCTGCTGCAACTAACGCATTACAGGCATAATAAGTTCCTAAAAGCACTCACTGATAAAGGCAGCTGTTGTGGACAGGCCAAAGTTCTCTGCCCTCTGGGCTCTTGTCGATAGCAGTCCAGTCTGGGTGCCTCCTTACTGAACTACGGCAATATCATTGCTGGCTCTATCCCTAGGAAGTCCAGGCAGGGTTAGGGAGCTACTGTGTTGCACACTCAAAATTCACAGTCCCTACATTTTGCATGATATTGTTTCTGTGCTGATATGTCCCAACAGGAATAATTAAAAATATCTGCTTCCAGAGGCACTGAGTGAATGACTCCAGATCGACTCCCTGTTCAGAGCTCAAAGAGAAACTGTTTTTGTCAAAGGCTTCTTGAATAATGGGGAATATACAAACAAAGCCCAGCATCTACGGCTGCTGCTGCGGTTTTAACTCTCACAAATACGGAGTTGTTCTGGTGGCAAGAAGCAGGTGCTTTTCTCTTATTGTATTTGAACAATTTCAGGGTCTTTGGGTTTTTAGTGCCTAAGGGTACAAAACAATTCAGTGCCTCAGAGAATGTATCTCTAATAGTTTCTTCCAGTCGGAGAAGCTGCAAAAGCAGAAGAAAGTTTTCTTTTTCACTCTTCCTTTCATGTATCAAGAACATGATTAGAGGCTGGGGCAGCTTCTGGCAGGTACAGCTCCCGGAGGGGCCTGTGCCAAGCACAGGATGTGTCACGCAGCACACGCCACTGCTGCGCTGTGCCCCAGCCCAAAGAGAGGTGTTGGAGTGCTGGCACCTCTGAATCTGCTTTCAACTTCTTTACTGGAGGCACAAATAATCATGACAAGCTACAAGAATGTGATGCCTTCTCTCCTTTCTCTCTGCTGTGATGTATTATAATGAACATTCTGGGACAGATCAGTAGAAAGCGCCTCTGCATGAAAATATCAATATTGCAAGTAGGACTGTGTTCCCTGCGTTTTGGAAAAAAATGGTACAATTTTATTTGCAGACTTTACTGCTTGGATCCTCCTGAATTATTTCATTCATTATGTTTCGTCTTTATAATCAGTATTCATTTCACAAGTCAATAACATATGGGATGTATCAATACGCTTAAGTGAAGATGACACATTCATAACTCATACAGCTGTTTTTTCACACCTGAGAAGGAATATAATGCTCCATATCAGTGCTCATCCACAGCTGTACCATATAAATAAAAAACGTAGATTGTGCAGAAAAAAGAAGCAGTGACTTAAAAGAAAACTCATCTGCCTAACTGCACATTGCTGCACTCTTCGGAAAGCTAGGAATCTATTAAGCCCAGTTGTGAGAAGTTGTTCTTTGGAGATTAACTCTTTCTCAGGGAACACTGCACTGCTGACTGTGAGCTGTGATTGGAAATGAAACGTGTGGAGCACCAGGAGGAGAAACAGCCATGCCCTGGGCGGGGAGCATCCCTGGGAGATGTGTTGCCTCCCGCGACTTCAGAGCATTTTAGACCAGAATGAAGAACTTTGCTCCACAGATTTTGCACTTCACTAAAACTCATTTGTGCCTTTAAGACCCAGCTGCAGCTCTCTAGATGAACTCAAAGAGCTGAGACTCACCTCCCCCCGCTGTAGTCTCTTCTCAGAGCAAAGCAAACTGACAGCCACATCTGAAAAATGCCAAAATCTCCCCTTTCTTGCCATCTCTCCTCTTCCTCAGCATTTCCTCCTCATCAGGCAATGCTCAGACTTAGGAACCTTTGCTCTCCAGACAGCATTCATCCTGGCCCTGTCTGGGGCAGGCACAGCCAGCTGCTCCGGTTGCCCTGGGTGGCAGCAGCTCTGCTGTGAGCAGGTGGGCACAGAGGGCACAGTGCCCCCAGAACCCAGACCCCTCCCAGCTCCAGATTTTCAACAATGCTCAGACAGTCTCCCCTTTAATATCATCACCTGGTTATTCTGCTTCAGCTTCCTCATGCTGTGTATTTGTGGGGGTGAGAGCTTGAGAGTAAATTCTAAGTATTCTGTTCAAAGTACATGAACGTGACAAGATTTTTTAAAATGGTTTCAACTCATTTCTTTTTCTTTTTTTTTTTTCTGGCACTATTTGATTTTAAAAAAGATCATCTGGAGAAAGGAATAAAAGTCTGTCTTTTAAAATATTTGCCAATTCTGAGACTTTAGCAGAGGAAGAACTAGCCAATGTTTCTCTCAAACCTAGACAGGACCAAAGCTGTATGTTCTTGCAGAAATTATGTAAATAAATGCCCTGAGAAGCGCTGGTCTTTGTTGATCATGTTTGTGAACAAATAAAGCAGCAAAAAGATAACACAGTAATGATCACATTTCTGCAGGAACAGACAGAAGAGAATTGGTATTTCCCAAATAGATTAGCAGGCAGCTGAAATTAACATTTTCCAAACTCTTTTTTTAGGTCTAAGAAATAATGGAGGCAATAATAACTACAAGTACAATTTATTTACTTAAGTGTTATGAAACACCCTCCTGTTCCTTGTTTCTGGCTGTCTGCTACAATCTCTTGCAAGACTGTGACAGCATTTAGGAGTTTAATGCCCATGGAATAGAAAGTTGTCACAGGTTGATGGGCTCCTGCTGCTAGATAGTGTCCACATCATTAATCATGGACACTTATCTCCTCTGCCTCACAGGAGAGCCACAGTGACACTTGCTCACTGTACAGTGGAGGACACCAAAAACGATAATCTACCAGTGGTAAATTTACCATGAGATTGTGACAAGGACCACAGACCAACACAGGCAGCCCAGGAGCACATTTATCACCGGGTGATGAGGACTCCAGTGACCTCTGGCCTTACCCACACATCCCTGCTCCCACCTGCAGACCCCACACGGCCGCTGCGCTGGGGTCGCCCGGGCCCCGACTGCACCTCAGTTTGCAGTCAGAGCTGATGCAACAGTAAAAACAACAGCCAAGTTTGTGTCTGAACTGAAAGGAACTTTGCATTAAACCCAAAAACCTCCTTTACTTTCATTTGACGCAGAGGAATTTTGTTGGGGAAAAAATTATTTACTTTATTTTTTTAAAGACGTTTCTGATGTAATTAATTCAAATGAAAAGGAAAGGGTAATTTCATGCTGCAGTCAAAAGATAAGTGTGTATAAAAGTAAAAAATAAGTTGAAATACTCTGGAAATCCAGATTAGCTGAAGTCCTAAATAGGACTTGAGTTAACAGATCCATTTAAAAAAGACTATTGTAACTGATGGATTATAAAATATTCTAAATGCTCTTAGCATTTTCTCTTCAAGCTGTCCAACACTGTAGGGAGATAGGGGATACTACACTGTCCAACACTGTAGGTAGGCTCTTGATGAACAGTCAAGTCACTGGGATTTGAGAGCTGTGCATAAAAAAATACCAGAGCATACCTCTGAATCACATTCTACCAAGATACCACAAAAAGAGTTGAACATACACACTGTATGATATTCTGGTTATTTACTTGCTAGCTGGAACTGGGACAGCAAATACAATGTAGTTAAGAAGAAAAAAAAATTACCCAGTGCTATTACTCATTGAAGGGAAGATAGATGGCAGTGTATTCTATTACTTGAGATATCTAAATCTGTCCACTTTTACACAAAACAAACATATAAATTTAAAACAACTTGATTTGAGTATGTAGGGGGAATTTTCCCATGGGAGGTTAATTATCAACCCTCAAGGCTTTTTTTTTGGTCAGCCAAATAAGACTTTTTTTTGCAGGTCCTACTTTTCTGTATGTAGCTGATAATTTACCTTGGACACCTCCCTTTACATGAACCAGGATTTCCATAAGAGCTGAAAAAGTGCTAATGAAAAAGGACATGATTATAAGCAAGCGGCCCTCTTGATATTTGCAGCTCATATCAAAGGGCTGGTCAGTGTTTTCTTTAGTTTCTTTGGAGAAGATTTTGCAAAAGTCAGAAACTGTATATTGAGTACCAAAGAATATCACAACTGATTATGTAATCTCAAAGGGAATTATATTTTTCATTATTTTCTTCTCTATTGCTTTTACTTCTTTTCATGATCTGTAATGTGTCCCATAAGCCAATTCTTACTGCTTTTTAAAACTGAAAGATGTTAGATGCTTAAAGAAACAAGTAACAAACGGTAATACATAAATGGTGATACATAAAATAATAAGCAAACAAACAAATAAAATATGCTATATGCTGTTTATCATGCTAGATGACTGTTCAAGCAAATGAGAAGATGAATGCATTGATAAGGATGAAGGACTTTGAAATTATTTTGCTTAGAACTCAGTGTTACAAACACCGGAGGTGGGATTTTGATCCCACTGCAGCTTAAAATTGGTGTAATTTTGCAGAGTTAATTTGGCTTTATTGAGACATGACTGAGGTCAGAACTGTATCTTGATGCTGCTGTGAGTGAATAAAGGATGAATCAATATTAAGTTTGTTCTTTCCACGTTTGTGGTTTTTTGATGGCCTGTAACAATGAGACACCAGTGTGCTACTATTATCCTTCATAATGAAAACTTATCTTGACTTGGACTTCACATTTCAGAACTTCCTTTTGATATTTTCAGATAGTTTCTCTGTAAAGATACATATACTAATGTTATGTTGAAGGGGAGCAATAAGATACTGTTCTAGCTGAGAAGCTGACAAAGCTAACTCATGCAATGTATTTTTTCTCAATTTGGCCTTCACAAAATTCATATTGCTTGATCTTATTTTAAAAAGGAAGCAAGCCCAGTGATACCAGAGCACAGAAATAAACAATTCCTTTTTCCTTTTTCCCATAAACCATTTAACTATTTGCTATATGATAGAAAAGAAAATCATGCAAATACACAAAAGAAAGAAAGGTAAAAAGGAAGTGATGCTGACCTGATCTGTTATGATCACTTAGATACAGTGGATATCTTAATATTTTTTGCCATTGGGTATCTGTACTACAGTGTTACATAAATAGAAACACGCGTGACCAGAGATGTCTCTTCTATAGCAAAGATTGAGCTATTGGACTAGAAGATAATCATCAATCTTTTGAAAAGTTGTGAATGTGTGATTATGAACGCATTTTAAGGATACTAGGAAAATTCCAGGCACTTTCATATTTTCCTGGGTTTTTCAGTAATTGTAAGATTTCTGGTATGTTGGCCTGCTGCAGGTACACTTGTAGCTTCCCCCTATGCAAACGCAGCCTAATGAGAACTCTCTTGCCACAGATTTACTTTGAAAGATATGCTTTGCATATATCAAGCCTGTTTTAATGCCAAGCATATTGTAAACCTTTATTAGTGATCATGGGTGAGAGTGGAAATGAAACAGTCAGAGTAGAAAGGAGGAATACTTGTTCACTTTGCATTTTTTTCAGGTTTATTAGTTTTCCCCATGTCTGAGCCTGTCTCTCATTCATCTTGCAAACTCAAATGAAACCTAGAATTAGTGCACATGAATAATTTGGTGTAACCACATACAGTATATGAAAGCAAAGAGCAGGAAGAAAGAATTGTTTGACATGTTATATTTTTATATTTGCAGTGCTGTGTTCCAGTAGCATGTGCTCCTATATAATTCCATCCAGTCTCTTAACAAAGAATAGATCTGATATTTTACCAGAGACATTTAATTTATTTTTAGTTATTTTAAATGCTTTTAAATATTAAAATGTGGGATATCAATTAACTGGTACCTTAATTTAGGACAATTTGGTTTTTTACTATCCTCTCTGACACTCCTTTGCTCTCAGGTTTAGCAGAGCTGGTGAAAGGCAGAAAAGCCACATTCCTGGAGAAGGAAGAAATGCAAATCTCCATTCCCCTGGGTCCTATGCAGCATTTCAAACTCTTTATATCATTAGGAATAATCTCCCCTCACCAAGTACTTTGGCTTGGAACTGTGGCAGTAGGAAGCCAGTTCAGTTTCTATCTATTCAATTTTAAAACATGTAATTGTGTTTGTTTAATCATGGCCTCTGCTGAGACATGATCTTACGATCCTGTAATTTTTTTACCCAACTTCCAGGCAATAAAAATCCCAGAGAATTCAGTGCATCTCACAATGCTCACTTGATTTCAACATCTGAAAATTCAGCATTCAAGAAGTCACTACCCAGGGCTGTGGTAAAAAATCACAGGAGTTTTCCAGGTCCAGTTCAGCATAGGATTGCCTAAATAACCTCTTTATAATGGTCAAAATAGAATCACTTTTTTAGCAGCTACCACTGTTTCAAGGTAAATATGTGAATAAAACTAGACTTTGGGACTTTCATAGACACCTGAAAGAATTCAGCATCTTGATTTTATGTCAGTTCTACAGGCCTTGAAAACTTCAGTTGTGTGTGCTGAAAAACTCATCCTAAAAAAGGATACTTTTGGAACCTCAAAGTGAATATGAACATTTTGTATTTGTACAATATATGGCTACATATTGTACCCACTAAGTGACAAGTATGAGGAAATGTCTTAAAGAGAAACCACATCATGCTGGATGCATGCAGCTCTCCATAACATCAGTGTTACATGTTAAAACACTGAAATTTTATCACAACTTATCTGTTGTTTTCCAGGGAGACAAAACTCACAATACTCCAACAAACAAGGAATATTGTTCCTTAAGGAGTAAAAATTAATATGAAGCACCAGTAATCTGGATGTTATTTGTGAAACCCAATCACATTTGCATTTACTCCTCTGTCAATTGATACGGAGATGTTATGTCACATTCTAAGTTTGCAGATAATTGAGGGGAAATAACCACAATAATTAAATCACTGCTGGATTACATTCTGATAGGTGATAATTCATTTATGATACTTCTTTTCTCATACTGAGGTATTTTATTGTGCAGAGG
Organism: Anthoscopus minutus; assembly: GCA_013399455.1. Lineage (NCBI taxonomy): Eukaryota > Metazoa > Chordata > Aves > Passeriformes > Paridae > Anthoscopus > Anthoscopus minutus. Next base: position 163,701 of record VWYI01014753.1, on the reverse strand, counting down.
AAGCCTCTCAAATTAATAAAACTGTTAAATCCATGAAGTTCTATGTATCAAGTAGCACACCATAGAAAATCTATCAGTCATTAAAAGAATAAAACTGATACATGCTAGCATGAGAGATCATTTGGAGAAAGAATCTTGCTTTCCAGAGGATTATGCATGTAACATACTATGGTATGAATACATGCTTATATCAGTGTGGATACATCCACAGACATGTACACACAGAGCTATGCACACACACTGATGCTGTGAGCTCTGTTATCTCTTCTGTATTTGATTAGTTCTGCTGGCAGGTACCAATTGCACACTACACAGAAAGAGCCCAGTGAGTCCCAAACTGTTACATTACAATGTTATTTAATGATGCTTCTGTGGTGCTTTTGATTTTTAAATGAAATATGATTTAATAACAAAAAATAAAACTGTTATTAGGCTCTTTCTAACATGATTTAGCTCAAAGAGGATTTTTTAAAATTGCTAAACTTGCGTAAAAAGGAAGGAGCTTTGAGAGACTTAAAAATTATGTAATATTATTCAACCTCCTTCCACCACAGCCTGTGTACATTTGCAAAAGACTCAGTCATGTTGCACAATACACTTCAAGAGGTCATAATGAAGCTGTGACACCAACCACCTTATCAAAGATACTGCACAGACAACCCTGGCAAATATAGAGTACAAAAAGCTCTACAGCAGTGCCCTTCAAATTCATGGTCTCTCTTTAGTGGTCCCACTCATTTATTTGGCAACACTGAAAGAAACCTTTTCCTTCTTTATGGCAGTGAAAAACAACATGGCACAAAGCAGGTTAGGCTGCAAATTTTAGGGAATTTACATATGCTGAAGAAACTGAATTATGAATTACTGGAAGACTGACACTGCCTAGACAATGGGTCAAGACTAACTTTTAATTAACTATTTAATGCATGTTAAGGTTTTTTGCAATTTTTGAAGACTTTCAAAGTGCATAAGGCAATTGTGCTAACTAATATTTCAAAGAACAGCTAGTGTGCTTTAAACAACAACAAGCAAAAAAAAAAAGAAAAAGGCTTTTAGATCTTTAATTTCAGATTCTGGAATTTCAAATGTTCCAGTACTCTACGGTGGGGTTTCAGTTTTCTTCTTCTTTTTTAAGAAAGGAGTGGATGAATGGATGCACGAAGAGGGGACTGCAGAATCCCAAGGCTCACTCAATCCTGGCCGCACTTCACAGCTGAATAAATGATAAAACCTACTGAAACTTGTTCAGCTTTCAAAATTGTAATAGAAGTGGAAATTGAGATAGAAATTTCCCAAGATTTCCTGGGCAATCTTCATAGCTATTCTCTCCATTGCTCAGGTAAGCATATTCAGATGATTTGTGCAACCAGGCCCTGAGCCCTGCGCTCAGCAGTGCGAATTCTGCTGCCCAGCCCATGTACTGACTCAAAGGAAGAGGTGTGGGGTGCGGAAAGGACCAGCCTCAGCCAGCTCTCCTGTCCCCTGCCCTTTGAAACCTCAGCAGTGGGTGCCCAGTGTATTCAGGGGAGGAGAGAGGCTCTGCATTCAGCACTCGAGTCTCCTTTGAGGCTGGAGTTCCTCAATAAAACCATAGTAGGGTCTGTTGGACCAGCACCTGTGAACCTTTAAATGGAAGTGGGATTTGTCCTGGTAGTTACCTTCCAGCTTGTGTGCAATCCCCTACAGTGCAGAGACAGAAATCTGAATGCTGGAGATTCTTACACCTGTTAGAGGCTTTTCATGGTTCCTCCTGGATCTGGCATTCTCACACTACTTGTCATGTCACAGGTTTACCTTTTAAGAGATCTTTGAAACTTTCGTATCCTATGTAACACTGATACATCCCCAAGTCAACATGCAGGATTAGAAAGCAAGAGCTGGATTTTTTACCATATGCATAAAAATTCTCAGCACTGGCAAACAGAGAAAAGACAACACATGGATTAACAATCTGAATAGGCTGGTAATTTTTTTCCCCCGAACTGGAAACTTTTGCTAGAGCATCAGCAGTTTCACAGTAAGGAAACAACCTGTAGTTTCACAGTGATCCAATGATTACAGCATCTACCCAGCAGTTCTAAAGAAAGCCTTTTAGTACATCATGGGGCACCAAGACAGAACCGTAATCAAACATAACACATATTCACTAAATAATATAACAGTTGAAAGATGAGAAATTTCTATAATAATTTCTTATTAAATGGATGCTCTGTGAATATGTTTAATGAGTTGCCAAAAGAATACTCAGCCTAGCTTACAAGCAGTAGAGGAAAATGCAAACTGCCCTGTGGCACATCTGTTGATGCTGCTGGTACGAGAGGCTTGACTTGCTAGGATTCCAGGCACCAATGCCAGCTTGATTTTCACAGATATAATTCTGTTGAATTTTGAAACAGCAGAAGCATATTTAATTCACAATGAAATATGATTCTGTGTCCAAGTGGTGCTACAACAATGGAAATATCTTTATTTAGGCATTAAAAAAAAATTATTGTTATCTTAAATGGAAGCAATTTTTTTACCACGTGTTTACTCTTAATGAGACATTAGTGGCAATTGATCTGATTTACTGGAGACTATAGGCACATCTTTTATAAATTCTTCTTGCAAAACCAGTGAGTTAAAAGAATTTAGAGTAGGGAGGTTTTACCTGCATCATTTGTGTCAGCGATCTGAAAGGAGATGACAAATAGGCATATAATGAGACACATGGCTTTATACCTGGTAATCTCACACATAAAAAGAATGTCAAGTGTATTTGACAGAATGAAATGAAACTAAAATGTTAGCATTAATTGCTACTCAGTGCTGTATTACCAGCCCCACAATCCAAATCAGTTATGAAGATTTGTATCAGTTGTGAGACCAAAAAGATTTTGGAAGCCTGTCAACTCTAGGGTGTCATTACCTAATGATGATATGACTGCTTTGGGTTCTGCTCAGAACAAGGGGAGTCACAACCACCCACTTCCAGGACTGCAACCAAAATGGTACAAATGGAGTATTTTAAAGGAAAGTTGACAGATATATGGTTAAACATCAGAGGTTTGAAGAAAAAGATGTATTTCCCCCATGAAAATACAAACCTCAGATTGCTTAGGGGACTACACCCCACCCTGCCCATCTAAGTTAAATGAGAATTACTTCTGTGTGCTGCTCCAGAAGTCATCATATTTATTTGATTAGCAAAATTAAAACACCAATGCACTGAAAAATTATAGACTTATTTTTTCTTAGTAGTAGATATATTTTAATACCTTAAAGAAACCGTCATGCAATGACTTATCAAAGTTTGCTACCTTGGTGAATTAGTCAAGGAAGTAACTTCTCAGTGGTGACAGCAGAGATGATAAAACCTTACAGCAGAGTGCTGTTAGATGATGAGTACTTTGTCACTGAGAAAAAAATTCCATCTAGAAGCAATGACATGGGATTTTTGTCACTTCATTCCATCAATGAGATCAAATAGATGGTGATTTAGGTAACAAGAAGAAATTTCATGTTAAGGACCAGTAAGTGGATGTGGCTCTTTCAATAGGCCTTCCCACTGTGCTTGCAGAAATGTAGAGGAGACTATATTCAAAGTTCTGCTTTTATTTAAAAAAAAAACCTTCCTCCATTTTCAAGGGAATAAATTGCTCTCTCTTTGGAAGTAAAAAATACACAGGAATACACAAGACTGTCTAGGAAGTGTTGTCTCCACCTTTGTGGTGGGTAGCATCTCATCTCTGTGCCCAGTGCATAACACCTCTGCATTCCCACTGAATTGTTTCAATTGAAAGAAGTCTTTTGCCTATACTGAGGAGAAAATATTAAGAAAAGCAAAATACTTCTGCAAAGCAAATCTTCAGAATGGAAGATAAAAGCAGAGTCATCCAGAGGCCCAGCAGTCTAAGTCTCTCAGGGTTTCTTTTCCCACTGAGCTGAGCTGTGATGGAATAGCAGCACAGACAGTTCTCACTCTTGTGTTGGGTGTTGGCCTGATGCATCAAACACCTTCTGCTTTGAAACTGCAGCCTACTGCCTAGTGTTAAATGCAAATAACTGGTTAAATCACACAACCCCAATTCTTCCTAAGAATAACACATCTGCATCCACAGGAGAAGGGAAAGGAGAAAAACCTGCCAATGAAGCATGACTTCCTGAGTTCCAGTGGGTTTTGCTTCTTGGTTTGTTGGGGTTTTTTTAGTAATGAAGATTGAAGCATCTGAGTCTAAATATGTGAACACATTTAAGCTATCCCTATCTGTCCCTGATCTAAACTCTATATAAAAGAGAAACAAGAGAAACAAGCAATTTCTTTTTTATATAGATAGAGTAAAGCCTATCACTGGGTCTAAATATCCATTAGAGAAGGATTTTAATTTTAGCAATAGGTAGTTAAAGAAAAAGTGTATTTAGATTTTCTTCAAGATCATCAAAGCATACATTATTCTTTCATGAAGAAATGGCAACTACTTTGTGTTAGCCAGAGTTTACCAAATAAGGATGCTCTTTGGATGGTGCTGAAAATGAAAGTCTTAATGTGAAAGCTGAATGAAGCACTGTTTCACCATATTTGATTCTCGCTGTAGGAAACAGGCTCACAATTTATATCTGGGGACTGGCTCATCTGCACTTGTTCCACCCATCAATTATAAGCTTGCAATGTTTTACTGATGTTGACACTACATGCTGGAAGACAGGAACAGCTCAGGAAAGACCACTGAGTGAGGGAATAGTTCCTTCACGTTCCTTCACCTCCCTTCACCAGTGTATGTAACTGAGATCAAGAAGATTTAGTACTCTGGAGTATTTTAGTCAGCCAAAGAAGCCTTAGAAAAGTTAGAGAGAAAATGAAGTCAAGAGCCATATAAAATGTTCAGTGGAAAGAAGGACATGAGCCCATCACATGGAAAAGCTTGGTTAATGTTTATGCATTTTCAGTAATTTTCTCTCCATATGTAGGCAGTATAAAGATGACTAACATAAGATTTCATTTTTGTCTCTCAAAGCCTCTAAACAGACTAGCAGTACAAAATGTTGACTGTGGAGTGCTTGTAATGGCTGGGCTCCCACAAATCTTGCAACTTACTGAAAATTGCTTTTTATTGAGCTACATCAAATCCCGTTTTAGCAAAATTTTCTAGTTCTCCTGACTCCTTTTCTTCTAAACTGCAAATTCACCACTCAAAAATAGATTAAAAAGGACATGTACAGTAAAACTGATAATAAAAACATGGAAAAAAAGAAGTCATTCCCTTTTAAATAGCATGAAAATAAGATATAAGTATGCAGAAGTGGAACTCTTACAATTATGCCATCCAAGGTATGTGCTACTCAGTGTATTAGAGACCAAGTGTGAAATCCTGACCTTATTAATATTACTAGTCTGGGATATACAATTATGTTCCAACTAAAAAGACATTCAAATTTACCAAATCTTCATCATGTTTGCTTTCACTTACATTTCAGAATGCCATTACCAAGATGATCAGTGCTAACTAGTACTGGTTACCATTGAAATGTGTCCCATGATCAAGACACGGCATGTTTTGGACATGCTAAACAGCATAACACTTTCTAGTAAAATTTTCAATCTACTCCCTGCTCCTCCCTTCCCCCACCCCCAAATTATAATCACCTTTCTGAAATCCATATAAAAAGTTAGCAGTGTTCCTCTGAAAAAAATGTTAATGGTTACCATGTAATTTTTCGGATTATATCTTATCTTACATACTTTCAGAGAATAGTACCAGGTGCTTAAAAGGAGACTTTAGGAGAAAGGCTAAACCCATGTGTCCCTCTAACTGTCCTGTGATTATGGGGTATTTTGCTAATTAAGACCACATTCACTCACAAATAATAACTTGTTACAGAGTATCTAAAAGGAAGTTGTTACACAGTAAATTTTTCAGCTGATAAGTACCTATTATAGTCTGGTTTCTTCAGTAATTCCTAAAGTCCATGTGGCTCCTTTTTGATTACATCTTTGCATTAAAACCAGACCAAACAAAACAAGTATACAGAAAAAATGCCCAAGATTTGGTTACTTCTGCCTGCACTACAAGAGCAGGTTGAACTCTGAGGCAGGTTGAACTCTGAGGCAGGTTGAACTCTGCCGGCTATCCTGAAGTTTGTGGCCTCTCAAGGAAGAATGGTGCGCTTTAAGGAATAAGATTTAGAAATGCACCCATCATAGCACTGTGAAACAACAGACTGGAAGGATGAATAAGAATCTTTGATCTGGCTTCTATTAATTCACAAAGACTTAGTAAAACATTTGTGGGAGAGCAACTATATTTATCTTTTCCATTATTGCATTTGAGCTCTGAGCATCTAAGAATCCTATTCTTCTTCGATATCTGCTTAAAAACAACAGTAGTAAATGGTGTTAATATCATTGATAGACAGTATTCATATAGTAAAAAATAAGAATTTTTCCTTACTTCACACATAAATCCTTTACTGCAATTTTTGATTCTGTAATTTGTAATTGCAACTTGTGGTTGATTTACATGCTCATAGTCTCCTACTTAAGTATTTTCCTTTGCATTTTTGGGCATCCTTCACACCCAGCCAAATCTGGGCAGGGTTGGGACCAGTTCTGGGGCAGCACCTGCCAGGGGGTGGCTGCTCTGTCCTGGAGCACTCCTGTGCCTTGTTACTGCCTCAGATCACCAGCAAGCATTTCATTCCTTCAAACACATGGCTGCTTAAGATATATTCCCTCTGAATTTCATGTCTTGTTTGAAAAGATTACTCAAAATCAATAAGGAAGACAGGCTAGGAAAACAAGTGTAGCCAAGTAATTTCTTAAGCACGGTTATCTTTACACTGAAGGGAACACCAGGGAGTTACTAATCTCTACAAAACAAAAAGGATCCCTGAGACGTGCTGTTTTTCTTTGCAGCCTTTCAGCTGATATATGAGCCCAAAGCCTGGTCAACACTTAAATCCAGACAGACTCCCTCTTGAATTCTCTGCACTGGCTCGCTGTTTTTCCGGCAAGTTGCAGTGGACCTGTATTCAGCCCAGAGAGTATCCTGCCTTAAATACATTTTTAATCCTGTTTTGCCTCATAGTCAGCCTACATAATTTGAATCCTGAGCCTGGGGAAGCAACCCAATAGAATAATTACTGAGTCTTTCTGAAGCAATGTGTCGGTCCAGGCTGTTACAGTAAAATCAATGTTTAGCATCAGCTCCCAGTCTCCACCCCTCCTTCCCCCAACCTCCAAATCAAGCTAGTGTTTCAATAAAAAGAGGCCCACATAGATTTTCACAGACAGCCAAACAGAGGATTAGAAATCAGAATTTACAAACCAGACCTGGTTTGATACAATAGATACTGACTAGGATGTACGAGCTTTGCTCAGTGTCCTCACCGACTGCTTCTGGTCATTAAAAACACCAGTTCCCACGAGTATTGGTGCCTTTCCTGCTCTGACATATTTCAGTGCAGCTCCTGAGATTCTCCCTCCCAAATCTGTCTGTTCTCATTTCAGCAGGATGCAGTATTTATTTACTTCTGGAAGGAAAATTCCTGCTAAAACTGACTGGTGCATTGCACAACAGCATTTCCATTTGATTCCAAGGGGAAAAATACATACAAAGGAATTCTGTTCCAGAAAGAGAGAGTCTTTAAATTCCTTAGAAAGAGAAATGCTGAAATAAATAACTTCCATTAAAATGCCCATCGCAAAGTGTTTGATCTCAACAAAGGCAGATTCAAGAGAAGTTTACCTTTAGGTCAACTAAGTGCCAAAATAGGTTGCAAAGTTTAAGTGATGCCACAGAAAATGGACTGAAGAATGGCTAATGTTGATGTACAATTTATTCAGCAATCTTATCCTATTAACTTTGAAATAATGGGTTTGTGCATAAACAGGACTTTACTGCTTCATACAATCTTTCTTTATGGATTAAAGTACCGACTACGTGGCCTATAATTTGAAGTAGTGCTCAAATGCATACACAATCTCAACAAGCCTACAAACAACACTTTTGCCTTTTTTATTTCTTCCCACATGAGACTACAGTTTTTTCATCAGTTCTATTCTTGGTATTTATCCAGTTCTTGGTTGAATTCTTTGTAATTTCCCTAAACAAGAGGCAAAAAGGTGAAATTCAAGATTGCCGCCATATCTCCACTGCTGTTTTTAGCATCTCTCTATGTTTCAGAACAGTGATAGTTAGAATAAGCATACAGTGCAGCATTATTCTTACTCAACTCACTAATTATATTCTTTAAAGGAATTAGAAATTGCATTTTCTTTTAACAACAGAACTGTCTAATATAAATGCTCTAATAATAAAACATAGCTTCTAGATTAATAAAAAATAGCTTCTAGATTATGATAATTAAAAAAAAGAAGTTTAAAATCCATTGGAAAATGCAAGTAATTTAAAGACTTTTGAAAAACAAGAGCTACTCTTGGCAGATCAGCATTGTATTTATTATTGTAACCATGGAAACAATATAAATTCCCATCTGTTAAGGTATTAGTTTGCTGCCTGCAAATGATGAGTATACTGTACTCAATAGGTGAATGAAATAGTTGTAATTTCAATGAGTAGTCAGATATGTAATTTTTTTTCACTGTAAAACACAGAAGAGAGCTTCTGGATTTGATTTAAAGCTCTATGAAATGTTTGGAATGAAAGCACAAACCCTGGGAAATTTTCCTGGCTCCAATGCTTTGTGACAAGCCAGAAACTTGGCCTCTGACTTTATGAAGGCTCATATTAAGTTTTGAGAACCTGGGGAGAGAGGGAAGGCGGGAAAAAAGACCCCAAAACAAAACCCACAAACAAACAAACAAACAACAAAAAAGGAAGAAACAACCTGCAAAAAAGAAAGAAAACAAATGGGGGCAGCAGTAACTTTTGGGCCATAACAAGGTAAGTTCAGTCAGTTTGGTCTGCTTGGTTGAGTCCTGCTTCAAGGTTTGGGCTCGTGCAGTGTGTGACTACAGCAGAAGTGCCTGCTCCAAAGTCTTTGAACTTTCCACATGCTGAGACCTGGATCAGAGTTTGGGATTTGAACTCCACAGCTTGATCTGTCTGTAATGGGCTGCAATGAAACAGTTAAACTCAGCACTACAGAAGCACATTTGATTGTGGAATTCAGGACTATTTCTGGTTCAAAATTGCAGTCAGAAATTCAGCTATGTGCTTTTTATTGCTCCTTCGTGGGCACACTTTGAAATATGCGGCACCTTCCAGATATTCAAAAAGGTGCAGATTTTGTTTATCTGACAAAGATAGACTGTGTTCATCTGACTCTTTTGTCCTAAGGGAGCCAGAAGCTAAAAGATAAGGAAGCTGACAGAACTAAATAAAGAGGAGAGAAAAAAAAAGTTTATGAGAGTTACTAATTCTATAGAAGTCTAAATGTTTATTTGACAGATATTCCTGGTAACCTTTGGGATTTTGCAAATAAACTTATTGTAATACAGATGCAATATGGGAAAAAAGGAGGAATTCAGAGAGAATCCCAGATCTGTTGTATAATACTTCTGACTCTGTATATATCATTATTTTTTATAGTGTGAAATAGTGATAGAGGAAGGAAGTTTTCCTGGACAGGAGCTTTTTCTTTGAATGTTTGAGAAGGTTGCTATCCAAGTGACCAACAACCTAAGCTTTGAAATACAGTATTTTTATTCTAGGGGGAAATCAATGTTGCCAGCAATGACTCTGAAAAGGTCAGAAGATGAAAATATTGAGAATGTCTGAAGAACATATTGACCAATAACTTTTTTCCTTTTCATAAGGTCCCCAATTAGACTTAGTATTAAAAAACTGCTTTATTATACTGAGATGTTATTCACTGTTGTCTTACAGAGCATTTTTAGTTAAGTACATTGAATATCAACAAACATGAAATTAAAAAAACTAGTTGAAAACTAACAATGCAAAAATGACACATTTGTCCATTTTGTACATTTGCTTACAAACAAGTAAAGCCTCTTTCTATGTGCTTTTCAATCAAACAGCCTGACAGTGAAGTCTTAGGATGACATCAGGTAGTCTCATGTAAAAATCACAAGTATAAACTTGCAAACTGGAATTGGTTCAGCTTTTTGCATCACAGTAGTCATCAATAGAGGGAAGTGACAAATATATTTGGTAAAAATTTCCAACACAGAAATAAAATGGATTCGTGTTCAGAAACCTAGGAGATCCTGCACAGCCAGAATCTATGGAAAAAACCATGATAATTGGATTTTGGGATTGTGTGTGGGATCTGAAAAGCCATTTGAATCTAAGCATGCATTAAAAATTTAAGGATTATTAATCTTTAAATTTAAGGATTTTTTGTAAATCTTCCTGCTTGCTCTTACTGTGGTTTTAGTCCCTGTATATATACAGATCGTGGGAATCTAAAAATAGTTGGAGGGAAAGGATTAAAAGGAAAAGGCCAGAGGAGCACTGAAATACCCACCCAGATTTAAAGTTAGAGCAATACTTATATTTAGAGGATCTTCTCTGAGCAGGTAACTTTGAGAGTCATCTACATCATAACAAGCCAGAGAATACACCAAGATCCTGCTGGATTTGGCCTCACACATAAGCTTTTAGGTTAGACAACATTTGCCTTAAATAATTGTCAAATTTTTCACAGAACATCTTTTCAGAATTTGTTGAACATCTATTTGTACATTCTCTGTGAATGCAAATGGTACTCGTGTTAATGTGGAATTTAATGTAGAAAGATGCATTTGGGGAGCAGCAGCAGATTTTGTGGGCATATTTAAGAATGTTAATTTGAAAATGTGTGCTATAAACTTTGGTAATTTTGGAATACACCCTAGAGAACTCTCAAGTGGCAAACATACAACACCTACTCAAAAAGGAAAGAAAAATAAAGAGCTCAACAGCTCCATTATAGGCAAGCAAGCAGAGCAGAACAAGAAAATTACCAGGAGGAATTTTACAAGGCTGAATATCAGAATGCCTTGAAAGCCTTCACCGATCTTCCAGACACGACTTATAGTCTGTGGAAGGACATGCTTAATTAACATAGAGGGAGTTTTGTAGATAACTGCTACAGTAAACATGGGCCCAATACACTTCATATTTTGATTTTCAAGAAGCATCTGATATTCAGTTTCAGATCAGAGATTGCTGGCTTTGGCACTGAGACATTAGGAAAGGTACAAAGCCACCTTCTAGGAAGGGAGGTGTATTTAGCAGCATCTTTCTTGATGGAAATGCAAAGAAAGAGGATCTAAGAATGGCTCCCTTCTCTTTGGAATAAATACCAATGACTCAGTCAAACAATGACACAGTGAGCTATGAACTATGAGCTAGTGACTACAAAGAAAACAATATGTGTCCCAGAATAATCTTGCCATGTTTTACCAGGAGGGCAAACATGGGAGATGCAATGTTTTCTATAGTCCCTTCACTAAAAAACAGTCACACATTTTAGAAGATGAACAAGAACAAAACTTCTTGAATTGTAGAGATTTAAGTAGACAGTCCAAGCAAATAACAAAGGTAGAATTAAAATACATAGAGGCTTTTCTCAGAAGTCTGATGTATTCTTAGAATCAGTATAGAATCACTGTTTCCCTCTAACTGCAAACTAGAGACCAGATCTGGGTTTGTTTGTCACATCAGCAATGTAGACTTGGTAGCACTTTCAAACTGAATCCAAGGCTGCCAAACCCTTTCTTTCACCACTTCTTTAGAAATCTGTAAGTATGTGACTGCTAGGTATAAGTAATAACATCTTTCTTCAAAGCAACTAGAAAGATCCCTTCTCAGACTATGAAAAAAAGGATTATACTGAGTCAAAGGCTTTTGTCTGGACTGCTCTGACCATGTGTTCTAGTAACTTTTTAGATTTTATAAAACACAGCAGTTGTGTCTTAAATATGTGTCACTAGTAAAATAAATTACTTAATTTTATAATAGAAGGCCTGTCTAAAAAGAATGCCCACCTTAAACCCAAAACATATTTATAAATCTCTAGTATGAAATATCTCATAGCTGTTTTAGAACTTGTAGGAATTCTCCTTGGGATTCTTGCTCTTAGAGTGACTGTTTTCAGTGCATAGCTAGATTATTGTTTTAGTAAGCTGTTTTCTCCTTTTTGCTCCATCAGATGTTCTCATCTTTCAGGAGATTCTGAACAAAGATAGTATTTGAGCTCAGAGATTTTTAATCTTTTTAACATTACAGTAATTTAATTTATCTTCTGCTTCTTTCTTTCAGAGAGTCAGATTTGATTTTCTCTCTCTCGCAATCCATAGAAGAAGGGAAAAGGACAAGGTCTCACACTGCAATATGGAAGAGTTAGAGGTGAATTGTGCTCTCTCATGCCTCTAGACATCTCTCATTTTTGCATTCCAATATAAAGTCCTATCTCAAATCCAAATCTCAGGTACAGAGACTCTAAGCAGACTATAAAGAAACCAAACAAAAATTTGTTTGGGTTCTCTATGACCTGAGGTGAGGACGACTGGCAGAGCCTGTGCTGACTTATGGTATTTCTCTGCCAGGTTTGGCTCTCTGATAAAGGTGGATAGATGGGTGGTCACCCCTCCTTTCAGCTTTCCTAAGGATCTATTGCATGTTCCCTGTACCTTGCCAATTGGCAAATAGAAGTTTTGGTGATCCTGAACTAAGGGGCGTGTGCAATCTCTATTCAGTTTGCTCCATAATAAAGGCACGTGTAGGCTGACATTCCTTCACAGCACAATAAAGCACTGCAAAACCCCCCAAATATTGCTATCAAAATCAATAGCTAAATTGTTTCTGATTTCACAGCTAGCATAGCTTCTGTTTAAGTCTTTGTATTGTTTACTATTGCAAGAGGCCTATGTGTCCTTCCAATAGCTCTGTGAAATGCTTGGAAAAAGTATTTGCTACTGGTCATGATCACTGAAGGGGTTTTTGTAAAAGTAGAGGTAGCATCACCTGAGGCCCCCAGCACCTGGGGAAATACTCTGCATTCTGACAAGTTGCTGAAGCTGCAAGATAAGACTATAGTCTTTCAAAAGACAGCTACACACATCCAAGCAGCCACTCCAATGTGTACATGAAACTGCATAAGCTCTGTATCTGCTATGTCTCTCTCTCCTGCCCCTTGACCATAGCAGAAAGTCAAACTGCCTCTTCATGGAAGCTAGAGGGCTGAATGTTTACTTGGACCCTGAAGGGCAGAATCAATAGCATCCATTTAGCAGCTGAAGAATTTCAGCTCCTGACTGTTCAAGTTTATGTTGGGTAGTCCCTAACAGCACTGAGTAGTTTTGTTTAACATGGTGGTAACACAGATTAGAGGCTACAGGGAAAGGTGTCAGAGAGGTATTTCTGGATAAACCTAAATGTTCTGACAGCCAGTGTGTTCTTCTAGGACAAGCCTAGGCAAAACTGAGTCCCTACCAACTGTATTATTGCTTTTAAAAGAGCCCAGTAAGAATAAATTGCTATGATGAGATCACTCAGATGGATTTGTGTTGCACGGTGCCCAAAAGCAAAATGCAGGAAGAATGGAAGGAACTGACGTGATACCTCTATTCTAAGAGGAAGGGATCTGTCAAGGGTGCTCTGTAGCAGCTCCTGAACTCTACCAAGTTCCTAGCTGGGGAACAAGAGGGTGAAAATGGGAATCTACTGCTGGCTTTACTTATCCTATCGGGTATATGGCAGTTGGTCATCACCAGAGTAAAATGAGAATTCAAGATTTGCTTTGCGTCACACATTTAGGAGAACGCCAGATGTCTGATCATAAAGAGAAAGTTAAGGGGCTTAAAAAGTCAACTAGATTTTTTCAGATACACAGTGAATTATGAAGGCCAGAAAATATGATAAATATAGCTTCTGGAAAGAGGGAAGCTCCAAAATATGAATGCCAAAAGCAGACCTCTGACGTACATTCTGGCAGGTTCAAATCAAGAGATTTACCCGCGTGCCCTCATGCTTTAAACACTGATGTCTCCAGGGGATAACCAATCCCAAATTCATTGACATGCAAATTCACCTTGAAAGTTCATATGTATGAGAAAGAATCACCACAGGAAGGCAACTGGAGAGATTTAACACTAGGTAGCAAATCAAATGGCTTATGAACACAAAACCAGAAAATGGTTTCTGTTATCTCCTAGCCTGTGAATGGCACTAATTATCTTCTATTCCAGTTGTGAGATATTGATGCTAGACAGAGGTGCCATTGAGGCTGACATCTGCACTGTGTGTGTTTATCAGTGTAGAGTCAAAGGAAAAATACTTACCAAAAAACCTAAAGCCCAATTGATCTTCCAAAAATCTAGTAGTTTTTACCCATGCCAAGGTTCTGGAACTGTGGTAGACAGGGACAGGCAGCGTGGAAGATCTCGGGATGTGACGGAAAGCAGCAGGACCCTTCCCCCCTCACCTGAGATATGCAAGCACCCCCCATGGTATGCAACCCCTCCTAACTCCAGTAGTTTTCCACTCCCCACTTACCCTACCTTATCTCACCGTCCCCCTCTGACGTAGCGAAGCCCCCTTGACTATTTAGTTCCACGAGGTAAGGTAATAAACGCCATTTTGACCATCCACCACATTGGTGTCAGTGTGTCTATGGACCGAGTGACCCGGGCAAGGCTGGGCCACCATGCTGTTCTCTGAACCAGGTCGCCTTGTCTTCAAATCAGAAGGCAACACGGAACAATTAATCCAGCAAACTGACCACATGCCCCAGCAACAGGTAAGTCATAATTTGGAAATACACCACAGTAATATAGATAGTATATATGGAGTATATAGGGCCCTAGCCTAGACAACAGCAGGGGTAGAAGGAGGCCAACAAGCAGAGAGAAGCAGCAGCTCCACTATTGTCCTTCATAACATTTGGAAGAAAAGGCTGCCAGACCTTCCAGAAAAGACCAGAACAGTATCAAATTCTGACAGAGAACCCTGAGGGCCTGTATTATGCCTCCTGCAAGAGTTGCATTTGCCATGTAAGGGCAGTAATGGATTTACTATTGTGCTTATGTTTCTGAGAGAATCACAGACAGCATTTTGAAGGCATTGCAAAGCAGGAAGGCAGAAGGTGGAGATGTTCAGCTAAAGGACCTAAACAGTCACACAGTGGGGACTCTATCCCTTTAGACAAGGCCTGAGTAAAGTCTCTCATGAACACTTTATTTGTACAACATCTCATATTCCATTAAAATTGCTCAAAAGACAGGCATGCATGTACTTCCTCCATTCTGTCCTCCATTCTGTAACACTTCTGGGATCACTGCTTGTCACTAACGGGGATAATTCCCACCCCTATAGGGATAGATCCTGTTGCAGCACTCTGAATTGATGAGCTAATACATCCTTTTCCTGACATACATGAAGGAAGGAATGCACTAATAACTACTTGGAGTTAGAAGTGACTAAAAGTCATCCCCACAACCACTTCCTCTTGCTATATTTTGAAGCATTGAACTTCACTTGTTGGTTGCCCAACTGTATCATCAATAATTATAATGTGCCTTCCTCTGAGAGAAAAATGAAAGAGCACGACCCGACCTCAAGTTATTTCAGAAACAAGATAGGGGGTTTATTGCATGTGTTTCATAGTGAAAATCCCTACTATTACTCCCACGCTGTAAACAATACATCTACTATTGCCCAATAATTTCTGTATCAGTGTGAATAGCAACAATTTTACATAATTAAAAAAGGGAGTTATATTTCTCAGGCTCTTACATTTCAAGAGAACACATTCTTTTATGCAGCTCAAATTTTTAAACAGAGGCTGGGAAAACACAGGTGATTAACATATAAGACAGAGGTGAGTATGGGATCCAATCCCTTGTAGCTGCTGAGTGCTGCATCTCCCTCGGCAGTCCTGAGTTAGATACTGGAGAGGCATCTGCTGCAGTTTGCTCCTTCTGTTTTGTTCTGTTCATGCAGAAGAGAGTTTCCACACTATGAGAAATATGGTCCATTCCCAGCCAGCTCTTCAGGCCAAGGGTATTCAGAGGGCAGTACGTGTTGCATACGGTATCTGGAAACTCTGCTCTTATCAGTCACTGATGGTTGGAAATGCTGTGGAGTTTAAGGACTGTAACTGCCCATCCATCTCATTTAGGTGCAGCTCAAAGCTAACTTGTTTTGTTGTGGGATGTTCCACTTAAAACCCGGACTAATTTCTTGTTGGATTATCACAATTTCTTAAGTGTGGATGGAAATTTTAGCATAAAAGATGATTATCTAGATTATTCTGCTACTCTGTCTGCACAGTGGTATGATTTCATAAATACAAACTAAAGCTGTGGCTTTCTTCTTTTTAGGAATATTAATTTAAAAAAATAGAGTTAAGATTGCAATAGTGATGCTTGTTTGAATGAATAAATTGAAAATTCTGTGGCCTATCAAAGTTGGACAGAAAGACATGATTGTATTGCCCAAAAAAAACCCCTGATATAATGAAAGCTGCTGATGATTTTCAGTAAGAAAAAAAAATGCAGACAGGGTCGCTCACAGTCTATTGAGGATTGCTTTTTAATAGCAGAAATTAGGAGAAATATTTTTTCTGCCAATTAACACTGCATCCTGAAATTTGAACATGAAGCTTTTGTTATTAGAAAATTATTATTAATTAATAAAATATTGTGTGTTTTGTTTGTTTTTGACTGGACACATCCAGGCATTATAATTTATATGGATAACTTTTCTAGATATGTTTGTGACTTTTTAACATCCTTCTTGTTAACTAATTTTCCATAGGTTGCCTTTGTGCATTCTCTATGCTTTACAGTATGAGGGTACTACTAAGTCTGTTAGACAAACAGTGAGGTCCAATTAATTTCTGTTTCAGTCTTCTGAATTTCCTCAAATTAAAATTTACCATCAATACCTTAAACCTTTTGCCCTATTAGTGCTTCACTAATCCAACATGAATCTAATTTTACATCTATGCTTACTCCTTATTGGCCTAAGGAAGGCATTTAGCAAGGTTTGGAAACAGGAAGAAAAGGTGTATTACTAACAAAATTTATTACGAACTTTTCTCAGAAACAATATCTTAGACCATTTATTTTGGCTCCCCAGTTATTTTTGAGGATAACTTTGACTGTGAAATTTGAAATATGTTTCTTAGACTGAAACGACAAGACTGCTGATTGTCTCAAGTGGAGCTTCCCATTCTGCGCAGTTCTCCATAGCTTCAACATCAGTCCATCACTAACGTCCTCACATGTTAAGTCTCACAGTACAGTATTATTAGACAAACTGGTCTAAGCCAGTTTGAAGGGGTTTTTTTGTTGTTTGTTTGTTTGTTTTTTTGTTAAGAAAAGGAATTTAATTCGACCATATTTCAGGAAGGTTTCCTGAATGTTTTTTCTTTCCTTACATCAAATGTCTTAGGATTATATTAGAATATTCCAAAATCAATTAGAAGGTAGACTGAACACTGTTTATCTAGCACAGCAAGCAGAATGTTGAAAGGATGATGACTATTTCTTCCTCCAATATCTGAATTCAATGCATAAGCTGGCAATTGCATAAGCTGGCAATTGCATAAACTGGGAATTCCATTGTAATTCCAGAGTTAACTGACACTGAGCATTAAGAATTTAAACATGATACTCAAGCACAGTACATTTGTAGCTATTCAGTAGAGATCTTACTGCTCCTTCCTTACTAGACACTCACCAGGAATTTGAGAAGTATTTTATGGTCCAGATGGGTTATCCCTGTATCCTTTCTCCTTCTCCTCACCTCCTTGAAAATCCTTAGCATGAAAGAGAAGAGAGCTCTTGCTCCCCTGATGCCTTTGACTTTGGGTTTGAAGACTAGGTTAACTAGAGAAGAATTTCTCTTTGAGACAGGAGTACAATATCTTCAGCCCTGGGATCTGAATTCCTTAGGATTTAAGTCTGCAACAACATTTTACATCAGTGGTGAATTACCTGGATTCCCTTGACTACCTGTGCTCAGTCTTTTCTTTTGATTTTCTCTAACAGAAGACTCCCAAAGCACTTGCTAAAGCCTCTTTTCAAGCATTTGCCCAACTCCTTCCTCCTGCTCTCTTGGGACCACCTCCATCTCAGTTGCTGTATCCCTGTTCTGCACTGCACCCACTCTGATTTCATGACCAGCAGGCAATAAAAAATGGATACAGCTGACAGAGTATTTCTCTTTCACTTTCCTCATCTCATGAGGACTTTTCATGAATAATATTCACTGCCAAAGACACAACCACACTAAGCCTTGTACTGGGAAATGAACAGCAAGTGCTGCTACAGATGGCCTTGGAGTGGTTAGCTCCTTAGCAATCACTGGCGCACGTGCTGACAAGTATTATGATTCATTTTGAGTGCCTGGTTAAGGCAGGTCACTTATTGACAGGGGACAGAAAAAGCAATCTATTAACATTCTACCACATGGAAATAGTAAAGAATTAAACAAGAAAGGCAACCACATTTCTCTACCAAAAATTCTTGAGCAAACACATGGACATGATCTCTTGCAAAAGGTCAGGGAAGGCTACTGGAGTGATATATTTCCAAAGTGGATGGTTCATTTAAAAGATTCAGTCTAATTTCTGTTAGCAAATCCTCTTACATAAGCAATACATTTTTTTAAAAGTGTTTGAAGATTTAAGTATTCCTCAGTTTCATGGCTCCCATTTTAGTGAGCTTTTAAAGAAGCTAAATTTTTTTATAAAAAACATTTTTTTCAGCACTTTCTGTAAAAAAATAGGTCACTGTCTCTCTGTCAGTCTGGGAGCACCAAAACAGAGCTTGGAACTCCCTACACCAGGCAGTTCTGCAAATGGTGTCATTTGAAGCAGTGGTTCCCAACGAGCAAGGTGTGATCACACTGCAGATCTTTGGGTATATTACAGGAGAAGTGTGGAGCTCCCAGACCTCACATCAAGAGCTGTGTCATGACTGACTTGGGGCTGACAAGGACACGAGCTATGGACAGGGACAAAGCCATGGCACAGGGGTGGGGGAGGACTGAACCTGACTGGGACCTATGTAGAACAACTCATCTTCTCCTGAAAGTTAGGAACCATTGACTGAGGGGCTCACTCCTTCTCTCCCTGAAGCTGCTGAAAATTTTACCATTCATAAGAGGAGCTAGATCTGCAGTTCAGTTACTTTGAATGTGCAGTATAATTTCTTGTCCCCCACAGCAAAAAGAATTAGCTCCATTATTACATTTTACCATTTGACAGCACTCTGGTAAATAGTGCTCAAAAGTAAAAATAGGAAGACTTTTAACCAGAATACTGACTTACAGCTCCAGTGATAAGTAACCTAATGCAAAAAAAAAAAATCCTACATATTGCCTTATTTTTTTTTTAAGTTAACAATCTCCATAGCTGTGAGAGAAATTAATTACGCCTGGCCTTACATCATGCTCAATGTGTACTGATGCAAATGCACCCTATTTTAATTCCTCTGAATGTTAATAATAGAGCAAATGAGCACTAGATTATGTTATACAAAAGCAATGGAAGTAATTAAACTTCATTTAATAAAATCATCAGGGATGCAGAGGCATTAATGACTTACACTCCTCCTCTGCAGGGAGTGGAAGACATGTTGGTACACAGGAGCCTGAGAACCACTGAGATGACAGCAATGTAAATACATAAACAGGAATGCTAAGGTAAGTAGTGTATCACATATGAAAAGTCTTAGAGTGAAAGCCCCAGGCTACAATAAATTATTTACTTTAAAGTACCAGGAAATAGTACCATCTCAGGCAAATGACAGCAAAAAATCTTCCATCCTCCGAGAGGCAAAGCATCAAGCACTGAATTACTTTGTAAGTGCAAAGCTGGTTAAATGTTGCACTGATGGTGTTAGAGAAAAAATAAATGCTTGAACTGGGAATGGCTGTTCACTTTGTATAGCCTTCTGTCCCTCCCTAAATTTATATTAACAAAGACCTTTGTGTTTGTACAGCTCCTGTCTGGAATCACTGTTAGCTCTCTGAATGCTCTCACTTGGACACAAAGCTGTATATTCTTTCTTTATGACCATGAACACTGGCTGATCACCATTTATTCCTTGTTTTCACCCATCCCTTTTTTTTTCTGTTAGAAAAAGTATAATAACTATCTCCTAGCTAGGAAGATGGAAAACTATCATACAAATTAGTTGATGTGTACCACAACTGATAAACTGTAAAAACTGCTTATTGGCAAGACAATTTAAAATCAGAAGGAGTTAGATTTGAAAGAAAATTAGAGGGAAAAAAGCCCACATCAACAAGAAGCACTATTTTGTCCTCATTGCAAATGGAATGGAATTAATTTCTTTGCTACAATAGCACTCCCCCAAAAATCTTTCTATGGATATTAAACCTCCCATGACTACAAGAATCTGTAGAAAGCAGATTTAAGTAATAATAAGTATCCATTTTTGCTTGGATTGTGTACTGTTATTATAAGTATCCTGACTGCCTACAAAGGATTAATGACAATGATAGCAGTGATAATATTTCTGTAGTTTTTCTGTAGAGAAAAATCTTTGTGTAAGTATTAACCATTCATGGGAGATAAAAAAGCCTAACTGGACAGCAGACATCAGCAAAATGCATAAGATGTTTAAAGGTTCTACATAAACCTGGTTACAAATTTTACAATTGTTTTTGAGCATTTTTCAGAAAGTGTACTCATAGCCAAATTCATGCCATGGCACTTACCTGTGATGGCATTTCACCAAGAGCTGCATTTTAAAATTTTTTATAAATAAGGCAGCCACCAGTGACTTGTGTGATAACTTGTATTTTTTATTTGAATTCCAGAGAAAATAGCTACTGACGTTTTATACATCATCTGTCTGTAGATCATTACATTAATTGACAAGATTTTCCTAAGTCTTCCCTCTATCTCCTCAGTGTTTTCTTTTTTAAATGCACAAACTTCTTGGTGTTTATGTCAGCTCAAGCTTCATCCATCTTCCCACCTCGGGTATGTTATACAAACCAGCGCAGCCAAAGATTTGTCCCAAGTGAGCTATGTCCGTATCTGGCACTTGCTAAAAAGAGTTCAAGTGACATACACTGAGAGCATAAAATATCTGTTGCACAGTAAGTGATAGCTGCGGTATGTGATGAGGCTTTATGGGATTTCCTTGAAAAAAAGGCTTTTATGAAAATTAAATGTTGGTATTACTGCTCATGAAGTCTTGCAGAAAAATAAATACATTTGGCGTAGATGTGACCATTAAGAAAATGTATTGGGACTGTGACATACATCAATGTTTTGTGTTATGAGCATCAATAATAGACAAAAATAAATTTTCACTTCTGCCAAATGTCTCAGGGCTCTCTGCAGTATGGGTATATTAGAAATACTGCTTCTCATTAGATGAAAAAAAACCTTGGAGGCCAGTGGCTGGAGTCTGACCCCGGCTTCACAGGCCAGTGTTTGGGGCAATGCCTCCTGCTCCCAAAGAGTTACTTTTGGTTTGCATCACTGTGTCCAAGATCAATATCTATCCCCACATCTATCCCCACAAGTACAGCAAAGGGTGATTTTCCTTTACTTGATGTGCAAAGAAAAAGGGGTCATGCTAGGAACACTGTTCTCTTGAGGAAAGACAACAGCACAATAAAAATAAAAAGTAACAGCAGGGAAATGTTCAATCAATCCTGGAGCATTAAGGTGGCACATCAATTTGTGCAGCACTAGTTGTCACTGTGTGGAAGCTGGCATTGCTGCCATTGTTTATCCAAAGAGATTTGACTTATTTTCTGAGCAACAAAAAACTCCCATAGTACCTAGGACCCCCTTCTCCACTGTGAGAAAGCTTTATTATTATTTCTATGACAAAAGAGATCTATTTCAAACTTGAGGCAGGTTGGATAAAAGCAGAGTTCAATCAATAGCAGGATCCCTTTCCCACTTATATTAAAGAATGATTGAAGAGGAGTTAAAGACAGGTTGGTAAAGACAATTTCAGCAGTATCACTGAACTGCTGAGACACAAAGCCTGGCTCTTTTACCTTCCTTTGACCAGGAATTAAGTAGCTTCTATTTTGTCAGATATGCAGTGCAGGAAACAAGATTGTGGAGGTGTCCTCAGATTTACATCAGTGTGATTGTGATCTGTATTTATATCAGGATAGTGTTTTTATATCACTGTGCTTCTGTAATTCCCATTGAAGGGCATCTGTCTGATGTACAGTAAATAGTGCCTGTTTTCAGAAGCTCTTTACATTTCTTCACTTGAAATATTGATGACTGTTTTAAGCTGGTATAATAGCATATCATATTTCATGAAAGTATTGCAAAACTGTTCATGCACAAAACTGCCTAAAGTGATACTCAAGGTAAAGACTGCAGAGGCTTTTAAGAATAGCAAGAAAGAGCAAGAGTTAGTGCCACAGGTGTGACTCATTTCAGAACCTCCTTGCTGAGTTTTCCTCACACATTGTCCTTGACTCTGCCCTGGTGGTGCAGCATGTCTGGTGCATGAAACCCCCGCTGCCTGGAGAACATTTCCAGTTCAGCCTAATAGAGAAACAAAGGGTCCAATGCTGGAACAAAGGAACATATTTAGTCTGACCTGTAGAATTCTGTCTTTCTGTAGATTTAACACTAACATCCATTCTTCTACCTAGTTTCTAACTTGTGATGCTACATGTACTACTTGGTATTTCAGACATATTGAAATGATGGGTGGTTTTACAGACCATATGTGCTGTAATCCCTAGACACTGCAGCATGTTAAAGATGGAGAATCAGATGCAGTCCTCAGATTGAAATTTTGGTTCCCTTGTTTTGTGGGTTTTTAACAGATTCACCATAAAGTTAATTAAATTCTGCTTTCATTTGGCTTTATGTAGTTGTGTAAGTAAGAACTTTTCATGGAATTTGTTGTGACTTGAAGTGAAAGGTGAGATAGCCAGCAAAGAATCGTTCACAATTCAGTGAGAGTCAGGATTAAACAGGTGATTTGCTCTTAATTCACTTTGAAAGTTTTGAAATCACCCTCCTCTTCCATATTGTGCAACATCAGAGTACAGGATGCTTAGCAGATACTATTAATTTCTAGTTTTGTGCTCTCTGGCATGTGTGATTGGCTCATGAAGTAATGACTGTTTTAGACTATGATGTAGAAATAAAAGAGTATTACTGTGAAGCCTTAACCAATTTTAGAAGCAATCTATAGCCAAATCTTTCTTGAATTTTTTTTCTGAGAATCTCAGCATGATTTTAAAACATTAACAAACGTCACATATGTTTTAGAGAACCAGCTGAAGTATGCAGGGTTCTCTGCATGGATCCTAGCTTGCTTATTTTCATATTTGGCTGCATGTATAGAGGCTGGTCTTTTTCATATTTTTCTTTTTTACAATGCTTATTAAAAAAATACAAATTGGCAATTAGTCAAGTGATTTAAAATACCTTTTAGCTATCTACACAGATTTAAAGATGGTATCTCTGAAGATTTAAGAAGAGCCATGCAGAAACCCTCTGTTGGAAATGAGACTTATCTGATAACAATTTTGCAAAACTGTTTCCCATCACCATTTCATTATATTAAGCATGTCAATGCCATGCAGAGATAGCTCCAGTCTCTGCCCCACACTGACCTAGATGGTAATGGTGTACTTTTCCCTCATATTTTTGTTCTATTTTGGTAATCCTTAGTCAATCTAAGGAGCTCTTTCCAAAGAACTGTTTCCAGAAGGACACTTCCAGTGTGGTTAAACAATGTGTTCTTAGAAGAACACATTTACCTCTTAATTTAACTAAGGGCTATAAATATTAAAAGGAAGTGAATTTCAGATGAAGTAAGACAACACCAGAAAGCTTCAAGGATATTGCCATAAAATTATCACCCAGGCAGATTGCAGAAATCAGATGATTCTGATTTAAATAAGTGTTTAGAAGTGCAGTCACTACTTGTTTGTACCAGACCATAACCATTGAAGGGCTGAAACAAAATCTAAACAATTTCAATTATTATGAACTCTGCAAGAAAACTTTTCAAGCACAGGTTTGAAATGTGCACATTGAATATTATTGCTCATTTAGTATTCTATATCCAATGGCACCACAGTAATGTTAAAATTTATGTCTCAGCTGGATTGGGGTGATCCCCCAAAACCTTCACTTATACCTGTCTCTCAATAAAAGTATAAATTGCATGATGTTTTTGGCTACCAGCCTGTCAAATTACTGATACTGTTTATAGTATTTTTAAATGATTACCAGTGCAATCTTTTGAATGAAGAAATTACACCACGGGGATGTAGCAAATCTGGGGGTCCTGACTTATGGAAGATGACTAAAATGAACAAGACAGTGAACACACTGTAGAAAGCATTCAGCCTTAGTTCAAGACCTTTCATACCCCACATCTCAAAATATCAACAAAGTAAGGCAGAAGATATTATTGGCATACTGCTGAGACATGACACGCCAGCATATTATGCATCAAGTGTAGCTTATTAAATGTGACCTTTGGTAAGAGCTATGGTGCAGAGTTTATTTATTTATTTATTACAAAAACCCAACCCAAGAAACCATAGCCCCAAGCCACCCACACTTTCATGATCAATACATTTCATTTCATTAATTGCCCTGGATGCCTATAAACATAGTGAAAAAAATTAGAGTATAGCACACCTACTCAATATTACATGGCCACCACTGTAACACCATCAATGGTGCTCCTACAGGTGTCCTGGGAGGAAGAGCCTGACTTGAATCCTTTAATTAGGATTTCAGAGTGCTGTCAGCTAAGCTGGTGTGTACCAAACCAGACCACCTATTTCCTGCTAGGTGACAACCACATGCAGGTATTCATAGGCAGAGATTTGATGCTGCCGTTCCAGTCTTCAAGAAGTGATACTAAATAAATCTCTTAAATTGTGTTTTACCAGTAAAGAGTCTGTTCTGATGCTTCAGCTCACCAAAACACACATTCATACAGACAGCATACACCTAGTTAGTACTGAGCACTGAGAAAGAGGTGCAAAATTGCTCATCAAATCTGCATATGCAAGGCAGCAATCTAGCCAGAGCCATTTCTGTCCAGATTAAGTAGCTGTAAGGCATCTACCAACTCAGTGTGCAAGCAGTGCTTAGCCATTTGTAAGCCAGAGAGACATTTGTGTACCAGTGTTATTTACAGAAGCTACAGGAGAATTTTTGCTGAATGCACATATTTGGGCAAGGCACTCCATGGATATTCTGTATAGGAGATAATTTTCCTAATAATGCAAGAACACTTAGAGGAAAATGCACATTTATATCCAGTGATATGAACTGGCAGAGCTCCCCTCCCCCATGCTGTACCCCAAGAGATGTGGGAAGCTGTATAAGCAGAGAGGAACGTCCCTCAGCTACACAACCATCCATCTCTGGAAGTTACAGTGTGCCTGCCAGCTTTAAATTGCACTCCCCCTAAACTTCAATTGATATTGCTCACATCAGAAGATTCTCTCCTCTCTCCACCCTTATCTGCCCTTAACAGGTCCCCCTCATAATCTTACAGCATTATAACAATATAAATTATAAAGAATAACCAATTAAGGCAATGCTATTGGCTTCAAATGTTATTTCATTTCAATGTAAGACAACTCCAGGGTAGAAATATCTCTCCTTCCTTTTTTTCCCCTGTTCACTAGACAGACTCATAAACTAGATGCTAGGTCTTAAATTAGTACAATTTGTTTCTCTAGAGATGTAAGTAAAACTACTTTTTGAAACCAGAAGAGCTAAATCAGAAAAACCCCATAAGGATACTTTTATTTTAAGCCAAGTACTTCAGGAATTGTTTTTGACTAAGGAAAAACATGCTATTCTGACAGCACGATCTAGGGGATATACATCTGTTGAATCAATTCCACAGAAAAACATAAAATGCGGATGATGAAGCAATAGAGGAGTCCTTAGTGCAGTTATTTTCATGACTCCCAATGTTGGTTCAGGTGGTTTCTCACTTGTGTGACTCTAACTTGGTGTAACACTTGTCCCAGAGTACATAAGAATGTAGAAGCTTTTATTCTGGTGATGGGAAAGGAAAGGAAAGAAGCCAGCTAAAGGAGATTCACACGGAAAGAAAAGATTTTCAGGAAAAAACAGGCTAAAGATTGTGTGGTTTCTCCCATTATGTTTAAACATCTGCCTGACATGTGGGTATTTGGGGAAAAGGAAGTTTCACTTACAGCATTAAAAGAAATAAAAATATTATTTGTGAACGATGCCCATTGTAAATAGGCCCATTCATTACCCTTGTGATTATTAACTTTATAAGTGGCAGCAGCACATTGAGAAAATGCATGGAGAAAGATCATTCCCTATGGAGTTGTGTCTCATGGCTCAGCTGTGAGCTTCTGAGCCCCACAGATCCAATACTTTGACAGAAACAGCTGTGGGTGGGTTTGAGGACCTGCCCTTGCCAAATGGTGCTCAAACTCAGAAATACAAAGAAATATGGTCCTCAGAAACGTCAAAACTATGGATAGAAAGACTGGAGAAAAAGGATAAAGAGCAAGGAAAATCCTACCAATACCCTACACTTCCTGCTCATACATGCAGTGTGGTAATAAATTAGATGTTGTAAATTTAAAAAAGTACATATAAAAATGCATATATACATATAAAAATACATATATACATATAAAAATACATACATATGTTTAAGGAGAGAGATATATTTGGTCTAAGTTGAAGGTACAACGTTTTAGGAAGGCTCAGAAGCCAGCAGTCAGGAAAGCACTGTAGCTTTTAAGTTTAAGTATGTGTTCTAATGATCAATATTTAGCAAAGCTTGCTGCAACACATGGGGAGTCCCACTGGTGTTAACACAGACTTTGTGAGTTGCTTCTGATCTAAGCATGTGTTTAGCTGACCTGGATGCACAGAAAGATGAAGCTTGCAAACAGGCTTAGGGAACACATCCTTTAGTGGTTTAGCATAAAAGAACACATAGGGATGGAATTAAATTTTTTGTGCAGTTTAATATTCTTTACCATAAACCTAAATGCAAGTTATGTCTACATAAACAAAAAAAAAAGTGTAACATGAATTTGAATTAGAACATTTCCTCCAGACTTCTCTCCTTGGAGGCAGGTTCTTTGCTGGTGCGAATTTCCATAATTTAAATGAGTTACAACTGCTTACACCAGCTAGACTTGGACCCATCTATCACCTCTATTATCTAGATAATGTGGAAAATAATCTGTTCAGAGCTTTCATTTTGAAAACAATGTCATGTTACAATTCTCAGCAGAGGCAAAAGGCTTCCCAAAGCCATGCATGAAAAATAAACTGTAACCTTTTAAGATTTCCAAGCTGTATGATAAATAATACTGAACTAATAATAACTCAGAGAGAAAGAGAAGCACTGTTTATCTTATTTTTCTGCTTTAGGGGAAAGAATCTAGGTAGCAGATTTTGTCATGATTTTATTGCTCATTTTCTGTTCTGCAGGTTTCTTTCTTTGTGCTCATAGATGGTAATGACTTTTGCAAGAGAAATAAATTGTATTTCCATGGGAGCCAGGGCGTTAGGCAAATTGCAAAAGATGATGATGAAATTTGGACTAAGCTCACAACACGCTCTTGGTCCTGATGATTTAAAAACATTCCTTTAGCAATAAAAATCAAGTCCTTAAGTGCAATCCTAGCAGCCTGCATGAAAACAAAAACATACACAGGATTATTCTGGTTTGATTTATAGTGCTTTTGCCTACTGGAAAACTTAGTGCAAGAAGCTTGCCAAGGTCAGTGCTTCTGCTTTCAGATTTCTTTATGAAAAAGGAGAAAGCAAGCTGCATTTTCAATTTTTTTTAAAGGCTCTGGCACAACGCCAGCCACTATGCATTCAAGAGGTGTTCTGTAATCCATTCAACTGTAACATAAAGTTTTATAAAAGGTATGCTAGCATATTCTGCACTGGTTCTGCTAATCAGTAATGTTCCATTAAATTGGCCACTGTCATATTAAAGAAAGATCTACACAGTTTGTGCCCTCTTGTAACAATAATATTTGACAATAATTATAGTGATACCAAGGTGTAGGTGGTCCAGTTGGCAAGAATAGTACAATATTTCTCTTTAATAGTGACTTGATCAAACATGTGTGGGTGCTTTGTTGAGGCTTGAAGAGGATTATAATAGCTGAAATAAGATGAGATAATTTGCTGACAAAGTTGTTTCTTCTTTAGGAGAACACATCCTTCTGTGCATGTGTGTATGTACATGAACATCCCCTAACACAACCACCTCCCAGAGAAAATAACCCTTAAGCAGCTGTGCACTGAGAATGCTGATGGGGTGGAGCACTGTGCCAGAGGGAAAAGGGAAAGCATGCCAGGCTTTGTCTGTTTGGGAAGAGGCTTTAACAAACAAGGGCACAGCCTTGAGGTTTCTGCCCTCGAATGAAGAAATGGTGACTGTGACATGGCAGACATTGTGCAAGGATAAATTTTGTTTAATACCACATGGCCACCTCTCCCAGCTCTGGACAGTCATATCTGCCATGTGCTACAGTTTGCCATACATTGATTGCACCAGCACAATAAATGATACAACCAGAGCACTGAAATGATCACCATTAAAGAAGACAGCAAACCTTTCTATCCTCACTGCCCACAGAACACAGGAGCACCAGCAGCAAGAGCTCCCAAGCCAGATGTCCTCCCCCCAGGCACCCAAATTGCCCCCTCCTGAGCTGAACTCCCAGCTGAAGGGCCACATTATTCACTGGTCCAGACAGCTGCAGCTCCACCAGGGGCTTGGGGACAATTCTTCCCTACAGTTTAGCCCAGAATTCTTAATGGTGCTCTTGAGAGACCACTGTGTGACAATGCTCTTCTGCATCCTTCGACTGCCTTGGCATGGCTGGTGAGGCCAGTGGAAAATGGCAAAATGAGACACTACTGCTGCTGCAATAAGCAGGGCCCAGGAAATGGGCAGTGGTGGGAGCTGAGTTGTGGCTTTGGTGTTGTACAGGGGTGTGAATGTGTGTGCAAAATGAAAGAAATTTTGGCTTTCAGAAAGAAATCTTTGACATGACACAGGAACACAGTATGGTTGGGGTTGTCAGGGACCTCAGGAGATCATCTAGTTCAATGCCCCTGCTCCAGCAGGACCAACTAGGACTGGTTGCCCAGTACGCTGTTGTCAGGTTTTGAGTATCTCCACAGCTGGAGACTTCACAGCCTGTCTGTCCAACTTACTCCATTGTTTGACCACCTCCACAGTTAATGCTCTTTTGTGTTCAGATGGAGTTGCACACGTGTCAGTTGGTCCCCATTGCCTCTGTCCTGTCTCTGGAAACATGCAACCTAAGCCAGACGAATGATCTGTCAATTCACACTGTGAATTCTGGATTCGTGGAAGTCGGCATGGACACAGCAACCAGCCTAATGAAGAAACTTGTGCAATCTCTCTGAGGGGAACTGTATTTCTTCCTTCATTTCTTTTATTCCTTTCCAGCATCCTGTCCAGTTTATCAGGAAGGCCTAGTGTGGACATCTGCAAACATGACAATTTGAATGTACTGAAACGCAAGAAAGAAGTGAACGTGGGCGTGGGGTGGCTACTTGCTAGTACAGCGTGGTAAGGATGCTACCTGGGATATCTCTGGAAGTGTCAGATTTTCTTCAGCTGTACATGAAAGGTGGAATATAACCAGTGCTTCAGACTTAAACTTGTTTAGCCAGTTCACTATACAGAATTGAATTTGTATCATGATGATTTAAATAATTTGGTACTTTCTTTTATTGCGAGAAGAATAAAAATTAGTATTCTGTCAATTTCCAGATGTTTTAGCCCCTTCCTAAAACAATAACATAACTAAAATTGGTTGTCCAATTTCAATGAAGCCCTGTATTCAATCCCTGGTAGTGTGTACCCACTGCCTCTAGCATTTTACAATGCAAATCAGTTGTTAGCATTCAGAAAAGAAGCCAGAGCCTGGACTAGTACTTCCCATTGCACTTACAGGCCTTATGAGGTTATGAAGAGATAATGCACAAGTTCCCTGTGGTTTCCTCTCTTTTTCCTCAGCGTCTCTCCTGTGTGCCCTTTGTAGCACTCAGAGGACACCATGCGACCCCAGCAGGAAAGCTGCCCCCCACCCACTGATGCATTGTGACACTGATTCAACGCAGATGCAGGGCAGGGCAACTGCTCCATGCTCCAGCCTGGCCACCAGCCCCTGCGGCCCCAGCCCAGCTGCTGCTGTCCCAACCTGATGCAGCACAGGAGGCCACACAAGATCACAGCCTGAGGTAATACGGCCACAGGCATATTTTCTGTGATTGTCCTGCTCCTCACCTCCACCTTCACTTCAAGCTTCACATTATGAGAATAATTTCGTTTGAGACAGTGACAAAGACTGGCAGACCCCAGAAATCACCTCTTGCAGTTTCTGCTCTGACTTTTCCCAGGGAGGAGAAGAAATCCCTTATGGGGTATAGCTCATTGCTTCCCCCCCCACCCATTCAAATCTGGAAGACTTCCCTGGATAACTTCCAGCAACTATCCCATATGTCAGAATAGCCTTTTCTCTTTGTTCTAGAATATGTTGAAAGGAACTGACAGCAGCAACTAAAAAAATTAAATAACTAGCAGAGAAACTAGTGAGAGACAGCAGTTGCTAGTGAAGGATATTGCAAGATAGTCACTAGTTAAAACAAACAAGGCAAGTTCTAGTTAGTCTTCAAAGATTTAATACTAGTACTATATTGCCAGCAAAATGACTTCTGGAAAGTTCTAGATAAATCTGAGATACTAGTTATTATCCTGTCCTTGATTTGTCAATTATCAATAACCAGGAAGTGTGAGCAGGAATGTTATTAAAGCCGCCTGAAAGCACATAACTGAATTTTAATCAGATGATGTTATAATTGTGTACTAATTCTGACAAATGCTTTGTTGACTTGTCTCTGCAATAAGAATAGAAAAAATAATATTTTGTTTAAGTTTTAGTGTTTTGATATAGTTTGTCAGCTCAGTAACTCCAGCCCATATTCCTGCTCTGTATATTATCTAGAGATGAGTGTAAAAAATGTGGACACTCATTTCCAGAAGTAAAACTATAAAACAGTGTGAGGGAGAGTTTAATCACATTAAATAAAGTAATTTTCCCTCTTGCAAGACGAAACACACCAACAAAACAGTCCAATATTTATAATTTAGAAGAAGTATGTGGAGAGGAACATGTTTCAGAATTAAAAGCAGTTCTGAATTCTTTCTTCCTTAAAGGTCATACCTGCTTTAGTAGGATAACTTTAAGCACATCTGAGACACTATTCCAAGTAATGAGATCAGAGCTAACAGGTTCATTCACTCATCATGAAAATCTCATTTTTTCTGTCCTTAATGCATGCTTGAAAATAAAAATAATTTGGATTTTTGTCATCCAAAGAGGAACTAACAGCATGCATGGCTGATTAAGCAGTTTTTACAGAGGAGCAGACATTTTGATTTGGCCTATCTGACTGCTCAAGGCATGAGACATCCTGCTCAGCTAAAGGATGCTGGAGCCTCCACTCATCACATCACTGGGTATCTTCTTAGCATGGGCGGTTAAGTCTCATGTGAGGGCTGAGCAGCCCAGGCAGCCAGCAGGTGCGAAGCCTCAGCACAAGCAGGGGAGCACCCTTTGTGTGCCAGCAGAACCTGCCTTTGCTG
The DNA here is from genome assembly GCA_013399455.1 of Anthoscopus minutus. Lineage (NCBI taxonomy): Eukaryota > Metazoa > Chordata > Aves > Passeriformes > Paridae > Anthoscopus > Anthoscopus minutus. The sequence goes on along the minus strand of VWYI01014753.1, from coordinate 132,104 downwards.
GAAAGCGAGAGCAGCTCAGCAAGTGTAAGGCAAAGCTTCTTGGGAAGTTTACACTGGTTATTTCAAAAAGAGCCAGCTGGCCACCATCACTGGAAGCTGAAGCCAACATGCAATTTAAATCAGACCACAGGCAGAGATTTATCTGTGCTCCATCTGTAATGTGTGGAGAAGATCGAACTGTGAGAGTTTGTGTTTGTGGGGTACCTTGAGACTGGGTGGAAGGCCAAAAGGGAGTGCCAAAGATTCTGTTATTATGAAAAGCCATTCAAAGATAAGCAAATGTTGATGTTAGCAAAAGAATCAACTTCCAAAGCCTTTTTAAATTCTTGTATGAAGTAAATTAATTTACATATGAAATACCCCAAATGTATTTTCTTTGGTAACGGCAAGTTATCTTCCTATCAAGTAAGTACAGATTGCAGAAACCTAATTGGACTTTAACAAGTTGTGAAAAATTATGGATGTTATATTTTATACATGGAAATGTTTGATTTTGTTTAAAAAACAGTCCCCTACCAAAGAAAAAATCAATACATTTCATGTAAATGAAGCTAAACATAAATGTTCCTATTGTAGCCTCAATTTGTTTATGTAACTCCATTGGCAGCAATGGATGCTGTATACATATCCAACTGAGTGTCATATTGTGATAGCAAGAATCTCACAATTACACACAATTACCTTTTTTTTACACCTGGTACTTGCAAGCATTCTTTGCTAGTTGGATTTCTTGAAGAAGGAAAGATTTTTATGTAAATCTCTAATGTCTCCTGAAGTTAAATAACCCCAAAACTGAACCACCACCAAAAAACCCAGAACAACACAGCAGAACTACAAAAAATCACAAACAACTCTTGAAACAGTACCGTGTCACGGTGGTGTTTTAAACTGCACAAAAGTGAAAAAACTCTACGTGTAAACAGCTTCTCTGTTCAGAAAGAAACTAAAAAAGGAATGCCAAAATAATTATCAGTAGTCTAAGTCTAAGGTTATGCAAATATGTACCCCAAGAAATCCTTTTCCACCCAATCTTCTGCACATGTGCCCCCTGTAATACTTTATAACAAGTCAAATTTGAGTGCTCAGGTAACACCAGAATTACCCTTATTCTTCAGAGTGTGAAAGAGGAAGGTCTGTCAAAAGATAGTGACCCTCATTCCCCAGAAGCTGCTACACAGAAACAGCAGCAGTCCTGACATCCAGGCTGAATAATAATTTCTATCGTTAAAGAAATTTGTGGCATTTTTTGAAAGGCTGCAACAATTCCACCACTTAAGGTAAAATGCTAAAAGTTGACAGTGACAAAATACCTATGATTAGAGACATGGTCTTTGTTCAGCCTCTATATTCCTCTTTCAGTTTGGATAGGTTATTAACTTCTGAACTTCGACACTTCCTTTAAAGCATCTGCAATATTCTAGAAATTTTGTGTGTTTGGCCAAAACCCTAACAAACATTGCAATGTTAGGCTCATGCCTCTGCCAAAGCATCAGCAGTGCCACATGCTAAACTGGGAACACATGGACACTGATGCAGCAGAGAGAAACAGAGTGAGAAACACAGAATGTCTCCTCCCAGGGCTGCTGCTCACCTCTCCCCCCTCTGACACAGCTGAACCTGTGAGCTGCACTCCTGCTGTGATGTAGTTCTCTCTCTCCCACCCCTCCAACAAATGAGAAATTTCCTTTGGATTTCCTCAGTGAGCATCCAACACTAGACCCCAATTCCAGAAGCTAATGGGTCTCTTCAGAATCACAGTCTCTTCTACTGCAAACCAATTTCAGTTTAATTGAACTAATTGCAACTCAATAGAATACTCTCTCTTTGGAAAAGCACAGAATTTCATACACAAAAGTATATTTAAAATAACCTTTCTAAAGTAAGTTTAGGTACTTGAAATGCACAAAGTGGCAGATCAGTCTGGCACTTGACCTCAAGTCAGCCCTCTTGCATGTACAGGGTATGATGCAGTCTTTAATTATATGGTTACATAATTATATTTCCACAGAAACCCAGATTTCTTCAGTGGAGTGGGATATAGAATGAAAGCATATGGCTTTAAAAATGTATTTATGGTAATTTAAAGAGATTAAAAAACAACCAGTACTGAAAAGATCATTTATCTCAGCAGTAGCAGATGGGGCTCCTGCTGAGATCAGGACTTCATTGTGCTCTGCTCCGTACATGCACATTAGATCAGACAGCAGTTGTTCCAAAGACTTTACAGTCTAAGTAGGGCAGTCAGGCACAACTACAGGAAAAGGAATTATTTCCTTCATGTTACTAAGGGGGAAGTGGAAGTATTGAAGCTCAAATAAGTTAAAGCAAGGTCAAGTAGCTGAATTCAGCTTTGCTAAGGTGAAACCAATTTCAACCCATTACTACTGGCCTCCTGATCTTGTTCTGGGTAGAGCTACTGGTCTGTAAGAGGAATATAGTTCTAGGTTTTCACAGATTTAGAGGTTGGGAAGTGTTATTGCCATGAGCTAGGTTAGTCTTAGTAATTTCCCATTATTCCAGATGTCTCTAAGTATCTGAAGGGAAGTGTCAAAGGATGGAGCCAAACTGCTTGATGGTGACAAGCAATAAGAGAAGAGGAAATTCCGCCTGAGCATGAGGAAGGATGTCTTTACTGTGCGTTGACCACGCAGAGGAACAGATTGCCCAGAGAGGCTGTGGGATCTCCCTCACTGGGGGTATTCAAGAACTGTCTGGACACAATCCTGTGCAGTGTGTGCTGGGATGGCCCTGCCTGAGCAGGGAGGTGGGACCAGACTCACCCCCTGCGCTCCCTTCCAGCCTGGCCCCTTCTGTGATAATGCTGCTGTGCTTCCATATCAATGTTACAACTCTAAGTTTTGCTTCTCCCATCATGGCCAAGTCAAGCCAAGCTGCTCATTAACCTTGCCCTAGTAGATAATTTTGTTATATAAAATTAAAAATTATCAACTAATATTTCCTCCTAAGAGGGAAAAGTTCAGAAACGGCTTCACAAAATAAACCAAGTTTAGCAGCTTAGAATTAGTGACTAACTGGGTAAGCATGTTACACAAGTGTGACATATTTTAATTGAATTACAAGTTCTTTGCAAAAGAAAGGCAAAACACTGCTACCAGAGTGCTGAAGGTCAGGACTAGGGATAATTTGTCTCTTCCAGAATCAATAGTGCCTAATAAAAAACATGCAGTGGTCTAGGCTTAGTGCAGTGGATTCAAGAATTCTGAGATCTGAAAAAATCTGAAGAGAAAGGATCACTGAAGTTTTGCTTATCCAGGAAAAGGTTTGTCAAAGAAGAGAGATTCCCTTTAGGCTACTAAAACCCTTCAGCTGACAACTCCTCTTAGTTCCCTTTTGTTTTCTCTCACCCAAATATGCTGCAGTTAGCTACAGGGAGTTTTTGGAAAGGTGAGGGTGGTTTGGAAAAGTTTTTTAATAGAAAATCAGTTGATAATGTAATGTTACTTCAAAAGAATACTATGCAGTATTACAGAAATACAGTGTATTTCTTCTTCTTTGGGAAAGCCGGAGCAAATATATTTTTATTACTTGTGTGTGTGTGTGTGTTCTAGGTAAACTAATAAGATAAAACACATTATTCAATTCAATTAGTATTGTTAAAAACATTTTGTAACACAGACTTCACATTTCCTTTCCAGATACGAATTTCCAAAAAACATTTTAATCTATAAACCAACATAAACAGCGGCAGTGCTTTTCAAGCCTCAGTGATACAGGTAATATAGAGAATATAGTTAAACTCATTTGTTGAAGCAGAAGAATCAGTCTCTGATATTCTTCATGCTTTTAACCATATATATGGCATAGCTGAAGAAATCTTGCCGTTGTAATATTCTATAATTTGTAAATGCTACTACGTATTTCTAAAGAGAAATCCTGGTTGAGTGCATAAGGAAAGCCTTTAGTCTGAATAGACTTACTCAGGCTTTTGTTGATCATCTCTATCATACCTTGACTCAGAAAGAGCATTCCTAATATGAATGTCTTAATGAAACTGTTAGAAGATTCAGGGTCAAGCCTTTGAATCTACAAGGCACTCTTGAAGCCCAGCTCTGCTTCTTTCTCACAGCTCTTTGCTACAGTTTATGGCAATAGTAGTAGCAATCTTTTTTTACACCTACCCAGAACAACTCTGGAAATGAGACTAGCTGGCTTAAATAGAATATGAAAGGGTGTTGGGAATGTAGAAATTTCCAGTGTTGGCTAGATCCCAGAATTTATACCATGGATACATAAACTTGTTACTTCGGGTGCAAAGTGTTGCAATCAAAAGCAGATTTCTGAAGGCAAGAAAGGTACAAAACAATGTCTGACATCTTGAAGTTGATACACAAAGTAAAATTAATATAGAAGAACCAGAAAAGGCAGATATAATTTCTCTGCAGAGAGAAAATGCAGAAAATGCAGAGGCATGGTATTTCAAAAGACTTCCAAAACTGAGTCATCTTGAAGCAGCATCAAAACAAACATACAAAAAAACCCTCACCACCAAATTAAGTCCCTTATCTGTCTTTTTATATGTTAAAAAAAACTGAACCTGGAACATTTGTAAAAAGAGGCCTCCATTGTTACAGCAGAAGTTGTAATAGTTTCATTTCTTTGTAAAATTGCTGGGCTGGAAACATCTATGAAATGTAAGAAAATACTGTTCAATTGCTAAAACTTTCAGAATATTACACCATAATATTGTTATGCACAATGAAATTATGTTCTACAAGATATTCCTGAACAAGTGTTTGGTCCTGTCTCTCAAAACTAAGTTCAGTCCTCAAGGCAAGCTTGAAAAATTTAGCAAGAGAAACACAAACAAAGCCTTCAAGAGAAAACAGATATACTACTGTCAGAAAAAGTTATTTTACACAGGCTGTTAACTTCCCATCACATAAACAGAAAACACATTCTACTTGCAGAGCAGCACAGTCATTTTCTTCAAGTAATTTGGGACTAAATTTAGTTACATGTATGTTTACCTATCACAGAGAAGCCAACGTCATCATGGTACTGCTTTGGTTTTCACTCTGAAATTTCTGCTGATTAAAAAACTTGAAAGATTGTATTTGTTTTCTCATAAGCTTCTGTCTTTCAGATTAAAAGAACAAAGTAAAAGCTGCTTATAATTCATATAAATTTGATTCAGAGCTATGTTACTCTTTAGCAGGTAATTAGATGTAAAACAATAAAGGCTGCTCATCTGGCTGAAGTGAAGAAAATATTATCCTGAAAAAAAGCATGATGAGCTCCTTGAGTAGCAGTACTGGGTATGAGCAGAGATAGTCAGCTTTGCAAAAAGAAGCAGAGACACTGTATCACTTTGATATGTACTTAAATCTTTAAGATAAAGAAATGAACATGCATAATCTATTAGAGTGAATATGAACAAAAAAGAACTATTTTATGCCCAGTATAAGTTTTGCTCATTAGATAACCCCCAGCACAGTCTCCTTTACAGTGCATTTAGTCCATATCTGCAGCACAAGTTGCTTTGATCAGCCTCTCTGCCAGCCAAAAGTTTCAGGTGGTTTTCAAAGGAACACATCTGCTCATGGAGACAGAGTCACATCTCATGCTCTGATGAGGACAGTGATGCTGTTAGAGCCAGCAAGCAAGTGGCAACCCACAGCTGGTGCCAGGAACTCTCCCTTGGGATGGTCACACCAGCTCTCTGAAATAGAGAATTGCTGGTTTTGAGGGAAGTTGGGAAGGTGGGAGGCTGATGCAGCAAACCAGAGAGAAGATGATGTGGGTTCATTTCTGATGCTTCAATCCACATTTGCTATGCCATGAGCATAAAACTAAATGGAGTGAACATTACTTTTAGGGTATCTTTTTTGGTCAGTCTTACATCCTGCTCCATTTGTACTATGGGATTTTATTCACTCGGTAATGTTTTGATAGTTGTGCTGGTTTATATAATTGCTGGCTGCCCTTAGCTGTTCATTTCTGCCCCTGTGTTACCCCTCTTTCATGCCAGCATGATCATTTTTGCAGCTGATTTTCTCAGTTCACTTTACTGTGCAATCTGGCTCATAGCAAAGAAAATGTGGTTTTTTTCAAGAACCAGTTTCCCGAACTTGTTCACTATGAATATGCAAAGAAGGAAAATGCTTTTGAATACCTAAATTCTTCATGACTGCAAAGGGAAAAAAAAGCTTTTTTAGTATTATCCCAAGTAATATTCAAAGTAATAGCCAGCCTGCAGAATTGACTCCTGAAGCACTACTGCCTTTAAAAGGCACACAGAAATTTCCCCAGAGCAGAGCAATCTAAAGGGTTACCCAGGTTATCACACCAGTGACAAGTGCAGCAGAGTCCACACTGGGGAGACCAGAGCCTCCCTGGAGCTGGGTGCCATGCCACACAGAATGTGATGGGACATCTCGACCTGTGCCAGTTCTGGATCCAAGCCTGTATAAGGGAAGGGTTTATCCTAGGCTGCTTCTAACTTCTTTCTGCATGAGATTTCTCAAGTGTAAGAAGAGCCAGCTAAGCAGTGAAACATGACAAAATGCCTAATTCCAGGGCTAGCATTGCTAACCCACCAGCAGAGCACTAGTGAAAACAATCTGCTACAGTTGGCTATGTATTCATCCTAATATCTAAGACAGCATGCAGGGGGACTTCAACAGGAATAAGCCCTTTCTGTTCTTTGCCTGTATTTCATTCCCAGCCTTAACTCTTAAGGATCTAATTTCTCTTGCTAACATAGCTTAAAAACATGACTGCAATAAGGCAGTGTTTTCCTTTAACTGAAATTAATTTTAAAAACAATTTTCTGTATATAGAATCCAGGTAGATTTATTTTTCTATTGAAAATTAAAGTTTACTTTTGGCAGATGATTAGGGAGAAATGGGTTAGTGGAAAGCAAAGACATATTCTACCCTTGACTTCTTTTGTCCGGTCATCTTTCCTCCATTTGCCAGAAATTAAAAAGCAATTGAGTTCAAAGGCACCACACATTGTGAGTCAGAGGCTGGATTTCCAGCGTGTTTATGTTGGATGTATTTGCATAATGGTTGTAGTGAGCGCTGCGGCCCCGCACCAGAGACAGCCATGCCCACACTCCCACTAGCAGCCTTCCAGCCCCTGATGGAACAGGAATTCCTTGCTGGGTCGGACTCCTTTACATCCTGCATATTCGGAAGAAAGCACTTTCATATGGGCATGACAGATTCCACATAAATGTTTTTTCTTGTTAAAACACGAGACCTGGGCCGACTCTGGGCTGTTATGCGTGCTCTGAGCCGTCTCGGGTGGCGGGGCAGCACGGCTGGTGCAGGCAGGCATGGAGCTGCGGATCTCCTGCCCCGTTCCTGCCCATCCGTGCCGGGACAGGCTGATGGAGCTGCGGATCTCCTGCCCCGTTCCTGCCCATCCGTGCCGGGACAGGCTGATGGAGCTGCGGATCTCCTGCCCCGTTCCTGCCCATCCGTGCCGGGACAGGCTGATGCTGCACAGCCTCTGCTCCGGGATCAGCACAGCCGCTGCCAGGGCCCGGGGGGACGGCGTGGCCGTGGGCTTGGACTGTGCCAGCATGCAATTAAACCAGACTAACAAGGAGCCTCGCCCTGCTCCTCGCCCCTGCATGTACCTCTGAGCCAAATCTTGCACTTCTCTAACCCCGCAGTGAACCTGCTCAGAGCATTACACTAGCAGAAAACTCACCATACCAAATGAACAAATGAAAACTTGACAATGTTTCTGCCAGATTTCCTCCCCCCACCACGTGAGCCAAGCGCTGGTGCTGCAGCAGGCAGCCAAAGGGCAAGGAATGCAATGTACTGAGTCCCATTCTGCTAGCGCCCATCACTGGATCCGCTCGGTTAACATGTTCAATCACATCCTGACGAGACACAGACATTCTTCATAGCCTGCTGTAGGCCTTAACAAGGGGATGGACAAACATAGCCTTGAAAAAGCTGCTCTGACAAGACTTAAACATATAAAGGGCATTAAATCTGGCAGATAAGCTCTGCACTCCCTTTCCAAGCAGGAGGGAAAGCCAAATTCTTTTGAATAAGAGGGTTACAAATAAAAGAGGCTCTCATAGATGACAACAGATGCTATGGCAAGGCCTTTTTAAAAAGCTTTCAAAGTTTGAATTTTTACAATTGAATTTGTGCTCCAGGGATGCTTGAGAGAAACAAGAAAAAACACAGATACAAAGAAAGTAATAGTGAGAAATTTGACCCCAGGGAAGGGCAGGGTGGGAGGGCTCTGCAGCATGAAAGTAGCTGAGGAAGTGAACATGGAAGCTGAGAGCACAAGAGTAGCCATTTGGGGCTCAAGATGCTGTCTTTAGTTTTGGTTGATGAACAGACGCACATGGGAGAGACACACATGGTGTACACACAGAATGCTTCCCTTCTCCATTTGAAAGGCATGCTTAGGTCAGAAGCTCTCTGGGCTAATTGCTTGAGCCTGAAGCGGCTCTGCTGGTGTCTGGGAAACTGTTTCTATTTATGACAAGCCTGTCTGTTCCCCAGGCTGTACCAGGACAGACTGCACAGGCAGGATCAGACCTTTCAAGAAGGGGATGTCTTGCTGCAGTGCTGGACAACCGATGTTACTGCCTGCTCTGCTTGTTATCCAAGGAAAGCTAAGGCTCTTGTTTCAATTACTTTTCATACAAACTGCTTGTGCTAACCAGGTGCCATTATTTCAAATGGATCATATGGTTGGTAGAACACCACAGGTAGGTTAGCAACTTGTGTTTTCCTGTTTCTAACTGGTATCATGTTATCATGTGCTAGTGCCTGTAAATGTGGATACAAAGGCACCTTATGCTAAAAACACTGTATTAATCTTTGAATTCCTGCATGGTAGCAGTACTAAAAAAGAAAGCTTATCTTTCTCTTGATAAAAAAAAGAAGGAAAAAAAAAAGTGTAGCAAAAATCCCCCAACTGTAAGGTTTTTCTTTTTAACCCTGACAATTTTTGAGTGTAGTCCAGTAGGTTTTTGTATTGAAAACTAGCCACTCCTAACTGATGAGCTCACTGCTGTTTGCTTCCTGAAGAGACATTAGGCCAGAAACTCAGCAACAGCAAATCAGTCGCTTCACCGAAGAAAAGCCAGTAGTGGTGATTTATGTCAGCTAAGAGTCAAGATTCATCCTGCTTAAAGATACAGCTTGTTCCAGTAAGGAACCTCACTCAGCTTACAGGGGAGGGATGAAGTAGCACTTAACCAGGTCAGAGGGCAGGTGGGGAACCACAGATATTTCCAAATGAACACAGAAAAAATGCCCCACCACTGGACTTGAAAGATGTGTTGCAAAGAAATCACTGATTATACCAGTACACTAGTCCTATAAATTTTTCAAGAGACTCACACAGGCCAGGGGACATATGATTACTCCATGGTGGGAGTATAAAAACATATGTCCAGGAAAAGCATAACTCCTCAGACAGAAAAATGCCTTCTGGAGTACCCTGGGACTAGTGGAGTGAGCAGCGCAGGGTGGAGTCACTGCAGATTTCTACATTTACTGAAGAGGTGTAGTGCTTTTTCCCCTGCAGGGGGAAAGGAATAGGTGGAGGTACACCCTTCTCTCATCAGCTGTGTGCTACCCCTTTCCTTTGGAAATCACACCTTGTTATCAGCTCCATCTCCCCTCTTCCCAAAATGCATATGCTGCAGTTTGTACAGATGCCATGTGGTTCATGGCATAAGACCTTGGGGGAAACAATACACTCACTTCTGTTGCTCAACTGATATCAACTCTGTGTGCTCACTGCACTCTAAGAATCCTTTCCTGGATCAGTGATGCCATTACTGCAAATATCAGTAGAATTACAATAGAGTCTATCATTCTTTCCTGCATTTGAATTTCATCTTGGATTGAATTGGTTGGTGCAACTTTTTCCAGGAGGCCACAGCTAATTCCCACTGTTTTACTCAATACACTTAAATTGGTATTTCTAACTCTTTCAGGACAGCAAAAACTCATTTTCTTTTATTTCATCCCCCTCTTACTCATGGATGCAGTCATAGGTTTAAATGTGCTATGGCTCACAGTTGACAGCTGTGTAGGTTTATTTGTAATTCTAAAAATTACAGTTTGCCTTTCACAATTCCTACTACATGCCACGCCTACTACGCAGTTGTTAGGCAGCAAAGCACATTAAAAAATAAGAGAATTAGAGAGTGTCAATTCAGTTTAAAAGAAAAAAAAGCCACTGAAAAGCCACATCACTTAATTCTGATTCAGAAAAGATCATGTTCATACCTGTATTGCTACACTGTGCAAGAACTCTGTAAACCTACATCACAAGTCAATATTTCCCTGCCATTCTGGTAGGGAAATACCAGGACACTGTCAGGCAGTCATGGTAAATGCATCTCTTTGAAAAGTTATTTTTATTTTAAGAGCTAGTTTCTTCAGCAAGAAGTTTGCCACTGGAAAAAAAAATCTAAGAATTTTGCATTTCCCCCCATATTCTAGGAATGTTTTGTTTTGATTTGTTTCACTTGACAGTTATTTAGTAATTATTCAAGTCTGACATTATGAAAATTAATGCTATTCCATAGTATAAATTATCTGCAGAGGTCAGGTGGGAAAAGAGGATATAATCATGTCTTTGAAATACACAGTTTATCATTCCAAATTAGAACAAAAGCCACAATTAAAAAAATGAGAGTTCTCAGAATAACAATTTTGCCTTGTGACTGATAATTTGTTTGTAAGACCTCTGTACTTTTTGCTTTATGAATGATCTGCCGAATGGCCTTGTACAAGTCACTTATCCTCTTTATACCTCAGAGCAGATACAGCTGAGAGAGACACACTAGCTATAACCATGTGTCACTGTGCCAGGGCAATGCAGTGTGTCAACCTGACTATTATTCTACCTACATGGGGTGCATCCATGCAGATTTTCCTTACCTAGATGAGTCTCCCATTTGCAGTTTCTAATAAATGGGGTAAGGAACATATACTGCAGCTGCTCCAAGTTTAGGAAATAACCCCTCTCTCCCTGCCCCAATCAACAGCAATCATGTTTCCCTTCATCTCTTGTGACTGCAGTTCTTGGAAGCAGAGCTGCATATTTGATGCAGCTAAAGGCAATGGGTAGCAGTTTTCAAATATCTGAGGTACTGCTTTCAGCTGCAAAAGATGTTATGGTCTCCTGTTCCACGACAGCAAGAAAATTCAATGCCTGTTTTTATGCAATAGCAGAGAGACATGACTGACATGGCAAATACTCAAAAAAGAGCAGCCACATCTAAGGAGGGCAGGGGGCACAAGTGTGTGGGCAGCAGCCCTGGGGGCACGTGTCTGAGTGTAAATAACATTTTGAGGTGCATTATTGTTAGCTGCCTCTGAGACTGTCAAGATGCTATGCCTCTGGTTGCTGCAGCCAAAATGCACCCCATAGTTATGATGCTTCCCTTCTGAGGAAGCTGCAGTTTTAGATCAGCTTTTCCTGCTTGAGTGAAGACTTTCCTGCTAACTACAGACCTATATATGTGTTATCAATTGTGCTGCCCTGGAAGCACTTAATCTGTAAACAGCAGCATGTTAGAAGATATTACTGCACACAAATGCAAAGTCACAAAGATTATATTAAGCACACATTAGGATACCTGACATTAACTACAGCATGTTACACAGTATACCTTCCCACAGCTTGTCTGCTTTAAATGCCTTTGCTGAAGTGGCAGGTTTCAATTCCACAGTTACCTGAAAAAGATGTGAGCAGGAGGAAACTCTTGAAGCTGCAGCTCTGTGCTAGCCATATGTTACTTGCAGATGCAGAAGACTTACCTATTAAAATTCAGAGCAGCTGTATTCAATGATAAAATGATAACTAGTATCAGCTCTTTCTCCAGGGAGCTGAGCCACCATCATCTGTGTAAGGGGAAAACAGTGAAATGTTTCCAGTGAACTGGATGGAAAGTCAGAGACAGCCAAAAGAAGGACATAGAATCTCAGGAACTGGTTTTGTTTGCTGCATTTATTCAGATCAGCTCATGAGGCAAGGAATCCCTAAAGGACCTGCACACTCCACAAAATGAGACTTATTCTAGTATATCCTTAGCCTTCCTTCACTCTGTGTGCATGGGAAGCTCTCTTTTAAAGCTGCCATTCCTACTAGAAGCACATTTTATAATCTTAACCTTTTAGTTTCAGCCTCAGCTCAGAACCCACTATTTAACAGGGAGCTGATCCTCTGTAGCTGTGTGAGCAGCCAACTAAGGTCCTCCCACTTTTAATCTGCTGCTCTTTATTACAACTGGAGCTGAAAAATGAGATGACACATCAAAAGGACTTGGTCTAGATTTCAAATTTCATAGTATTCAAGGTTCTGTTGATTCCCTCATTTTGGATTCAGACCCATCTAAAAAGTCACCAATAGCTCATTTCACCTCCAGATGTCAAGTTCCCTCACACAAACTCACAGAATGTCTGGCTACACACTCCTCAACCATTTTGCTCTGAATTGCCTCTTACATACTGCCTTTCACCCTGATGACAGGTCTCTGGTAGCATTTGACAGTGACATCCACTATTTACCCTTACTTTGCTCTCACAGTTGCCCTTTCCACCCAGCAAGAAGATCTTGTGTGGGCCAGCTGACCCTTTTGTGCTGCATGCCCTCCACACTCCTGATCCATCTTCTCTTGAGTGATTTTGTTTTAATGAAGGATTCAGATCCATTAGTGAATGGAGGCGAGGGAAATAATGCATCTCCAATGTTTCTTTTTGTGAACACTCATTTTTTTCCCTCTCTCTTGTAATTCTTGAATTTACTTTAATTAAGCCCTGAAACAAAATCACTCAGGCTTTCCCAGTAAGTGTGACTGGTGTTCCCAAGATGAGAGTAAAGTACAGCCAGTGAAGCTACAGGCATACACCCCAGCTGGCACATGTGTCAGTCTCCTGCCAGTGTGGCATGAGCTGTCAGGGTTGGAGGAGTAAGCAACAAACTCCTTTTTCCATGGCACTGCACATAGATGCACTCTTTTCTAGTGATTTTCTTATTTCTGCCCCTTTTGGGCAGTGAGTCCAGAGAGGGGTGGCAAGAAGGCAGAACCAGTCCTCAAACTTTCTCCTTGCTTTGGGCACAGCAGTCTACACTGTCCCAGTGCACAGAACACCTCCATTTAGTTTTCTCCAAGATCTGCACTCTCCTGCTGGGGAGGTCTCTGCCACTTGCATCTCACTGTGAGCTCCAGCTCCAATGACGCCCTCAATTAGTGCCTGAGATCATTTTGTCATGATCAACATGATTTTGATCAGTGCTTAATCAACTGCAAATCTAAAGTCTTGGAAATGAAATATTTCCCCCGCATGCTGTGCTTTTGCATAAATGTGAAAGGCTTCAAGAAACACAGCTAGGGATGAATAGCTGCACTACAGACAAAAGTCTGTTCCCACAGATATATTACATATCCAGGCCTGTTGCTTTTTAAAATCCTCATGTCAGAATAGGAGACTTACGAGCCTTTCTTCATTTAAATATATGCTGTTGCCACCAGATTTCTAAATGAGAACTTAGACCTTTGCCTATTGATAGTACCACTCCAATAAAAACATGAAGGTGACACACCATCCTCTGCATCTCTTTATAGAATGATATTTTTGTCCATTAGTTTTAACTGAAAGCTGGTGTGGTCAGGAACCTTGCTTCACTGGTCACTCAGTAGCTGGCAGTAACTGAGAAGTAATTTACGACTGGGAATAATGACAATTTTTGTCCATCATGGATTCAGTGGAATTGCAGCATGGCAGTGGCCACCAAAGATGGTTCAGAGCAAAAGCAAAGATGCTTCAGAGCAAATCACAGCCATCACAAATAAATGAATGCCAAAAACTCTGCCACAGGCCCAATGCTATCACAACCACAAGCTCTTAGCAATTCTTGAAGGCAGTTCCAGCATCCCATGCCAGTTTTGTGCCATAATTTAATAATGTTTTGTGGCTGTAATTATGAAGATCAACAATCTTTCCTTCATATAAATATAGACCCTTACGCTGCTGTCCACTCCTACTAGCCTTTTCTTAAGGCCTAGGTATCAATTACACTTCTTTATTTTTAACCTGGAAATATCCCTAGTTTCCATTCTTCTCACTGCTCTCTACAATTCGTTCTGTCCCCTCAGAAGCTTCCAACCTACATACTATTTCACTTGACTCCCACCCCCTCCTTGTAAGTCAGGAACATTTTCAGAGGCCTGTCTTTCTTCCATAATCTCGTGCCAACACACAACCTGAAAATTCCATGGTTTTTTGATTTTCACAGCAAATTTTATCACTTCACTCTGCCCTTACCAAACAAATAAGCAGTGCAAGAAAATCTTTATTTGTGCCTTCTGAGACAGGGTTTAGTACTGTTTGTACAAAGAGTACAGAAATCTGTACAGAAAACCTGTAAAAGAGCAAGAGAGAAGGAACCAACACGTGAATTTAAAACCAGTGAAAAGTGAATAGTTAAGACTATCAGTACAGAATCTGACCAATATTTTTACCCAGCATTTGTTTCATGTATTCTTAAAAAAAAAAGTATTAATTTCTAATCATCTGAGAAAGCTCCACTAGCTGTTAAATAGCATATTCACTTTGCCCTGCAAGCTTAGTAATATTCCCTCCTCGTTGCAACACTGAAATATGAAACCTGAGAAAGTACAGATTTTTATAAGCGACTGAATCACTTCAGAGGTAGAAGCAGAGTACATCTCCCCTCTGAACAAAGTTGTAATAACTAGAAGAAACTGTACAGAATCTAAAACTGCAAGAGCAGGCCTTTTTTATTATGTCAAATGTATGGGAGCTTTTGGTTTTGGTTTTGTTGTTGTCATAATTTTTTTAAGCAGGTTACATGTAGGAGAGCTCCTATTTCCTTTTGAGGCACAGCTAATCCAAAAGTTAAACTTAGGGGACACAGAAGACCAGGGAAGATGGGAGAGTAGCCTTGCTAAGAGCACAGTTACACAGAAAAAGAGGAGAAGATGGATAAATGGAAAACTCACTGATTATTTCCATTGCTATTTCTTTCTCAGGGATAATCATAAAAGATAGTGGTGGAGGTAGATACATTTTAAAAATCATAAATACAAGGTGCAATGAGGTAGCAATCCACAGTTGCAGAACATAGTAATACAAAACAAGGAAAACATAAGTATAATTTAAATTCCTATGCGACCAGTGAAGATGGAAAATATCAAAACAGTAAATGGAACAAAGAGTGAAAGAACATGGATTACTAAATCATTAATGTGCAGTAAAACTAGTTTTTCTTATCAGTTAAAATGAAAGTTTAATTTCTCCAATTGTCATTCTGGTTTTGTGTATAAATTGACTAGCAGTAGCAATTGCTGCTTTAAAAAACAACCAGATCTCCCCTCTTCCCCAAAAGAAAAAAACAGACCAAAAAACCCAAACAAGCAAATCTCCATAACCAAAAGAAAAAATCCAAAGGCCACTCAACCTCCCACAAAAAACTATTTTAGTATGATCCCATCAAATAGTCAAGTTTTATGATTAGAAATACAGCCCTTATTTTTGATTATGATTTTTTCTCTTTCATAAAGTGTATAGAAGACACTTAAAGTCTTGGGAAGGAGAGAAAAAGAACAAATCAGAAACAAAAGAACAGCTCCTGGTGTTTCAGAGAGCTCTGGATGTAGTCAAAAGATCTTGCAGTACAGACACAGAAGAGTTTAGAGGTGAATGTTTTATTTGCTCCTGGAGATAGTCTGGATTGTTTAGGAGCAGAAATTTATTACTAGCAGTGAGGATGCAGCTGATTTTCCATTACCTGGTATTACTGGGCAGTGGAAAGGTCACAAGCAAATAAAAGCTTTCTGGTCTGCCACATCTCAGGTGAGTTAACACCAACCTGAGCACATGGAATTTCAAGTTTTGAAGAAGATCAATAGCCTTGTGGCCTCCCCTAGCCCTGCATCTCCACTTCCCTGCTTGTGTGACAAGGGCAATAATGAAACAACACATCATTATCACCTAGGGTGAGGAGCAGAGGCTGAGGCTCAGCTACAGAGCAGGAAGGGAGACCCCATTTATGAAACTAGGAAGCCACACACAGTGAGCACAAGATGCAGCATGAATGATTTTGTTTTCCTTTTAAGAAGAAGCCAAATTCTTTCATAAAGAACATTTGCTCCAGTCAGCAGCAATTAACTCCCAGGCCTTGATGCATCACTTACACTGTCCTTACCCCCTTAAGCAATGGACCACACCCCAGATCCTCTGAGGAAAGCAGAATGCATTTGGAGAATGGCACAGGGGTCTTAAGCCATAGGACAGAGCCTATATACACAGCAGTAGGCACTAAGGCTGCTGACAAGTGTCCAGGCAGCATAAAGAGCTCTGTTCCCTACACAGATCTAAGTAACAAGTCTGATGTTTCCACCCCATAAGAACATCTGCTAAACACTTTACCTCCAAAGTCTCTGTACATTACAGTTTGCACAAGTGAAATCATCTTCCTTCACAGAAGAGCTGTTTGAGCTGGTGGGCACAGATGCCAAGTTAACACAGGCACCAGTGTGCACAGTTGCACCATAACTGTTCCATTAACACTGCAGGCAACCTCTGCAAACAGTGAGGCTAATGGCAAGTTTATCAGCAATAGGAAAGAACCTTTTGCCTGCAAGCTAGCAATTTTAAGGCTTAAGATTAGCAGAAGATGAAGTAGCAGTGATGAACCCCTCAGCCCCTATGGCTCAAGGTCTGGACAGCTGTACTATCCTGGTGCTCACTCTTGCCGACATAAACCAAAGAGGTGACCCAAGATTAGCTCCCTATCAGGGTCAGTACCATATGACTCAGTGATAGACAAGCACTTTTATTTATATCTATATTTCAACTCATAACATTATTATTAAAAGTATGAGACCACCAATAAAATGAGAGATTTAATTTTTTTTTCACTAAGACTTTAGCCAGTATATAAATCTATGGCCAACATGCTTTTTCACTTGCAGTATCACTCATTTCACATGTTGTACACTGCTAGAGCACATTGTGCTTCTACTGGTGTCTGTAACAATGAAAAAAAAAGTATGCAACAAAAATCTACACAGCCAACATTTGCCTCCAGAAGAAAAAGCTTGCATCTACCCCCACTGAAGTGCATCCACCTCACAGAGGGCAAACAGCTACAGCTCAACAACTGTTCACAGCTAAGCAACAGTTCAAGATGAGATTTGTAGAAACTTTGACTCTCTGCCACCTTCCAGTTTACTCAGCTTGATTTCTCTCATGTTTCAAATTAAAAAAAAAGACATATGAAAACATAAAGCATTCCACAATAAGTTTCACAGCAATATATATCACTGGGCACCAAATAAAACAACAACCAATTACAAACATTTTGGTAAGATAGAAATTGGATTACTTACAGCCGTAGCAGCCTTCCATCATCTTCTACAGAGAGTGATTGCCAATTAGGGCTATATATTTTAGTAAACTTTGTTTGTGTTAAAAATAAGCAGAATAAAAAAAAAGGGTCACAGAAATCTGTTTAGGATTGACTCCTACCTTTGAGGTTGTGGTTGCAAAAGTATTCCAGCTCCCTGCCTTACACTATTGGGTCCTGGAGAGCAAATGAGCTGTGCCATCTTTCTCACATGAAGGGAAAATTCACATCTGGCTAAGCAAAAAAGATTCCCCCACCAGAACCTCATCATGCAAAGCAAAGCTCCTGCAATTAAGCCAATCTCTTTTACCTCACTAGTGCTGTAGCTCAGCCACACAGTTATAACACTTTCTTGTTTGTATTCTTTCTTGAATTTGCTCTTTTTATACAACGTAAATTTGAATTTTCTAGTCAATGAGTACAGCTGTTTTTGAGAAGGGATTGGATCCGTTTTGGAGAGTAAGAGAAATGTAAAACAAGCACAGAGGCTGAAAAATTGAAATTACATATCAAAGCATACCTTAGGAAGGCATTCTCAAGGCTGTAAAGGCAAATACTTTAAAAGCTACCATATACTAAAATCAAATTTGTTTATGCAACTTTTTTGGAGGTCCTCTTGTGGATATATGGTATAATAAAATCCTTAAAAAGTGATCACATTAAATCGATTCTTCTGAACTCTTTCCCTTTCATTGCATGAAATACACCATGTTCACTTAACAAGAACCTATTAAATCTTTCAGGATTTTTTGTTTGTTTGTTTTTTTAAATTTTATTTTTTGTTATTTTACTCAATCTCTGACCCATATCTCACACCCAGTATAATAGTATACTTCTGTTGTAATGACAGAAGTATTAATTTTTTCATGCTCTATTTTATCCTGTGTATTACACTGGCATCCAGCTGTCCCACCGGCAAAGATGATTTTAACACATCCCTGGTATGAGAATGGAATGAGCCAGACTGCAAATGCAAAATTGAGTCAAAAATTGGTAAAGTAAAAAATACCCTATACTTTTTGGTGTCTGATTCAAGATGTGTATATACTGATTTTTATTTTTCTTTTGTTTTTTCATTCTCTTGTCTTTATGACTGTTTACATGGGTTAAAACAAAAGGCAGGTGATAAGGACAGAAGCCCATTTAACTACCTGAATACTGAAAGTGAAGTTTCAAAGGAGCCTAATGTTACTGTTATATCACTCTTACTTTGCATACAGAGGAAGCAAGTTTAAATGCTAATTTAAGAAAACTACTGGAAGCTCCTATGGGGACATCACCACACTGGTGCAGTGTCCTTCAGTATTTTATTACTCCTGCAACATTCTTGGCCATTCACACTTTATCTTTTATTTCAGACCACTATAAGGAAAGCTCAAATTGCTGTAAGGTTTTCCACAACCAAAATACATTTTCAAAAATAATGCATAATTGAGCTAGATTGATGTGACTCTGTATGAACCCTGGAAGATTACTTTCAGAAGTCTTCTCTTAGCTCGCTTGCTAGATTCCCAGAAACTACTCAAAGTAATCTGTTCCACATATCATTACTGCCTTACACAATTCTACCTGAGCTTGTAGTTTTTTCATTCTTCTCTTAAAGCCAGTTTCTGATATGAGCCTGTAGCCAATACATCAATCACAAGTTCCCTGATCCAACTTCCTTTGGAGTAAGTGTCATGGGAAGCTCCAGCCTCATGTGCTCAGCAGCTCAGGCCAGCGCTGCACTATACACTGGAGGCATTTCAGCTCAGCCTAAGTATTTAAGGCTTGTGTTTGACAGAGCCCTTGATAAATGCGTCTCTTCAAGAAGCAGCACAGTGAAAATCAGAGCACCTGCTGAACACAAAAATTGCTGGTAAGGTAGGAGATTGCAGAGGTTTCAGGGGATATTTTCCAAATGAAATATTTTCATGTCCTCTATGAACCCAGCTCACCTCCCTATCGCTGAACATGAAGACTGGCTTTAGTCATCAGTGACTTATGTGGTTTTATATTGATCCAAAATCAGTGGCCTGCAGCTTTTGCTGAAAGATCATTTAAGTACCACAACTATATTTTCATCTCTGCCTTTAGTCTTGGTTCATCTCAGACAGTCACTAACAGCTTTCAGGAAAATGTTTTTTGGGGAAAATAGAAAATAACCTCCACTATCAAGGATAAAATCATCAAGTCATAGAAGCTTTTAGATTGAAAAAGACCTTTAAGATGACTGAGTCCAACCATTAACCCAAAACTGCTAAGTCCACCACTAACCCATGTCTCTAACTGTCACATCTACATTTTTAAGTATTTAAAAAATACTTCCAAGGACAGTGCCCATGTAGAAATTTTTCCTAATTTCCAATCTAAACCTCCCCTCAAGGCCATTTCCTCTTGTCTTGCCACTTTTTACCTGGGGGAAGAGGCTGATCCTCACCTGACTACAACCTCCTTTCACATAGCCGTAGAGAGCTATAAGGTCCTCCACCTCCATGTAAGCCCATAGTAATTAAAGTTGATCTTAATTTGTGCACCTCAAATTTAATGAGTTATGTGCATAAAATGTGAAGTTAAAAGATTTTGAATACACTGGTTTATTAATAGAGACAAGCAAGTCAAAGTCCAATAAAGGTTCTTATTGGACCTTGATATTTAAAACAACAACTTATTGTTTTAAATATCAAGTGACAACATTTGCACCCATCATGAATTCCATGCACACAGAATTCCATGTCTGTGTTCAAGTACTCATACAGGTGTAAGATAAAGCTTTTGCATAGGATTTAAAGAAAACTATTGTAAGCCTCCAGACTATAGGAGCTAAAGCAGCCAAGAAAATTCTCTGCCTCTCAGTACAACTTGTTATACAATTAATTTGATCTAGGAACAGAGTATTTACAGGGTAATTTGCAATATGTAAACTGTTAAGCACAAAATGACACTCTTTAAGTCATTAAACACAATTCACCTTCATTACAGGCACAGTTGGGATCCAGGGATTTCTTTTTTTGTGAGTGTGAGCGTAAAAAGAAGTTGTTGTCAGGAGGATGACTTCTATAGAATTTAATCAGGTCTAAAACCACGTATAAGTGATCAAAATTATGTTTGATCGACACAACTCACAAAATATTTCTTCCCAACAAGACTCTGATACAAAGATTATTAATGTACTCAGGAATTCACCTTTAATGTGTAACTCTAGGAGCCCAAAGCAGTTAATGTGATCACAGTCAAACTGCAATTAGGTTTCAAGACTGATGAGTAAGTATGAGCCCATCAATAAAATAAGAGAGAGATTTATTTTTCACTAAGATTTTAGCCAGTATATATGTATAAATATACAGCAAAATATAATGGTATTTTCCCTCATGCTATATAAACTTAGTTAAGGGTCTGTATCATTGTCTCACAGGCTTCCTGGTTTTAATAAGTATACAGACTTGAAAAAGCCCAATAGCGGCTGCTTTTTACCAAGTTTTAATCATCCCAAGTAGTTATTCCTAAACTGTAGTCTAGGACTACATGCAGATTTAGCTGTTTCACTGAGTGGTTTTAAAGATTCAAATTCAGTTTTTCTTCCTGTTATTTACTCATCTGTAAGAGCAAATAACATTTTCCTAATGATCATGGACTTAATTAAGTACAAATTACCTTTCCTCATGTGAAATTCATGCTGACTTCTACCAGCAGAAAGTTTGGGTGCAAGTACCAAACACTAAAGTCTTGTCTGTAACTCTGAAAAGATGGATGGGCCAACGGGCAGGTTCATTCTTGTGTGCAGTTTCCAAGAGCTCTCCCAAACTAGACAAATGCAGCCTTTGCATGTGATTTCCCACCCTTGTTCACAATCTAAAGAATAAATTCAACAACATCACTGTTTTGTACACACAGGAATAACTCGAGTCAGTACTCATGGAGAAGGCAGTAGGTCTGAGTCTTAATCATGTGGGTAACAAGAAGGAACCAAGAAAAGTGTTTCTGACTGAAGGAAATCCTCAAAAACCAGGCCAAGCCATTTTTCTGTAAGAACTCAAGAGATTTTCATGCTGAAGTATAAAAGGTACAAGGAAAAAGTAGAATATTTTTTTCCTGAGAGATGTGAAGTTGGATTCACCATTGTCCTACCTTCTTATTTAGAGCAGATATCATCTAGTGAACCCACAGCACACAACTCAGACTCAAAAGACATTACTAGAAAAAAATTAATTGCAAAAAGAGATAACTGACAGATGCTAGGGATTTTGATTAAGAGAAAGAAATAACTTCCCAGCATCCAATTGAAATACAATTCTTAGAACCTGGACTTAAAGAAATTACAGTAGGTATTTCAATACTTCCCTCAATTCTTTCTTAATTTTAGTTGAATTAGATTTTGAGTATTTTGAGATGGTATTCCTTAGACTATGTGATTATGGCAAGAGAGCTTTTAAAAATATTTGTATCCTAGCTCATAGAGTTATTCACCTCTCTAATGTTAATTTTTATTTGATGTATAAAAATTAATAGGAT